>CM076580.1:348629137-348999751 GCA_034641835.2 Pinus albicaulis
TAGGTTAAGGTTTATATAAAGTTAAGGTTAAGGTTAAGGTTAATGTTAGGTTAAGGTCAATATTAAGGTTAGGTTAAGGTTAAGATAAGGTTAGGGTTAAGGTTAGGTTAAGGTCAAGGTTAAGGGTAAGGTTAAGGTTAGTTTAAGCTTAAGAATAGGTTAAGGTCCTTAACTTTACCCTTAACTTTAAAATTAACCTTAACCTAACCTTAAACATAACCTTGACTTTAACCTTAACCTTAACCTTACCTTAACCGTAAGCTTCCCATAACCTTAACCTTTACCTAACCTTCCCATAACCATAACCTTAACCTTATCCTTAACCTTTCCTTAACCTAACCTAACCTTCACCTCAACCTTCACCTTAACCTTAACCTTTAAATTACCCTTAACCTAACCTTAACCTTAACTATAACCTAACCCTAACCCTAACCTTAACCAAACCCTTAACCTTAACCTGACTAAACCCAAACCTGAACCTTAACCTTAACTTTACCCTTAAAGTTAAGGTAAGGGTAAGGTTAAAGTTAAGTTTAAGGTTAAGGTTAAGGTTAGGTTTAATATAAGGTTAACGTTAGGTTAAGGTTAATGTTAAGATTATGCGTTTAGTCAGGTTAAGGTTAAGATTAAGGTTAAGGTTAAGGGTATGGGAAGTTTAAGGTTGAGGTTAAAGGTAAGGTTAAGGCTAGGTTAAGATCAAGGTCAAGGTCAAGGTCAAGGTTAAGGTCAAGGTTAAGGGTAAGGTTAAAGTTAAGGTTATGGGTAAAGTTAAGGTTTGGTCAAGGTTAGAGTTAGGTTATAGTTAAGGTTAAGATAAGCTTAAGGTTATGGTTATGGTTATGGTTAAGGTTAAGGTTAAGGTTATGGTTAAGCCTCTAACCCTAACCTTGACCAAACCCTTAACCTTAACCTTAACCCTTAACATTAATCTTAACCTGAACCATTACTCTGACCTTACCCTAAACTTAACAATAATCTTAACCCAACGTTAAACCTAACCTTAACCTTAACCTTATCCTTATCTTAACCTTAACCTAAAATTAACCTTAACCTTAACCTAACTATAAAATTACCCTTAACATTAACCTTGACCTTAACCTTAA
This sequence comes from Pinus albicaulis, assembly GCA_034641835.2. NCBI lineage: Eukaryota > Viridiplantae > Streptophyta > Pinopsida > Pinales > Pinaceae > Pinus > Pinus albicaulis. The sequence continues at coordinate 348,630,241 of CM076580.1, forward strand.
CCTAACCTTAATCTTAACCTTAACCATAACCTCATCTTTATGCTTAACCTTGACCTTAACCTTAACCTTAACCTTAACCTAACCCTAAAATTAACCTTAACCTAACCTAACCTTAACCTAACCCTAACCTTGACCAAACCCTTAACAGTAACCTTAAACTAACCCTTAACCTTAAACTTAACCTTAACCTTAACCTTATCTTAACCTTAACCTAACCTTAACCTTGACTTTATCCTTAAAGTAACCTTAACCTTACCCTTACTCTTATCTTAATCTTAACCTTAACCTTAACCTTAACCTTAACTAAATCCTTAACATTAACCTTAACTTAACATTAACTTTAAATTAACCTTAACCTTGACCTTAATTATAACCTAGCCCTAACCTTAACCTAACCTTACCTTTAAATTTAACCTTAAGGTTAGGGTTAAGGTTAAGGTTAAGGTTAAGGTTGAGGTTAGGTTAAGGTTAAGGGTATAGGTAAGGTTAGGGTTAAGGTTAGGGTAAGGTTAAGATTAGGAGAAGGGTAAGGTTAAGGTTAAGGGTAAAGTCAAGGTTAAGTTTACATTAAGGTTAAGGTTAAGGTTAAGGTTTGGTGAAGATTAGAGTTAGGTTATAGTTAAGGTATAGTTAAGGTTAAGGTTAAGGTTTGGTGAAGATTAGAGTTAGGTTATAGTTAAGGTTAAGTGTGAGGTTAAGGTTAAGTTTAAGGTTACGGGTTTCGTCAGGTTAAGGTTAAGGTTAATGTTAAGGGTAAGGTCAAGGTCAACGTTAAGGTTACATTAAGGGTAAAGTCAAGGTTAAGGTTACGTTAAGGGGTTGGTCAAGGTTAAGGTTAGGGTTAGGTTATAGTTAAGGTCAAGGTTAAGGTTAAGGTGAAGGTTAAGGTGAAGGTCAATGTTAATGTTAATGTTACGGGTTTAGTCATGGTGAGGGTTAGGTTATAGTTAAGGTCAAGGTTAAGGTTAGGTTATAGTTAAGCTTAACGTTATTGGAAGGTTAAGGTTAAGGTTAAGGTTACTGATTGAGTCAGGTTAAGGTTAAGGTTAAGGTTAGGTTAAGGGTGAAGTCAAGGTTAATGTTAAGTTTATGGGTAAAGGCAAGGTTAAGGGTAAAGTTAAGGTTAAGGTGAAGGTGAAGGGTAAGGTTAAGGTTAAATTCAAGATAAGGTTAAGGTTAAGTTAAGGGTAAAGTAAAGGTTAAGGGTAAATTTAAGGTTAAGGTTATGGGTAAGGTTAAAAATAATTTTAATGTTAAGGTTAAGGTCAAGGTCAAGGTTAAGGTAAGGTTAAGGTTACAGTTATGGTTAGGGTAATGATAGGGTTAGGTTATAGTTAAAGTTAAGGTTAAGGTTAAGGGTAAAGTTAAGGTCAAGGTTAAAGTTAGGTTATAGTTAAGGTTAAGGTTAAGTTAAAGGTAAAGTCAAGGTTAAGTTTAAGGTTACGGGTTTAGTACGGTTATGGTTAGGTTAAGGTTAAGGGTGAAGTTTAAGGTTACGAGTGTTAACCTTAACCTTACGCTTAACATTAACCTTAACCTTCACTATAACCTAACCTTAACCTTGACCTTAACTATAACCTAACCTTGACCTTAACCTTAGCCTTACCTATACCTTAACCTTAACCTTAACATTAACATTACCCTTAATCTTAACCTTAACCTAACCTTCCCATAACATTTACGTTAACCTAAATTTAACTTTAACCTTCCCCTAACCTTAACCTTAAACTTAACCTTAACCTAACCTTAACCTGATCCTTACCCTACCCTTAACACAATCTTGACCTTAACTTTACCCATAACCTTAATGTTACCCTTAACCTACCCTTAAGCTTGACCTTGACCAAACCCTTAACCTAACCTTAACCTTGGCCTAACCTAACCTTAACCTTAACCTTAACCTTAACCTTTCCATAACCTTAACCTTATACTTAACTATAACCTAACCTTAACCTTGAATTTACCCTTAATGTAACCTTAACCTTAACCTTAACATTAACCTTAAACTTCCCATAACCATAACCTTAACCTTAACCTTAACTTTATCCTTAACCTAACCTTAACCTTAACCGTATCTTAACCTTAACCTAACCTTAACCTTGACATTACCCTTAACGTAACCTTAACCTTAACTTTAACCTTACTAAACCTGTACCCTTAACCTTATATTAACCTTTACTTAACCTTAAGGGTTAGGTTAAGGTTATGGGAAGGTTAAGGTTAACCTTGACTTTACCCTTAACCTAACCTTGACTTTAACTATAACCTAACCCTAAAATTGACCTTAACTTTACCCTTAACATTGACATTAACCTTAACCTTAACCTTTTCCTTGACATTAACCTAACCAAAACCTTAACCTTAATCTTAACCTAACCTTAACCATAACCATAACCTTAACCTAAACTTAAGCTAAACTTTACAGTTAACCTAACCCAAACCTTGAGAAAACCCTTAACCTAAACTTAACCTTACCCTAAACCTTAACCTAACTAAACTCGTAATCTTAACCTTACCCAAATCTTAACTTTAACATTGACTTTACCCTTAACGTAACCTTAACATTAACTTTAACCTTAACCTTGACCTTAACTATAACCTAACCCTAACCTTACCCTAACAATAACCTTAACTACAACCTAAACCTAACCTTAACCTTACCCTTAACCTTATCCTAACCTTAACTTTCACTATAACCTAACGTTATCCTTAACCTTAACCTTAACTTTACCCTAACCTTAACCTAAACCTTAACCTTACCCTTAACCTTCACCTTAACCTTAACCTTGACTTTACGCTTAACCTAACGTTAACCTTTACTATAACCTAACCCTAACCTTGACCTTAACTTTACCCTTAACCTTGACCTTAACCTTAACCTTGGCCTTAACCTAACCTTGACCTTAACCTTATCTTATCCTTAACGTAACATTAACCTTAACCTTAACCTAACCTTAAATTTAACCATAACCTTAACTTTACCCTTCATCTAACCGTAACCTTAACCTTAACCATAAATTTAACCTTAACTTTGACTTTACCCTTAACCATAACCTTACCTTAGCCTAACCTTAACCTTAACTTTACCTTAACCTTGACTTTACCCTTAACCTAACCTTGTCAAGGTCAAGGTTAAGATTAATTTAGGTTAAGGTAAGGTTATGGTTAGGTTAACTTTAAGATAAGGTTAGGTTAAGGGTAAATTAAAAGTTAAGTTAAAGGTTAAGGTTAAGGGTAAGGTTAAGGTAAGGGTAAGGGTAAGGTTACCTTAAGGTAAATTTTATGGTTAAAGTTAGGTTAAGGGTAAATTCAAGGTTAAGTTAAAGGTTAAGGTTAAGGGTAAGGTTCAGGTAAGGGTAAGGTTAAGGTTACCTTAAGGTAAATGTTATGGTTAAGGTTAGCGTTAAGGGTAAATTCAAGGTTAATTTTAGGTTAAGGTTCAAGTTCCGCTTTTAGTCAGGTTAAGGTTACATTAAGGTAAAGGTTATGGTTAATGTTAGGGTTAAGGGTAAATTCAAGGTTAAGGTTAAGTTAAGGTTAAGGTTAAGGGTTTGGTCAAGGTTAGGGTTAGGTTATAGTTAAGTTCAAGGTTAAGGTTAGGTTAAGGTTAAGGTTAAGTTAAGGTTAATGTTAATGGTTTGGTTAAGGTTAAGATTATGGTTAAGGTTAAGGTTAAGGTTAGGTAAAAGTTAATTTTAAGGGTAGGTTATAGTGAAGGTAAAGGTTAAGACCCGTAACCTTAAACCTTAACCTTAACCTAACCTTAAACTTAACCTTATCTTAACCTTAACCTTAACCTTAACCTAACCTAACCTTAACCTTAACTTTACTCTTAACCTTACCTTAACCATAACCTTATCCTGACCTTAACCTTAACCTTACCCTTACCCTTATATTAACCTTAACTTAACCATAACCTTAACGTTGACCTTAAATATAACCAAACCCTAACCTTGACCAAAACCTTAACATTAACTTTAACCTTAACCTTAACCTAACCTTAACCTTAACTAAACCCTTAACCTTAACCTTAACCTTAACATTAACCTTAACCCTAACCATAACCGATGGTTAAGGTTAAGGTTAAGGTTTGGTAAAGGTTAATATTAAGGGTAGGTTATTGTGAAGGTTAAGGTTAAGACCCGTAACCTTAAACCTTAACCTTAACCTAACCTTAAAATTAACCTTATCTTAACCCTGACATTAACCTTAACCTAACATAACCTTAACATTAACTTTACCCTTAACTTTACCTTAACCATAACCTTAACCCGACCTTAACATTAACCTTACCCTTAACCTTATCTTAACCTTACCTTAACCATAACCTTAACCTTGACCTTAACTATAACCTAACCCTAACCTTGACCAAACCCTTAACATTAACCTTAACCTTAACCTAACCTTAACCTTAACTAAACCCTTAACCTTAACCTTAACCTTAACATTAACCTTAACCCTAACCTTACCCTAACCATAACCTTAACCTTACCCTAACCTTACCCTAGCCATAACCTTAACTTTAGCCTTAACCTAACCTTAACCAAACCCATATCCTTAACCTTAACCTTAACCTAAGCTTAACCAAACCCTTAACCTTGACTTTACCATTAACCTAAAATTAATCTTAACTATAACCTAACCCTAACCTTGACCTTAACTTTACCCTTAACCTTGACCTTAACATTAACCTTAACCTCGACCTTGACCTTAACCTTACCTTAACCTTAACCTTAGCCTTAACCTTATCCTACCCTTATCCTAACCTTAACCTTAACTATAACCTAACGCTAACCTTGAATTTACCTTAACCTAACCTTAACCCTTTAACCTTAACCTTCACCTTCCCTGACCCTAACCTTACCCTAAACCTAACCTAACCCTAACTGTAACCCTAACCTAACCTTGACCAAACCCTTAACCTTAACCTTAACCTTAACTTTACCCTTAACCTAACCTTAACCTTAACCTTAACCAAATCCTTAACCTGAACCTTATCCTGAATCTTAACCCTAACCTTAACCTTAACCCAACCTTAACCTTGACTTTACCCTTAACATTAACTTGAATAAACCTGAAACCTTAACCTTAACCTTAACCTTAATCTCACCTTTACCTTGACCTTAACTATAACCTAACCTTAACCTTGACTTTATCCTTAACATAACCTTAACCTTGACTTTACCTAACCAAAGTTAAGGTTAAGGTTACAGTTAAGATAAGGTTAAGGTTAAGGTTAATGTTAGGTTAAGGTTAAGATTAAGGTTAAAATATTTGGAAGGTTAAGGTTAAGGGTAAGATAAGGCTAAAGTTAAGGTTAAGGTTAAGGTTAGGTTAAGGTCAAGTTCAAGGTTAAGGTTAAGGTTAACGTCAAGGTTAAGGGTAAATTTAAGGTCAAGGTTAGGATTAGGTTATAGTTAAGGTTAAGGTTAGGTTAAAGGTAAAGTCAAGGTTAAGGTTAAGGTGAAAGTTAAAGGTAAGGTTAAGGTTGAGGGTTAGGATTTGAATTTACTTTTAACTTAACCTTAACCTTCACTATAACCTAACCCTAACCTTGACCAAACCCTTAACCTAATCTTATCCTTAACCTTGCCATAATCATAACCTTAATCTTAACCTTAACCTTAACCTAACTTTAACCTTAACCTTAACATAACCTTAATGTTAACCTTAACCTTAACCTTATCTTAACCTTGACTTTAAGGGTAAGGTCAAGGTTAAGGTTAAGGTTAAGGTTAAGCTTAGGTAAAGGTTAAGGTTAAGGTTAGGTTAATATAAATATTAAGGGTTTGGTTAAGGTTAAGCATAATCTTAAGGTTAAGCTTAAGGGGTTAATATTAGGTTAAGGTAAATTCAAGTTTAAGGTTAAGGTTAAGGTTAACGTTAACGGTAAAGATAAGGTTATGGTTAACATTACGTTAAGGGTAAAGTCAAGGTTAGGGTTAAGATAAGGTTAAGGTTAAGGTTATGGTTAAAGAAAGGTTAAGATAAGGTTAGGTTAAGATTATGGTTAAGTGTAAAGTTAAGGTAAAGGTAACGTTAAGGTTAAGATAAGTTTAAGGGTAAGGTTAAGGTCAAGGTTAAAGTTAAGTTGAAGGTTAAGGTTAAGGTTAAGGTCAATGGTAAGTTCAAGGTTAAGGTTAAGGATATGGTTATGGGAAGGTTAAGATTAATGTTACGGGAAGGTTAAGATTAAGGTTAAGGTTAAGATTAAGGTTGAGGTTTGGAAAATGTTAGGGTTAGGTTATGGTTAAGGTAAATATCAGGTTAAGGGTAAAGTCAATGTTAAGGTTATGGTTATGAGAAGGTTAAGGTTAAGGTTAAGGGGTTAAGGTTAGGTTAATGGTAAAGTCAAGGTAAAGGTTAAGGTGAAGGCTAAGGTTAAGGTTAAGGTTATGGTTATGGGAAGGTTAAGGTTAAGGTTAGGGGAAGGTTAAGGTTAAAGTTAAGTTTACCTAAATTTAACCTAAATTTAACCTTAACCTTAACCTTAACCTTAAACTTAACCTAAATTTAACCTTAACTTTCCCCTAACCTTAACCCTAACCTTACCCTAACCTTACCCCTAACCCTAACCTTGACCAAGCGCTTAACCTTAACCTTAACCTTAACCTGACTAAACCTGTAACCCTTAACATTAACCTTACCCTTAACCTTCACCTTAAACTTAAACTTGAATTTACCCTTAACCTAACCTTAACCTCAAGTATAACATAATCCTAACCTTGAACTTAACTTTACCCTTAACCTTGACCTTAACCTTAACCTCAACCTTGACCTTGACCATAACCAAACCTAAACCTTAAACTTAACTTACCCATAACCTAACCTTAACTTTAACTATAACCTAACCCTCACCTTAACCTAAGCTTAACCATAACCTTAACCTTAACCTAACCTTAACGTTCCCCTAACCTTAACCCTAACCTTAACCTTAACTTTACCCTAAACCTAACCTTAACCTTAACTTTAACCTTAACTTAACCTAACCTTAACCAAACCCTTAACCTTGACTGTATCCTTAACCGTAACCTTCACCTTAACCTAACTAAACCTGTAACCTTACCCTTGACTTTATCCTCATCTAACCTTAACCTTAACCTTAACCTAACCCTAACCTTGATCAAACCCTTAACCTTCACTATAACCTAACCCTAACCTTGAACTTAACTTTACCCTTAACCTTGACCTTAACCTTAACCTTTACTTTAACCTTAACCTAACCTTAACCTTGACCTTAACTATAACCTAACCCTAACCTTGACCAAACCTTAACCTTAAGCTTAACCGAATCTTAACCTTAACCTAACCTTAACCTTAACCTTATCCTTAGCCTAACCTTAACCTTAACCTTAACCTAACCCTAACCTTAACTTTACCCTCAACCTAATCTTAAAATTAACCTTAACCTAACACTAACCTTAATTTTACCCTTAACCTAACCTTAACCTTAACCTTTAGGTTAAGGGTAAAGTTAAGGTTAAGGTTATGGTTAGGTTAAGGGTAAGGTTATAGTTAGGTTAAGGTTAAGGTTAAGGTTAGGTTAGGTTAAGGATAAGAATAAGGTTAAGGTTAGGTAAAGGTCAAGGTTAAAGTTAGGTTAAGGATAAGATAAGGTTAAGGTTAAGGTTAAGGTTAAGGTTAGGTTAAGTGTAAGGTTAAGGTTAGGTTAAGGTTAGGCTAAGGGTAAAGCCAAGGTTAAGTTTCAGTTAAGGGTAAAGTCAAGGTTAAGGTTATGGTTAAGGTTACGTTAAGGTTAAGGTTATGGTTAAGGTTACGGGTTTAGTCAGGTTATGGTTAAGGTTAATGATTTGGTTAATGTTAATGTTTAGGTCAAGGTTAGGGTTAGGTTAAGGTTAAATTTAAGGTTAAGTTAAAGGTAAATTTAAGGTTATGGTTAGGGTAATGTTAGGGTTAGGTTATAGTTAAGGTTAAGGGTTAAGGGTAAGATTAGGGTAAGGTTAAGGTTAGGGTTAAGGTTAAAATTAGGTTAAGGATAAAGTTAATATTAAGGTAAGGGAAAGGTTAAGATTAGGTTAAGAGTAAAGTTAAGGTTAAGGTTAGGTTAAGGTTAAGATAAGGTTAAGGGTAAGGTTATGGTTAAGGTTACGGTTTTAGTTAGGTTAAGGTTAAGGTTAAGGGTATGGTTAAGGCTAGGTTAAGGTTACGGTTAAAGTTAAGGGTTTGGTTAAGGTTAAGGTTAGGTTAAGGTTAAGGTTAAGGTTAAGTTAAGGGTAAGGGTAACGTTAAGGTAAAGTTTAATGTTTGGTCAATGTTAAGGTTAGGTTTTATTTAAGGGTAAGGTTAAGTAAAGGCTAACCATAACTTTAACCTTAATATTACCCTTAACTTTACATTAACCATAACCTTAACCTAACCTTAACCTGACTAAACCGATAACCTTAAATTTACCTTAACTTGACTTTAACCTTAACCTTAACCATAGCCTGACTAAAACCTTAACCTTACCCTAACCTTAACCTTAACATTAACCTTCCCATACCCATAACCTTAACCTTAACTTTACCTTTAACCTTAACCTTACCCTAGGGTTAAGGATAAGGTTAAGGTTAAGGTTAAGGGTTTGGTTAAGTTTAAGGGTAAGGTTAAGGTTAAGGGTAAAGTTAAGTTTAAGGTTAATGTTAAATTTAAGCTAAGGGTAAGGGTAAATTTAAGGTTAAGCTTAAGCTTAAGGGTTTGGGAAGGTTAAGGTTAAGCTTAAGCTTAAGGGTTTGGTGAAGGTTAGGGTTAGGTTATAGTTAAGGTCAAGGTTAAGGTTATGGTTAACGTAAGGTTAAGATAAGGTTAAGGGCATGGGTTTAGTAAGGTTAAAGTTAAGGTTAAAGTAAAGGTAAAGGTTAAGGTCAAGGTTAAGGCTAAGGGTAAGGTTAAGGTAAGGGAAAAGTTAACCTTAACCTTAACTTAAACTTAACCTGAATAAACCCATAACCTTAACCTGAACCTAGCCTTAACCTTGACCTTAACTATAACCTAACCCTAACCTTGACCAAACCCTTAACATTAACCTTAACCTTAACCTTAACGATAACCTTAACCTTGACCTTAACCTTAACCTTAACCTTCTCTTAACCTAAACCTAACCTTCACCTTAACCCTTAAACTTACCCTTAACCTAATCTTAACCTTACCCTAACCTTAACCTTAACCTTAACATAACCTTAACCTTAACCTTATCCTTAACCTTGAATTTAACCTTAACCTTCCCCTAAACTTAAACCTAACCTTAACCTTAACTTTAACCTTAAAACTTGCCCTAAACTTAACCCTAACCTTAACCTTAACCTTAACATTAACTATAACATCACCATAAACTTGACCAAAACTTAACCTTAAGGTTAAGGGTTAAGGTTAAAGTTAAGGTTAAGGTTAAGGTTAGGTTATAGTGAAGGTTAAGGGTAAAGTTAAGGTTAAGGTCAAGGTAAAGGTTTGATCAGGTTAAGGTAAGGTTAAAATAAGGTTAAGGGTACGGGTTTAGTAAGGTTAAAGTCAAGTTGGAGGTTACTTTAAGGGTCAATTCAAGGTTAAGGTTAAGGTCAAGGTTAAGGTTAGGTTAAGGTTAAGTAAAGGTTATGGTTAGGGTAAGGTTAGGGTTAGGTTATAGTTAAGGTTACGGGTTTAGTCAAGTTAAGGTTAAGGGTAAAATCAAGGTTAAGGTTAGGTTAAGGTTAAGGTTAGGGTTATGGGAAGGTTAAGGTTAAGGTTATGTTAAGGTTAAGGGAGAAGGTTAAGGTTAAGGCTAAGGCTAAGGCTAAGGGTAAAGTCAAGGTTAAGGTTAGGTTAAGGTTAAGGTTAGGGTTAAGGCTCACGTTAAGGTTATGTTTAAGGTTAAGGTTAAGGTTAGGGTTATGGTTAAGATGTTAAGGGTTAGGTTATAGTTAAGGTTAACGTTAATGATAAGGATAAAGTTAAGGTCAAGGTTAGGGTTAGGTTATAGTTAAGGTTAAGGTAAGGTTAAGGGTAAATTCAAGGTAAAGTTTAAGGTTAAGGTTATAGGTTTAGTAGGGTTAAGGTTAAGGTTAATGTTAGGTTAAAATTAGGGGTGAAGGTTAAGGTTACAGGTATTAGCCTTAACCTTAACCTAACCTCAACGTTGACTTTAAACTTAACATTAACCTTGACCAAACCCTTAACATTAACCTTGACCAAACCCTTAACCCTTAACCTTAACCTTTTCCTTGACCTTAACCTTACCTTTAACCTTATCTTAACCTTAACCTAACCTTAAACTTAACCTTAACCTAACCCTAGCCTTGACCTTAACCTAACCTTAACCAAACCCTTAACCTTAACCTAACATTATCCAGATCCTTAACCTTAACCTTAACTTGACTAAACCTGTAACCTTAACCTTAACCTAACCTTAACCTTGACCTAACCCTAACTTTGTCCAAACCCTTAACCTTAACTTTAACCTTCCCCTAACCTTAACGCTAAACTTAACCTTACCTTAATTTTATCCTTGACCTTACCCTTAACCTTCACCCCTATCCTTACCTAAACTTTAACCTAACCTTAACCTTTACCTTACCCTAACCTTAACCTTATGGGTAAGGTTAAGGTAAGGGTAAGGTTAACCTTAACCTAACCTTAACCTATACCTTGACCTTAACTATAACCTTAACCTGACTAAACCCGTAACCATAAAATTCACCTTGAACTTACACTTAACCTTAACTATACCTTAACCCTAACCTTGACCAAACCCTTAACCTTAAACTTAACCTTAACCTTAACCTTAACCTTAACCTTACCATAGCCATACCCTTAACCTTAACCTTGAACTTACCCTTAACCTTAACCTTAACCTTACCCTTGACATGACCAAACCCTTAACCTTAGCCTTAAAATTTACCCTAACCTTACTTTAACCTTATCGTTAACCTTAACTTTACTCTTAACCTTAACCTAACCTTAACCTTAACCTAACTATAACCTTACCCTTAACCTTAGCCTTAACCTAACCTTACCCTAACCATACCTTAACTTTACCCTTAACCTAACCTTAACCTTAACCTAACCTTCACCTTAACCTTGACTTTAACCTTAACCTTCCCATAACCATAACCTTAACCTTGAATTTACCCTTAACCTAACCTTAAGGGTAATGTCAAGGTTAAGGTTAGGTTAAGGTAAATTCAAGGTTAAGGTTAAGGTTAGGTTAAGGGTAAAGTTAAGGTTAAGGTTGAGATTTTGTCAAGGTTAGGGTTAGGTTATAGTTAAGGTTAAGATAAGCTTAAGGTTAGGTTAAGGTTGATATTATGGGTAAAGTTAAGGTTAAGGTTAGGGTAAAGATTCAGGTTAAGGTTAAGGGTAAGTTCAAGGTTATGATTAAGGTTAGTGAATGTTAAGGTTAAGGTTAGGTTAAGGTTAAGGTTAATGTTAACATTAAGATTAAGAATAAGGTTAAGGTTAAGGTTAATGTTAAAGGTTTGGTCAAGGTTAGGGTTAGGTTATAGTTAAGGTCAATGTTAAGATTAGGTTAAGGTTAAGGTTACAGGTTTAGTCAGGTTAAGGTTAAAGTCAAGGTTAAGGGTTTGGTCATGTTTAGGGTTAGGTTATAGTTAAGGTGAAGGTTAAAGTTAGGTTATGGTTAAGGTTAAGGTTAAAGTTACGAGAAGGTTAAGGTTAAGGCTAATGTTAAGTTAAGGTGAAGGTTAAGGTTTGGTCAAGGAGCTAAGATTAGGTTAATGTCAAGGTTAAGCATACAGGTTTAGTGAAGCTAAGTTTAAGGTTAGGTTTAAGGTTAAGATTAAAGTTAAGGTTAAGGTCAAGGTCAAGGTTAGGGTTAGGTTATAGTTAAGGTCAAGGTTAGGTTAAGGTTAAGGTTAGGTAAAGGTTAAGGTAAGGTTAAGGGTGAAGGTTAAGGGTAAGGTCAAGGTTAAGGTTAAGGTTAGGTTAAGGTTAAGGCTAAGGTTAAGGTTAAGGTTAATGTTATGAAAATGTTGAGGTTAAGGTTAAGGTTAAGGTTAAGTTAAGGTTTAGGTTAAGGTTAAGATTATGTTAAGGTTAATGTTACGGGTTTAGTCAGGTTAAGGTTAAGGGTAAGGTTAAGGTTAAGGTTAAAGGTTTGGTCAACGTTAGGGTTAGTTTAAGGTTAAGGTTAGGTTATATTTAAGGTTAAGGTTAGGTTAAGGTAAAGTTAAGGTTAAGGTTAAGGGTAAAGTTAAGGTAAGGTTAAGATAAGGTTAAGGGTAAGTTTAAGGTTAAGGTTAGGATAAGGTTCAGTTTAAGGTTAAGGTTAAGGTTAAGGGTTTGGTTAAGGTTAGGTTAAGGTTAAGGTTAAGGTTAAGGTTAGTGAATATTAAGGTTAAGGTTAAGGTTAATTTAAGGTTAAGGTTAACGTTAAGATTAGGAAAAAGGTTAAGGTTAATGTTAAAGGTTTGGTCAAGGTTAGGGTTAGGTTATAGTTAAGGTCAACGTTAAGGTTATGTTAAGGTTAAGGTTACAGGTTTATTCAGGTTAAGGTTAAAGTTACAGTTAAGGTTAAAGTCAAGGTTAAGGGTTTGGTCATGTTTAGGGTTAGGTTATATTTAAGGTCAAGGTTAATTTTAGGTTATGGTTAAGGTTAAGGTTAAAGTTACAGGAAGGTTAAGGTTAAGGCTAATGTTAAGTTGAGGTTAAGGTTAAGGTTTGGTCAAGGGGTTAAGATTAGGTTAAGGTCAAGGTTAACTATACGGGTTTAGTGAGGCTAAGTTTCAGGTTAAGATTAAAGTTAAGGTTAAGGTCAAGGTCAAGGTTAGGGTTAGGTTATGTTTAAGGTCAAGGTTAGGTTAAGGTTAAGGTATGGTTAAGGGTAAGGTCAAGGTCAAGGTTAAGGTTAAGGTTAAGGTTAAGGTTATGGGAAGGTTGAGGTTAAGGTTAAGGTTAAGGTTAAGGGTGTAAGGTTAAGGTTAAGGTTAAGGGCAAGGTCAACGTTAAGGTTAAGGTTATGGTTATGGGAAGGTTAAGGTTAAGTTAAGGTTAGGGGAAGGTTAAGGTTAAGGTTAAGATTATGTTAAGGTTAATGTTACGGGTTTAGTCAGGTTAAGGTTAAGGGTAAGGTCAAGGTTAAGGTTAAAGGTTTAGTCAAGGTTAGGGTTAGGTTAGTGTAAAGGTTAAGGTTAGGTTATATTTAAGGCTAAGGTTAGGTTAAGGTAAAGTTAAGGTTAAGGTTAAGGGTAAAGTTAAGGTTATGGTTAAGGTAAGGTTAAGATAAGGTTAAGGGTAAGGTTAAGGTTAAGGTTAGGATAAGGTTCAGTTTAAGGTTAAAGTTAAGGTTAAGGGTTTGGTCAAGGTTAGGTTAAGGTTAAGGTTAAGGTTAAGGTTAAGGGTTTAGTCAAGTTTAGCGTTAGGTTATAGTTAAGGTTAAGGTCAAGGTCAAGGTTAACCTTAACCTAACCTTAACCTTACCTTAACCTTAACCTTAACCTAACCTTAACCAAACCCTTAACCTTAACCTTCACCATAACCTTAACCTTAACCTAACCTTAACCTTGACTTTACCCTTAACCTAACCTTAACCTTAACCTTAACCTAACTTTAAAATTACCATAAACTAACTTATCCTTAACCTTGACCTTAACCTTAACCTTAACCTTAACTATAACCTAACCCTAACCTTACCCTAGCCATAACCTTAACTGTAACCTAACCCTAACCTTAACCTTACCCTTCACCTTATCTTAACCTTAACCTTGACCAAACCATTAAACTAACTTAACCTCAACCTAACATTACCCTTAACCTTCTTTCTTAACCTTAACCTTAACCTTAACCTTAACTATAACCTAACCCTAACCTTACCCTAACCATAACCTTAACCTTAACCTTCGCATAACCTTACCTCTAACCTTAACATTATCCTTATCTTAACCTTTACCTAACCCTAACCTTAACCTTAACACTAATGTTAACCTTAACCTTAAGCATAACCTAACCTTAACCTTAAATTTATCTTATGGTTAAGGTCAAGATTAATGTTAAGGGTTTTTTCAAGGTTAGGATTAGGTTAAGGTTAAGATTACATTAAGGGTAAAGTTAAGGTTAAGGATTTGTTCAAGTTTATGGTTGGGTTATAGTTAACCCTAACGTTAACCTTAACTATAACATAACCCTAACCTTGACCAAACTCTTAACCTTAACCTTAAATTTCCCCTTAACCTAAGGTTCTGGTTAAGGTAAGGTTAAGATAAGGTTAAGGGTAAGGTTAATATTAAGGTTATGGTTAAGGTAAGGTCAAGGGTAAATTTAAGGTTAGGTTATAGTTAAGGTTAAGGTTAATTTTATGGTTAAGTTTAAGGTTAACGGTTTGGTCAAGGTTAGGGTTAGCTTATAGTTAAGTTTAAGGTTAGGTTAAGGGTAAGGTTAAGGGTAAGATAAAGTTAAGGTCAAGGTCAAGGTTATGTTAGGTTAATGTAAGGTTAAGGTTACAACTAAGTCAAGGTTAAGTTAGGTTAAGGTAAGGTTAAGGTTACGATTAGGTCAAGGTTAAGGGTATGGTCAAGGTTAGGGTTAGGTTCAGGTTAAGGGTAAGGTTAAGGTTAAGGTAAAGGTAAAGGCTAAGGTTAAGGTTATGGTTAAGGTTAAGGTTACAGTTAGGTTAGGTTAAGCTAAGGTTAAGGTTATGGTTAGGTCAAGGTTATGTTTGGTTAAGGTAAGGTTAAGGTTAACCGTTTAGTCAGGACAAGGTTAAGGTTAGGTCAAGGTTAGGTTAAGGTTATGGTTACGGTTAGGTTAAGGTTAAGGTTAGGGTTAAAGTTAAGTCAAGGTTAACGGTTTAGTCAAGTTAAGGTTAAGGTTAAGGGTTTGGTCAAGGTTAGGGTTAGGTTAACATTAAGGTTAAGTTTAAGGTCAAGGTTAAGGTTAAGGTTTAAGGTTACGGGTCTTAACCTTAACCTTCACTGTAACCTACCCTTAACATTAACCTTTACCTAAGCTTAACCTTAACCTTAACCATAACATTAACCTTAACTTTGGCCTTAAAATTAATCTTAACCTTAATCTTGACCTTAACGTTAACCTTAACCTTACCCATAACCTTAACCTTAACTTTACCCTTAACTTTGAGCTTACCCTTAACCTTCACTACAACCTAACCTTAACCTTAGCCTTAACATTAACCTTAACCTTAACCTTAACATTAACCTTAAAACTTAACCTTAAGGTTAAGGTTTCGTCAAGGTTACGGTTATGTTATAGTTAAGGTTAAGGTTAAGGTTAGGGTTAAGGATAGGGGAAGGTTAAGGTTAAGGTTAGGGTTAAAATTAGGGGAAGGTTAAGATTAAAGTCAAGGTTAAGGATAAATTTAAGGTTAAAAATATGTTAAGGTTAAGGGTAAGGTTAAGTGTTAAGGTTAAAGTTAGGTATAGATAAGGTTAATGGTGAGGTTAAGGTTATATTTAAGGTTAAGGGTAAGGTCACGGCTAAGGTTAAGGTTATGGTTATGGGAAGGTTAAGGTTAAGGTTAAGGGTAAGGTCACGGCTAAGGTTAAGGTTATGGTTATGGGAAGGTTAAGGTTAAGGTTAAGGTTATGTTAAGGTGAAGGTTAGGTAAAGGTTAATATTAAGGTTAAGGTTAGGTTAAGGTTTGGTTAAGGTTAGGGTTAGGTTAAGGTTAAGGTTAGGGTTAGGGTTAGGTTAAGGTTTTGTCAAGGTTAGGATAAAGTCAAGGTTAAGGTTACGTTAAGGTTAAGGTTAAGCTGAGGTTAAGGTTAAGGGTAAGGGTAGGGTTAAGGTTAGAGTAAGGTTAACATTAGGTTAAGGGTAAGGTTAAGGATAAGGTTAAGGTTAAGGGTAAAGTCAAGGTTTAGGTTACGTTAAGGGTAAAGTCAAGGTTAAGGTTAGGGTTATGTTATAGTTAAGGTCAAAGTTAAGGTTAAGGTTAAGGTTATGGGTTTAGTCAGGTTAAGGTTAAGGTTACGGTTAAGGTGAAAGTCAAGGTGAAGGGTTTGGTTAAGGTTAAGGTTAGGTTAAGGGTAAAGTTAAGGTTTTAGGTTAAGGTTAAGGTTAAGGTTAGGGTTAAGGTTAGGTTGAAGGTTAAGATTAGGTTAGGTTAAGGTTAAGATAAGGTTAAGGTTAGGTTAAGGGTAAGATAAGGTTAAGGTTAAGTTTAAGGTCAAGTTCAAGGTTAAGGTTAAGGTTTAGTTAAGGGTAAGGTTAAGGTTAGGATTAGGTTATAGTTAAGGTTATGGTTAGGGTAAGGTTAGGGTTATGTTATAGTTAAGGTTAAGGTTAAAGGTTTGGCTAGGATAACATTAGGTTAAGGTTAAGGATAAGGTTAGGTTAAGGGTAAAGATAATTTTAAGGTTAGGGTTAAGGTTAGGATTACGATTATGGGAAGGTTAAGGTTATAGTTATGGGAATGTTAAGGATAAGGTTAACATTAAGGGTAAGGTTAAGGTTAAGATTAAGGTTAAGGTTAAGGATAAAGTTAAGGTTAAGGTTATGATTAGGTTAAAGGTAAAGTTAAGGTTAAGGTTTGGGTATATTTAGGTTAAGGTTAAAGCTTTGGTTAAGGATAGGGTTAGGTTTAGGTTATAATTAAGGTTATGGTTAGGATAGGGTTAGGGTTAAGGTTATAATTAACCTTGAATTTACCCTTAAAATTAACCTTAACCTTAACCTCAACCAAACCCTTAATATTAACCTTAACTTAATTTTAACCTTAACCTTAACCTTAACCTAACCTTAACCTTAACCTTACCCTAACCTTAATATTAATTTTACCCATAACCTTTACCTTACCCTTAACCTAACCTTAACCTTATATTAACCTTAACCTTTCCATAACCTTCATATTAACCTTAACCATAACCTAAGCTTAACCTTAACTTTACCCTTAACATAACATTAACATTAACCTTAACCTTAACCTTAACCTTAACTTTCCCATAACCATAACCTTAACCTTAAATTTACCCATAACCTTAACTTTAACCTTTGTTAGCCACCAATAAAATTTGTCATATCAAATGGTGGCTAAAACATTTTTGGAGCCTTCAAGAAATAGGTTTTATTGCAAAAAAGTGTTATCTCTTGGAAACTCATGGGGACATCATGCCCTGGTTTCAATCTTCACTGTTGTCTTCATTTTTAAACTCAAAAATTCTGATGATTCCATAAGAGAAAAGACTGCTACAAAAGCCATTTTTCCCTTCCCTCCACCTCAAAACTAACCTCCATTTTGCCTCCTCTTTTCCTCATAAACTTCCTCTGTTTTCCTTTTTTTCCCATTTTTCCTTCATAAAATCCACATTATAGAGTTTAAAACTCTTTTTTGAACTCTGCCAAAATCCCCAAATCCATCAGAAAACTCTAAAAATTTCATAAAAAATAAGTTTTTTCACTAAGGGTTTCAGCCCCTTTGGGCTAAAAGCCTAAAACACTTCCCCACATGTTCCCATGCCCTAGAACCAGGCGCTAAGCCCTTTCAGCACTTATCGCATCAGAAAAAATAGAGCGCACAAGTCTTTTGTTGAGTGGAGAACTCTGATTGCAATTGGCCCTTTATTGCATAACCCCCAATTTTATTACCGCTTCATATAACCCTTGTGCCCGCAATGGAGCGCTAAAACATTGTAACAATCCATTCCCAATTGATATTTTCCTTTGTAAAGCTCATAAACCCACTTTTTCTTGAGTTTGGTCTAAACACGCCTAAACAATGTTTTTTAATGTAAAATGGGTAGATTGAAAGACCAAGCCCAACCTTCCGATGTGATTGGCCCTTATATGTATAAAGCCTTGGGCCTATTGCATTCCATATAGACCAAAGGCCCCATAGTCGGGCGCCAGACCTTTATATAACCTGCCCGATAGCCAAAAACCTTTGTATTTCATTAATTTTTTTGGTTTTCATATATTATAAAGGGTTTTCCATCGACACATGTCTCAAACAATATCCGCTGTTGATCTTAAGCCGATCAACGATCCACGCATCATCGCATCGACAATTTTCAAAGGGCGCATTTCGTGTATGTTATTTCCTCTCCCCGATTGGTCATCCCCTGATCAATCAAGAACTGTTGATCTCCTCCCTGCCCATTTCTCATGCGAAAACAGTGGTTTTACCTCCCGAAACCACCTTCCCTATTTCTATTATGTTTTATTGCATGCGACTCCCACCGTTGATATCTGCAGATCAATGGCCCAGATTTAATCTGGCCTTACAATATCGCCCTCCACCCTTGCCAAGGGTTTTTAACACAGATATCCACCATTGATCTCGTGGGCCGATCTCATCCGATGGCCCACAATCATCCCAAACCCCCAACTCTATTTTTTATCATATTTCCTCGAAAACAAAGGTTTTAACCCCATTTCTTCGCATTTCGTTTATTTTCCAAAAAATGTGACTGTTAGGTCCCTATATTACTAGTATAGTCCATTATTGTTGTTAGTGTAACCCCCTTATTGTTATTATTGTACCCTTTTAACCCCCATTTTGTTATTATTGTGCCCTTAAATTATTATTGTTAGGTCGGCTAGGATTACATTATGGCCCCATGGACTCCTATATATAGAAAGAAGGTTTTGTAGATTGTATCATCCAAGAATTGTTCATTTATGTAATGTATTGGAGGTTACCCCCTCAAAGTGGCTTATTTCTAAGGCATTGATATATCTTTCCTTCTATTTTTGGAGCTAGTTACACAACATTTGGTATCAGAGCTTTGGATTCTAGGGTTCCGCTGCTCTAAACAGGTCATCGTGGAATTTTCGCTATAACGTTTTTTCTACGAAGGTTCAGAATATAAAACTTCTAGGGTACGAAGCTGAAATCCTGAGGAAACTCGTCAAAAAATTTCAGAGCTTGGTTCGCAATATTTTTTGAGATATGATCTGTGGAAGGTAGTGCTTTTTTAGACTCTCGAATTTCATCTCAAAGAGGTGATCATGGAAAAATATTCATAACTCTCTCTCTGAGCATCGGATTAGAGGGCCATAAAAATAAGTCACAATTAAATGGACTGTAGTTTCGTGGCTATAAATTTCAGAGCCGAAGGATGAAACAGTGACACGTGGCAAGTCGTACAAGTTCGCTCTACTGAACCAGTCCATAATTAGGTCATTGTGGAAGATTGGACACAAATTTGTCTTGGAGAATCAAAATCAGGTCAGACCTATGGCATTCAAAAGAGAATTCATAGGGCTACGTTGGTGCCAAAATTAAAATATTAAAGTGCTACAATCACAGAGATAATCCAATTTCAATATTGAGCTCCTCAAAAGCAAGAAAAAGGTGTGTATTTTTTTCCGAATTGCATAAATCTTGTTTGAAGAATGAATTTGAATTGATTCCAAGGGCATATTGTAGAATAGATATCAATATTGGGTTCTAAAACATGCCCCGTAAAAATAATTCAACACCCATTAAGCCTTCAAAAGTCTCTACGATGACTCATGAAGATGAAGAATTGCAACATGATCTATCAAAATTACAAAAGCAAGTGCACCAAATTTCGCTCTCGCGAAGAGTAACAAAAAATGAAATGGAAGTTTTGAAGAAAGGCATGGAAGCTAAGATGGACAGTTTGAAGAAAGGCATGGAAGCTAAGATAGATGGCATGGACGCTGGCATGGAAGCTAAGATGCATGGCATGGAAGCTGGCATGGAAGATAAGATGGATGACATGAAAGACAACATAGAAAACATGAAGAATGATCTAAAAGCAGACATGGAAGGCTTGACAAAGTTGATACAAGAAATTTTTCCTAATGGTGAAAAGATAGTAGAAGAACCTCATGATGAGAACAAAATAAATGTTAATCGTGATTTCAGAAACTCTAATGTTGGTAGGAAGAACCACCATATTCCAAAAATGGATATGAGGAAGTTTGATGGAAAGGATGTTGTAACATGGATACTACAGATTGAGCAATATTTTGATCTCCATAACATGCAAAACATACAAAAGGCATGCATTGCAACTTTACATTTAGAACAAAATAAATTTGTATGGTATCGATGGCTTTGCTCCCGTAAAAAAATTGTCACTTGGTCAATTTTTACGGAAGAAATGATAGCACATTATGAGGATACAAAGAACAACACCTTCTTTAGCCAATTGATAAATCTCAAACAAAAGGGTTTAGTGGGGCAGCACATTGAGGAATTCCAAAAATTGAATATAAGGGTAACTGATATTCCAGAGGAACACGGGATTGATCTCTTCATAGGCACTTTAAAGGATAACATCCAACATGAAGTTCGCGTTTTGGAACCTGATTCATTGGAGAAGGTATTCAGGTTGGCAAGAAAAGTTGAATGTAAAATTATGGCGACAAGGAAGCCTACCACTCAATTCTATAAAGAAGGAAGTGTTGCTACGCCTAGATTTCCACAACCTACAAGGTTGACACCACAACAATTGGAAGAAAAAAGAGCACAAGGGCTTTGCTACAGTTGTGATAGCAAATACACTAAAGGTCATAAGTGTGCTGAGAAGAAATTATTTTACATAGATTGTGAAGAGGAAGAAGAAAATTAACAAGAAGAGGATATACACCAGGAACCAGCCCCAGAAGAGGAAGAAATGAATCCAACCATATCGTGTAATGCACTGGCAGGAATTACCACTCCTCAAACTCTCAAGATAAAAGGACAAATCAAGAAGAGAAAGGTATTAGTGTTGATTGATTCAGGTAGCACCCATAATTTTATTCATTTTAAGGTAGCCAAGGAATTAAATTGTTTCCTATACCCAGCACCAGAATGTCAAGTGATGGTTGCAAATGGAGGAACTATAAATTGCTCTGGAAAATGCCATAATATCAAGCTAACCATGGGGGAATATGTATTGAATAGTCCAATGCTTTCCATTCCTATAGGAGGTGCTGATGTTGTACTAGGAGTACAATGGTTACAATCTTTGGGGACGGTAGCTTTTAATTTTCAAGAATTTTTCTTGAAATTTTTTTCAGAAGGAAAGGAAGTCGAATTACGGGGTATTGAAGGGAAGCCGGGAAGGATAATAAGCTCTAATGTCATGACAAAGCTTCTAAAGAAAGAACAACAAGGCGCAATTGCACAATTATGCTCACTAGAAGTTCCGACATCAAAATCATCTATTTCTGCAGATCTCCAACAAGTCTTGGACAATCATTCCAAGGTGTTTGAAACTCCCAAAGGACTCCCACCTATTCGTGATCTTGATCATGCTATTCATTTGATTCCAGGAAGTGTTCCTCCAAACATCAGGCCTTATAGATATCCTTACTTCCAAAAGAGCGAAATTGAACGTATGATTGCAGAAATGTTAAAGGCGGGTATAATTCAACCTAGTCAAAGTTCTTTCTCTGCTCCTGTAGTATTGGTACACAAGAAGGATGGATCATGGCGAATGTGTACGGATTATAGGGAGCTCAATAAGCTCACCATTAAAGATAAATTTCCCATTCCTGTGATTGATGAATTATTGGATGAATTACATGGAGAAATTTATTTTACCAAGTTGGATCTTCGTTCGGGATATCATCAAATTAGAATGAAGACTGAAGATATTCTGAAAACAACATTTCGAACTCATGAGGGTCATTATGAATTTTTGGTCATGCCTTTTGGCCTTACCAATGCACCTTCTACTTTTCAAGGGTTGATGAATTCCATTTTCAAACCCTTCCTTAGAAAATTTGTGCTAGTATTTTTTGATGATATACTAATCTACAGTAGGTCTTGGAAGGATCATGTTGAACATGTTGACAGTGTGCTCAAACTATTGCAGGAGAAACAATTATATGCAAAAAAATCCAAATGTTTCTTTGGAGTACAAGAGGTGGAATATCTGGGTCATATTGTATCTCACGACGGTGTTAAAGTAGACCCTAACAAAATTAAAGCCATTAAGGAATGGAAAGTCCCCACAACCATAAAGCAGTTGCGAGGATTTCTCGGGTTAACAGGGTATTATCGCAAGTTTGTTAAGAATTATGGGAGAATAGCAGCACCTCTAACAAAATTATTGAAGAAATATGCATTTTCATGGACTCCTGAAGCAACTAAGGCCTTTGAACGTCTTAAAGAGGCAATGTGCCTAGCACCGGTCTTAGCTACACCAGACTTCACAAAAGCCTTTATTGTGGAATGTGATGCCTCAGGAAATGGAATTGGTGCAGTTTTAATGCAGGAAGGAAGACCCATTGCTTTTGAAAGTCGTCCAATCAAAGGAAAGTATTTACAGAAACCTATTTATGAGAGGGAAATGTTAGCAATACTACATGCACTAAAGAAATGGCGAACTTACCTAATGGGAAGACACTTCAAGGTAAAAACTGATCATGATAGTCTTAAACACTTTTGGAACAAAGACTATCTTCAGAAGAGCAGCAAAAATGGGTCACAAAGATGTTGGGTTATGACTTTGAAATAATCTACAAAAAAGGAAAGCTTAATGTTGTTGCAGATGCACTCTCAAAAAAGAATGAAGAGGTCGAAGCATTGCTTTGTGCCATTTCTATTATCCAACCAGATTGGATAACCGAAGCAAGAGATGAATGGAAGAAGGACAAAGATGTATGGACACTCATTCAAAAGTTGCAGCAAGATCCTAGTACATCTAATACATTTAGTTGGAAAAATGACTCCTTATGGTACAAAGATCACTTATATCTTTGTAAGAATTCCCAACTAAAACAAAATATTCTTCTAGAATTGCACACTTCTCCTTTAGGAGGACACTCAGGATTTTTAAAAACTTACCACAGGGTGAAGAAAGAATTTTTTTGGGATGGCCTTAAATCTTATATTCAAAATTTTGTGGCGGAATGTTTGGTTTGCCAGCAGAATAAAGTGGAAACAATTAAGACCCCGGGACTTCTACAACCTTTATCCATTCCAAGTCAACGTTGGGAGGAGATTTCGATGGATTTTATCACAGGTTTACCTAAGTCCGAAGGAAAGAGTGTCATCATGGTGGTAGTTGATAGACTTACCAAGTATGCACACTTTTGTGCATTATCTCATCCATTTAAAGCAAGTACAGTTCCTACTACATTTATGGATAGAATTCAAAAGCTACATGGAAGCCCAAGGGTTATTGTGAGCGACAGAGATCCCATTTTTACTGGAAATTTTTGGACGGAGTTCTTTTCTTGTTTGGGTACTCAATTAGCTCATAGCTCATCTTATCATCCTCAATCTGATGGTCAAACTGAGATAGTAAATAAATGTTTGGAAGGATATCTTCGTTGTTTTGTATCTGATAAACAAACACAATGGGTCGAGTGGTTACCTCTTGCTGAATGGTGGTATAACACTTCCTTCCATACTGCAGCAAAAATGACCCCATTTATGGCACTTTATGGATATCATCCACCATCCATCACATCATCTTTAAGGGAAAATTCGAAGGTTCAAGCAGTGGAAGATCACATCGAGCATCGGCAAGAAGTTCTCCAACTCTTAAAGGATAATCTGAATTTGGCACAAAATCGAATGAAACAACAGGCAGATCAACATCGTAGCGAGAGAAGTTTTGATGTAGGAGATTGGGTATTTTTACGGCTACAACCATACAAACAAATGTCCCTCAAGCAAGCAAAGAAGGATAATAAATTATCGCCTAAGTACTATGGTCCTTACAAGGTGTTGCAAAAGATTGGTACTATGGCATACAAATTGGAGCTTCCTGCTTCTTCGCGAGTACATCCAGTTTTCCATGTTTCATGCTTGAAGAAGGTTATAGGTGAAAATCTTCCAGTTCAAACAATATTGCCAGAACTTGATGAGGAAGGAAAAATCATATTGGAACCTGAAGCGGTCACGGAAGCAAGAACTCGACAACTACGGAATCGATCAATTTCAGAGTATCTCATCAAGTGGAAGAACTTACCCACTGAAGATTCTACATGGGAGGATGAGAATTTTATACAGAAGCACCCAGAGCTACTCAAGCATTGAGGACAACATTTTTTGAAGGAGAGGGGCATGTTAGGTCCCTATATTACTAGTATAATCCCTTATTGTTGTTAGTGTAACCCCCTTATTGTTATTATTGTACCCTTGTAACCCCCATTTTGTTATTATTGTGCCCTTAAATTATTATTGTTAGGTTGGCTAGGATTACATTGTGGCCCACTAGGATTACATTATGGCTCCATGGACTCCTATATATAGAAAGGAGGTTTTGTAAATTGGATCATCCAAGAATTGTTCATTTATGTAATGTATTGGAGGTTTCCCCCTCGAAGTGGCTCATTTCTAAGGCATTGATATCTCTTTTCTTCTATTTTTGGAGCTGGTTACACAACAGAAAATCTTGCAGCTCTACAAAAATCACAATTAGACTTAAGAAATCCATTTAGAACTAGGTCTCTTAATGATTTAGATCAACTAGATTCTGAGTCTTCACTTTCATCTCCTAAAACAAGTGAACATCCTGGTAGTAGAGAAACAACACCACTTGATTTACATTTCCTTTCCAATTTAGGTGTATCTAATCCAAGATTAGCTCAGCAATCTATTCCTGGTCCATCCACATCTGTTCATCCTACATCCACTGTCCAAACCACTCCACTTCAACCCCCTTTTCCTTTTGTTAATCCACCTCTTGTAAATCCACCTCCACCACATATCATGGCAGCATGGTATGCTCCCTTAGTCCTTCCTGTACCCTTAGTCAATATTCCATATGACTATTAGTCCAAAATTGCATTATATGATGCTAGTAATGCTACTACTACATCACAACATGTGGATAAGATGAATGACTACTTTTACAGAAATTAAATTAATGATGATTCTATCAAGCTTAGATTATTTTCTCAGAGTTTGGGGGGAGAAGTAAGAAAATGGTTTAAAATCTTAACCCCCCATAGTATCAATGATCTCCAAGCCTTCCATCAGACATTCTTAAACAAAAGGGAAGTGAAGAAGAACCCTCTCCAAGTCCTTTCTGATTATAAGAACCTCCATAGAAACACTAGGGAAAGTGTGCAAGCTTACTGCACTAGATTTAATAGTGTGTACAATGCACTTTCCCCAGATATAAAACCTCCACAAGGCTAAGCTCTAAACAATTTTCCTGAAGGTTTTGACCCTGAGATGGCCTATCAGCTGAGAGAGAGAGATCCTGCAACTATTGAAGATATGAAAAAAGGAGCTCTTGTTGTGGAAGTTAAATTAATGGAGAAGAGAGCAAGAATGAAAAATGAGAAGAGAGTATCCTTCAAAGAGGAATCTACCCTTTCCACTTCTAGCTCAAAAATGGAAAAAATGATGGAGGAGATGATGAAGAAAATGAGCATCCTTGAGAGAGCACAAGCAAGTCAAAACCAAACTGCTCCTCAAAATAGAAACCAGAACCAAAATTAGAATTTTTGAAGGAACCAACCTCCAAACAGACCTAGGGAAGATGATCAACAGATCACTCCTCCCTTTCATCAAAACTATGTGAGTGAGGTTGAGGAGACAAATTATCCAATGGAGGAAGATGATATCAACATGCTGGGAGTAGATAATGATGAATTTGAGATTCATTATGATAGAAAACAAGGTCTTTACACACCCTATGATGACAAGAGATATGATGATGAAAGTTATTATCAGGACATGGAAAATGTCATCATAGAGTCTCAAAGAGAATATGACCTTAGAAGTAAAACCAGTCGACAAACTCCCAACACCAAAACCTCTGACAAATCCTCAAAAATAGCACTGTAAGTAAACCTAAAGTTGTCAAACAGAAGGAAAAAACAGTAGCTGTGAATAATGATAAAGGTAAAGAGAAAGGCACTCACAACGTTACAAAACAAAGTGCGGACCTTAGTAGTACTAACACTTCAGCTAGTACTCTTGTTAAAAAAAAATTGTCAAATGTAAATAGAACAAATCAGCAAGCTGATGTTCCTGATAGAGTGGTAGCTAATAAATCTGAGACGAGTACCTCAAAGAATCAAGCACCTTTAAGCTTGGAGCAGGAAATTTCCAATATCAAAATCTCTATTCCCTTGACTGATTTAGCTGCCCAGAATGTATATAGAACCCAAATTTTGAAGGCTTTAAACATTGAAGAGAATAATGACACAGTCAATCTTAATGATGACCAGCCAGAGCTTATTTTTGGTCCAAATATTGAAGGTAAGTATCAAGAGGGACCTGTTCCTTCCTTTTATGTGAGTTTAAATGTTCATGAAAAGATTTTGCACAATGCTATGTACGATTCCAGGGCTTCTCATAATTTAATGCCAAAAGTTGTGATGGAGAGCCTCGGTCTAGAAATCACTATACCTTATAACCTTTACTCCTTTGACTCAAGCAGAGTAAAATGTTTAGGATTGATCAAAGATCTCTATGTTAACTTAGCACAGATTCCAGCCAAATGCTTAGTCATGGATATTGTTTTGGATGATGTGCCCCAAAAGTATAGAATTCTAGTATCTAGGTCTTGGGCGAATAAGTTACAAGGGACTATGCAGATGGACATGACCTATGCGACCATCCCTGTTTTCAATCAGACAAGAAGACTTTACAGGGAGTCCCATATGCAATACACAGTTACA
Organism: Pinus albicaulis; assembly: GCA_034641835.2. Lineage (NCBI taxonomy): Eukaryota > Viridiplantae > Streptophyta > Pinopsida > Pinales > Pinaceae > Pinus > Pinus albicaulis. The sequence goes on from CM076580.1 coordinate 348,656,737, forward strand.
AGCCAAGACATACCTCAAAAATCTCCTTTATATTCTGTAAACACATGCCTTGATTCTTTTATTTTTTTTAACGATGAATCGTTTAGTAAACAAGTCACTTTAACAGAATTTATGGCTGATAGAGAGGAGGTAAACACAATGGAAGTGTCAAAACAGTTTGCTACATTTGAAAATTTAGCAAACTAAACACCGGTCTTGAGCTACAAGTCATGCATCCATCGCTTTTTAACCTTGACAGTCAAGAAAAAATTCCTCGAATAAATAAATAACCTGAGGAGTTGAAACGAGTACAACTAAGTGTTGATATTCCACAACAACCCAAAAGCACTTTAGTTCAAGAGGACAAACACCAAACAAATGAACTTGAAACTAGTCATCTATGGACTATGAACTTCGATGGGTCATGCACTAGAGCTAATGCTGGTGCAGGTGTCTAGATATGCAACAATGGGAACAACCACACAGAAATAATTTCCTGTAGATTAAACTTCCAGTGTTCAAATAACATTGCGGAATATGAATCCCTACTTTTAGGCTTGCGTTTGTTGAAAAATTTAGGAGCCAAGAGAATTAAAGTGTATGGGGATTCTCAGTTAATCATTAGGCAAGTCAACGAGGAATACAACGCAAATCACCCAAGACTTAGGGCCTATTGAAACGATGTTGTGGATCTTTTAAAAACTTTTGAGGAGTACCAGATAATTTTTGTCCCAAGAAAAAGAAATATCACGGCCCACGACTTAGCCTTTGTAGCTAGAACATGCTTAACACCATATGAAACCAAAGACTGTATAACTCAGATAAAATTTAGACCAGTCGTTCCTGATAACGAAAAATACTGGAAAGTGTTCGACAGAGACAAACAAATAGAAGACTTCATGCAATTCAGAAATGAATTCGAACTACACAGTTCGAATTCAGATTATGATACAAACTGCAATAGTGAAGAAAATTTTCTTGGTGAAGAAGAACTGTCTCCTGAGGTTGCCAATATAAATATACTGTTTGGAAAACTTAAAAACAAAACAAAAACGAGTGCAGAGGTAGAAACAGAGGAGTTAGAAGCTTTGTAGTCTAAGGATCAGAGTTTTCCTAAGGGTCTAGCCCCTTTAGAAGAGTTGTTTGATTTTAGCGATGTGGCCAAGAAGCCAAAATTGGAGTCTGTAGAGACTAAAGTGGAAGAGTGCAATATAGGTAGTAAACTTAAACCAATGATGATTAAACTGTCTAAGACTTTACCAGCTCACATTAAACTCAAATACATGGAGCTGTTTAAAGAGTTTTCTGATGTTTTTGCATGGAGTTATGAAGATATTAAATCCTATGACACTAAAATAATACAACACAAAATACCTCTCAAGGAAAACCAAAAACCATTCAAACAGATGTTGCATAGAATAAACCATGTACAACTGCCTTTGGTTGAGAAGGAAATCAAGAAAATGTATGAAGCTGGTATTATTGTCCCTATTAAATATTCTGAGTGGGTGTCTAATATGGTGTCAGTAAGGAAGAAAACATGAGATATCAGGCTTTGTATAGACTTTAGAGACTTAAACAAAGCTTCATTGAAAGACAACTACCCTTTACCTAAGATGGATCATATTTTACAAAGGGTGGTAGGGTCTGGAAGAATTTCTTTGCTTGATGGCTATTCAGGGTACAATCAGATTTTAGTTCACCCTGATGATCAATTAAAGATAGCTTTTACTACACCTTGGGGCACTTTCATGTATGTGAAAATGCCCTTTGGTCTAATGAATGCTGGTTCAATTTTTTAGAGAGCCATGGACATAGCATTCTTCGAAGAGCTGGGCTACTTCATCATTATATACCTTGATGATGTTACTTTTTTTTCAAAGATAGATGAAGAGCACTTGGCACATTTAAGAATAGTCTTCGAGAGATGCAAAAAGTTTGGTATATCTTTGAACCCTAAGAAAACACTGTTCGATCTCTAAGAAGGTAAAATTCTTGGGCACATTATTTCAGAAGAGGGTATTAAGATAGATCCAAAGAGGATTGAGGCCATATTGCAAATCTCTCATCCTCAAAACATCAAGGAGTTGCAATATTTCATTGGAAAGATTAACTTTTTGAGAAGTTTCATCCCCAACTTGGCTGAGCTCCTTAGGAATATTAAAAACATGCCGAAGAAGGAGCAAGGGGTAAAATGGACCTTGGAAGCAAAGAAGTCCTTTGAACTAGTGAAACAAGCTTTAACCAAAACACCAGTTCTAATAAGCCCTGATTTTTCAAAATATTTTTATATTATTTCATTTGCATCATAACATACAATATCTGTTGTCCTTTTACAGAAAAATCCACAAGGACAAGAACAGCCTAATGCATTCTTTAGCAAGGAATTGAGAGATGCCCCTTTGAAGTATAACATTATGGAAAAGCAAGCTTTTTCTTTGGTTAAAGCCTTGAAAGAATTTAGGGTATACATATTGCACTCCCACATCATTGCCTTTGTCCCAAATTCAGTTGTGAAAGACATTCTAACACAATACCCAGATGGTAAGAGAGGTAAGTGGATTGTTGTTATTCTTGAATATGATTTAGAGATAAAACCCACTAAACTCATCAAAGGCCAAGGTCTAGCTAGGTTGATGGTTGAATCCAATTTTGAAGTTCTTGATATTGATATGATTAATGATTTGGATGAACAAGACGAAATCTCAGCTGCCATTGTTGAAGATCATTTTATTAACTCCTCTTGGTATGCTGATACTCTTTATCTTTTACTTAATTTCAATACACCTCTTGGTTTGATAAAAATGAAGGCAAGGTTTCTGAAGTTAAAAGTTGTAAACTACTACATTATAGATAGATGTATTTATTGGAAAAATGAAAGTGGTATATTGCTTAAATGTTTTCCTGAGTATGATGCAGAGAAGGTTAAGCATGAGTTCCATGAAGGAGAGTGTGGAGGCCATTTGTATTGGAAGAAAACAACCAACAAAATCTTGAGGGCTGGTTACTATTGGCCTACTCTTTTTCTTGACGTACACAAGATGATAATTCCCTGTCATAAATTTCAACTTTTTTAGTGAAAAAGGAAGCTGCTACCCTTACCTCTACATCCAATCACTGTTGAAGCGCCTTTTCAACAGTGGGGACTTGAATTCATAGGTGAAATCCATCCATCATCTCCTGCTCATCATCGATGGATTCTCACTGCCACAGACTACTTCACTAAATGGATAGAAGCCATCCCTTGTGGGCAAGCCAATGATTTTGTCATTATAAAATTTATGGAGACTAATATTCTCTCTAGATTTGGTTGCCCTACCAATATCATCACTGATAATGCAGTAGCATTTGGATCAAAGAAGATGGTTGAATTTTGTCACAAGTATCAGATAACATTGGGGCATTCCATGGCCTATTACCCACAAGGTAATGGAATTGCATAATCCTCAAATAAGATTTTAGTGAGCATAATCAAGATGTTGTTGGAGGACAACAAAAAGTCTTGGCACACAAATCTTGTGCATGCACTTTGGGCTGACAGATTGACATTGAAGAAATCTATTGGTATGTCACCCTACCAACTTGTGTATGGCACTGATGCAATTTTTCCAACCAACCTTGGTGTGCCAGTTATGAATTTAATTCAAGAGGTTCAGTCTGAAGATAATGACATGATCAGAAGGGTAAATCAAACTATTCACCTTCAACAAAACAGAGAGGAGGTTTATAATAAAGCATTGTAGAAGCAGGACATCATTAAAAAGATTTTTGACAGAAGAACAAAGGCTAACAATTTCAATGTTGGGGACAAAGTTTTAAAGTGGGACTCAAGGAGAGAATGCAAGGGAAATCATGGAAAATTTGACAACTTATGGCTTGGCTCTTATCTCATTCATTCAGCTGCTGGTAATAATGCCTTTTTCTTCCAAGAGTTGAATGGAGTAGAACTGTTTGGGGGTCTTGTCAATGGCAGGATGCTTAAGCATTAATTCTCTTGATCCATGTTATGTTTGAAAGACTTTTTATCTTGTTTCTCATTATAAATATTTCATCCACCATTGCATTCAAAGTTAGAAAATACAAAAATACAAAAATAGTGAAAGAAAGAAAAAAGGGCAGATGTTAAAAAAAATAAAGGTACAGCCCCATACCAACAGAAAGAGAAACAAATCTGAAAGTGTGCAAGCTTAAATGCCACTCCTGAAAAACACACTTCTAGTTAGTCAAACAAACTAATCTTGACTAATTAGTTTTAAATTTTCTACTGATAGGATAGTGAATTTGATTTTCCAAACTGTTTAATATTGGATTATCAATAGGTAAATTAGGATAGAAATTAAAGGTTCAAATATGCTCAAAATATGAACCTAAGTGTCCAAAGAGAGATGAATCAAGTCTGTTTATTTTCTGAGTCAAAACATATGTAAAACTAGTTCTAATCAGCTTAAAATCTGAACCATTTGATAAAATAATAACAACTCAAACAGAAGTAAAAATAGAGTTGTAAAAAGATGAAGGAAGTGCTTTGAAATTTCAGATGTTAAGCTTTCCACTCTGAATTAATTTTTTGCAAAATAATATCTATGTGCAGCTTGTTTTTTATGCCATAGATCAGCATCGAGTTAGACTGTTCAATCCTGACTTATATGCTTTTGAGTTTCTATTTTAGGAATTAGAGAATAAAAATCTGTTAGACTGTTTAATCCTAACAGTTTGGTAGATTAGATAGAGAATCATATGAACTCAACTGTTTAATATAATTTCATAGAGAAATAAGGAGTAGAATTAGATTATTTTTATGCTTTCAAAAGAATAAAATGTTGTGAAAATAATTTTCCAATCCAAGTGCAATCTAAAGAAGAAAAAATGTTAGATCAGTAGGATTGGGTAGGTAGAAAGCTTGTGTTGACGAAAGATCCATTGTTTTCCATGGCTGCTAACATTTTTCAGAAAAAAGAAGATCATCCAAGTAAGGAAAGGTAGCCCAATGGATAAGGCACTGTTCATCCTCCCAGAGAATGCAAGTCTGAAGTTCTTGATGCCTTCAAGAAGGTACCATCCCCAAGTGGAGCCACTGTTAGCCACCAATAAAATTTGTCATATCAAATGGTGGCTAAAACATTTTTGGAGCCTTCAAGAAACAATTTTTCTTGCTAAAAGGTGTTATCTCTTGAAGACTCATGGGGACATCACACCCTGGTTTCAATATTCACTGCTGTCTCCATTTTTAAACTCAGAAATTCTGCTGATTCCGTAAGAGAAAAGACTGCTACAAAAGCCATTTTTTTCCTTCCCTCCACCTCAAAACTAACCTCCATTTTGCCTCCTATTTTCCTCATAAACTTCCTCTATTTTCCTTTTTTCCCATTTTTCCTTCATAAAATCCACATTACAGAGTTTAAAAATCCTTTATGAACTCTGCTGAAACCCCCAAATCCATCAGAAAACTCTGAAAATTTCATAAAAAATAAGTTTTTTCACTAAGGGTTTAAGCCCCTTTGGGCTAAAAACCTAAACCACTTCCCCACATGTGCCCATGCCCTAGAACTAGGCGCTAAGCCCTTTTGGCGCTTATCGCATCAGAAAAAATGGAGCACACAAGGCTTTAGTTGAGTGGATAACTTCGATTGTGATTGGACCTTTATTGCATAACCCCCAATTTTATTACCGCTTCATATAACCCTTGTCCCCGCAATCGGGTGCTAAAAAATTGTAATAATCCATTCTCGATTGATATTTTCCTTTGTAAAGTTCATAAACCCACTTTTTCCTAAGTTTGGTCTAAACGTGCCCAAACAATGTTTTTTAATGTAAAATGGGTAGATTGAAAGACCAAGCCAGAACTTCCGATGCGATTGGCCTTTATATGTATAAAGCCCTGGGCCTATCGCATTCCATATAGACCAAAGGCCCTACAGTCGGGCGCTAGACCATTATATAACCTGCCCGATAGCCAAAAACCTTTGTATTTCATTAATTTTTTTGGTTTTCATATATTATAAAGGGTTTTCCACCAACGCATGTCTCAAACAATATCCACCATTGATCTTAAGCCAATCAACGATCCGCGCATCATCGCATCGGTAATTTTCAAAGGGTGCATTTCACGTATGTTATTTCCTCCCCTCGATTGGTCATCCCCCAATCAATTGATAACTGTCGATCTCCTCCCCACCCCTTTCTCACGCGAAAACAGTGGTTTTACCTCCTGAAACCACCTTCCCCATTTCTATTATGTTTTATCGCGTGCGACTTCCACCATTGATCTCTGCAGATCAACAACCCAGATTTAATCTGGCCTTACACTATCGCCCTCCACCCTCGCCAAGGGTTTTTAACACAGATCTCCACTGTTGATCTCGTGGGCTGATCTCATCCGATGGCCCACAATAATCACGAACTCCCAACTCTATTGTTTATCATATTTCCTCCGAAACAAAGTTTTTAACCCCATTTCTTCACATTTCGTCTATTTTGCAAACAATGTGACTCCCTCACACTGTTAAATCACAACCAATCCCAACCATTGATCTCTGCACAATCAACGACTCTAAATTAATTGACACCATTGTTCTTTCTGAACAATCTCCATTCGATCTCCACATCGGATCTCCACTGTTGGATGATGCCTCCAATGGCCATGCTCCTCCCCTCAAACCCCTGAAGCAGTTTACCTAATAAATGTAGGATTTCATAACAGTTGTGTGTTTTCGCAGGTTCAAATGAATTTTAAAATGTTTTAAAGATAAATGATAAATTCGACGGTGACGATCCTCAGAGCTTTGTTTATTTAAAGAGAAGCCATACAAAGGGTTCTACACCACGTTTCATCAATGCTTCATGGGCATTGATGCCATATGAGCCCTGCACGGCTCTGCACATCGACAAGACACAGAGAATGAAATAAAACAAAAGAGTATCAGTGTTAAAAAATTAAACACAGCAGAAACAGAGGATTGAAGACCATTTTCACAGTTTTGGGGGATTGCGGCTAAGATTGAAAATAAAAAAGCCTAATCCTCCAAATTAAAACACAATTAAATAAAATCAAAATATCATTAGATAGAAAAGGCCTCCACTGCCACGACGGAGGCCAATTGATTCCTCTCAGCTACCACAAAGCCACCTGTTGCCTCAAAGCATTCAAACAGAGGCCGAATTTATTGATCAAAAGGAAGATATTTACCTTAGCGCAGCCGAATAGTTAATTCAGCCGAAGAACTAATTGCAAAATATCTGCTGAGTTACTACAGAGATGACAAAGAGTCTTAAAAGTCAACAAAAGCTCCCACCAAGCTTAAATCATAAATGTAAAACAATTAATACAGACAGAATATTTGTACTCTTCTCCATTAAGCCCCTCAAAAGCCGAGAAGCATTAATTCTGTATTAATTTAACTTGAAGATCTTTTATCAGATCCCACCTCCTCATTTCTTCTATAAACACTCGTGTAGAAGATGAGAAAATGTTGGTTTCAGAACTTTGAAATACACTTGTGCTCGAAACTTTTGATTGTAAATAGTGTTCAAAGGCTCTTGAAGCTCTGCTTGTGATAGAATAGTTAGGCTGAGAAGTGAAGATGATTGCTAACCTGAAACACTGGACTTAAAGTTGTAACTGGTTTGAAGCATCAATACAAGCTGATTTATGGGATCTTGGTCTATGTTGACGGTGATGTTTTTCTTATTGTAAATCGTTATTTTATTTATTTTTTCACTTTTTCCATTTTCTCTAATAAAGAATAGCAAGCATAGAGTTAGGATTTACTGTATATCAGTACCCTTCTCTGACTGATAAGCTTTATCTAAATGTTTTCTTTTAATTTGTGTTGTTTAGAAATGATTTAATTCAGTTTGAGCAGTTAGGAATGTTGGTGTTCCCTCATCCTACTGTCTTAGTTAAATATTGTTTCTGAATGTTATTATCATTTTATGTTAAGTAGAGATGAACTAAGGAAGATATTGTGAGCCCTGGTCCTAGTTTTATTCCAAAAAATTATCTGAAAGTTTCCCTAAGAGTGTGTTGAAAGCTGGCTAGTTTCAAAGTACCTACCAGATCTTAGACCATTCTTTGTTATCTTATCTATTTGTCTTAAAATTTAACCAAGTAAAGAAGAATTAGTAGAGGTTTATGGTTAGCCCTGCCCTCTAGTTTCTTCTCCAACAATTGCCTTTAATTTTCCCTTTGTGTTTAATATTTTTTCTATTGAAATTATGTCAAAAGCTGGCTAGTTTCAAAGTACTTACCAGATCTTGGGCTGCTCTTTGTTCTCCATTTGTTTAATTCTCCTTCTTGTTGTATCATTTCATTCCATAAAATCAACTTTAAAGAGATCCTTAGACATAGATGACTTGCCCCATGGACCACTCTTGAACCTGGTTGTTTCAATTAAATCCTATTATGACTCCATAGCCCAATGGACTAAAACCTGCAATTATCTATCTTTTTGGCCAAATATTGTTCTATTTGCTTGCAACTTCTCACCTTTGAAACTCTTTCCATTTAGTACTTTCCACTCAAATAATAATCATGCTCAACCATCCAAAACAAACAAAAACCCTTAGACTTCTTAACTAGCCTACTATCGTTACCCAAAACCTTAAAGATAAATCCATCTTTGCACTTATTGGAGAGATCCCTCTCCGGATTCAGGAGGGCTAGATCCTAGAATCCCAAAGTGGTTGAAATGGTGTTATCCCTGCTGTCGGACTTTGCCAATATTGCTGATTACAGGGAGATAACAACCTTAACCTTAACTTTACCTTAACCATAACCTTAACCTTAACCTTACCCTTAACCTTATCTTAACATTACCTTAACCTTAACCTTACCATTAACCTTATCTTAACCTTAACCTTAACCTTAACCTTCCCAAACCCTTAACATTAACTTTAACCTAACCTTAACCTTGAATTTACCCTTAAAGTCACCTTAACCTTAACTTTAACCTTACTAAATCCGTACCCTTAACCTTATCTTAACCTTAACATTTACGTAACCTTTAATTAACCTTGACTTTACCCTTAACCTAACCTTAACCTTAACTATAAATTAGCCCTAACCTTGACCTTAAATTTAGCCTTAAGGTTAACCTTAACCTTGACCTTGACCATAACCTAACCTTAACCTTAACCTTAAGCTTAACCTAAACTTAACCTAACCTTAATCATAACCGTAACATTAACCTAACCTTAACCTTAACTTTACAAATAACCTAACCCTAACCTTGAACAAACCTTTAACCTTAACCTTACCCTTACCCTTAACCTGACTAAACCCGTAGCCTTAACCTTACCCTAATCTTAACCTTAACCTTGAGTTTACACTTAACCTAACCTTAACCTTAACCTAACCTTAACCTTAACCTAACATAACCTTAACCTTGAACTTAACCTTAACCTTAGCCTTAACTATAACCTATTCCTAACCTTACCCTAACCATAACCTTAACTATAACCTAACCCTAACCTTAACCTTACCCTTAACCTTATCTTAACCTTAACCTTCACTACAACCTAACCTTAACCTTAACCTTACCCTTAACCTTATCTTAACCTTAACCTTCACTACAACCTAACCTTAAGCTTAACCTTACCCTTAACCTTTTCTTAACCTTAACCTTCACTACAACCTAACCTTAACCTTAACCTTAACCTTAACCATACCCTAACCTTAACCTTAACCTTAACCTTAACCTTAACCTTAACCTTAACCTGACTAAACCATTAACCTTAACCTTACCTTTACCTAACATAACCTTAACGTTAACCGTAACCATAACCCTAACCTTGACCAAACACTTAACCTTAACCGTAACCTAACTAAACCCATAACCTTAACCTAACTAAACCCGTAACGTTAACCTTAACCTTAACCTGACTATACCCGTAAACTTAACCTAACCTTAACCTTAACCTTAACCTAACTATAACCTTACCCTTAACATAACTTCACCTTAACCTTAAACCTTAACCTCAACCTTAACCTTACCCTTCACCTTAACTTTAACCTTAACCTAACTAAAATTGTAAACCTAAAAGTTAACCTTACCCTTAACCTTCACCTTAACCTTATCCTTGACTTTACCCTTAACCTAACCTTAACCTTAAAAATAACCTAACCCTAACATTGACCTCAACTTTACCCTTAAGCTTGACCTTAACCTTAACCTTAACCCCGACCTTGAGCTTAACATAACCTTAACCTTATCCTTAACGTTATCTTACCCTTAACCTAACCTTAACCTTAACCTAACCTTAAATTTAACTATAACCCTAAATTTACCCTTAATCTAACCATAACCTTAACCTTAACCTTAACCTTGACTTTACCCTTAACCTTAACCTAACCTTAACTTTAACTTTACCTTAACCTTGACTTTACCCTTAACCTAACCTTAACCTTAACCTTAACCTAACTAACCTTAACCTGATTAAACCGTTAAGGTTAGGGTAAAGTTAAAGTTAAGGTTAAGGTCAACCTTAACCTTAACCTTAACCTTAACTATAACCTAACCCTAACCTTACCCTAACCATAACCTTAACTATAACCTAACCCTAAACTTAACCTTACCCTTAACCTTATCTTAACCTTAACCTTCACTATAACCTAACCTTAACCTTAACCTTAACGTTACCCTAACCTTAACCTTAACCTAACTTTAACCTTAACCTTAACCTTAACCATAACCCTAACCTTGACCAGACCCTTAACCTTAACCTTAACCTTAACCTCACTAAACTTGTAACACAAACCTAACCTTAACCTTAACCTTAACCTAACTATAACCATAAAATTTAATGGAAATAGTATGCTGAAGTATGCTCTGGTTAAACTAAAACTAAAAAACACAAATATACAGAAGCTATATAGAGAGTTCCAAACAATAATAATGCAAACAATGGCTCAATGGTCTCTTCTTATTAAATGTTCGAAATGGAGAAGAAATTTTACCCACTTGCCAAAGGGCACCTAGGCAATGGCTCTAGGTCCCGATGCAAGGATGTTTCCTTCCAAGCTCTACCTCTGATGCAGTCTCACTCTCTCTCTTTGCTGTGGTGGACTAAGATGTTGGGTGACCAACTATCGAGTCCTCTTTAGCTTCAGCTCCATGTCACACACGATGCTGGTGTTGCTTGGGCAACTTTGGCCAGAATAAACTTGTGATCACCATTTTCTCATCTCTTGGTGGGTTTATATAGGTGAGCTTCAAATCCTCCTTCCCTTACTTGGTACATGATGGATGGTGACCCAAGGGAGAGGTGTGATTCCATTGTGTGCTCAAATATTCTTTTGTGTGCTCACATAATGTCTAAGGAGGCACTGGTGGCTGTCCTTAGGCAGCTTTCACATAAGGAGTAACTATCCTTTGTTGGTTGTTGTCCCAGAAGGTGACTTTTTTCCATTTCCAGGAATGCGTGCTTATCGAGAAAAAAGGTGCACAGAAGACGCTCTTCTCAAAGTAAAAAGTGCGCATTTGAGCATTTATTACTAGTTCAAATCTGATCTTCTCAAAACCTTAGAGATTTTAAATACTTCTTGATTCCATAAATTATTCCTGTCCTGTAAATCCTTAGGCTCGACATTAATTGATGTCATCTTCTACTGTACAATTTTCCAGTGTTAACACCCTTAACCTAACTTAACCTAAACCTTGACCTTGACCTTAACCTTAACCTTACCCTTAACCTTCACATTAACCTTAACCTTAACCTTAACCTTAACCTAACTAAACTCATAACCCTAAACCTTTACCTTACCCTTAACCTTCACCTTACCCTTAACCTTGACTTTACCATTAACCCAACCTTAACCTTAACTATAACCTAACCCTAACCTTGACCTTAACTTTACCCTTAACCTTGACCTTAACCTTAACCTTAACCTTGACCTTGATCTTAACCTAACCTTAACCTTATCTTGCATTTAACCTAACCTTAACCTTATCCTAACCTTAACTTTAACCATAACCTTAACTTTACCCTTAATCTAACCGTAACCTTAACCTTAACCTTGACTTTACCCTTAACCTAACCTTAACCTTAACTTCACCTTAACCTTGACTTTTCCCTTAACCTAACCTTAACCGTAACCTTAACTTGACTAAACGATTAAGGTTAGGGTAAATTTAAAGTTAAGGTTAAGGTCAATGTCAATGTTAAGGTTAGGTTAGGTTAAGGTAAGGTTATAGTTAGGTTAAGGGTAAAGTCGAAGTTAAGGTAAAGGTTAAGCTTAAGAGTAAGGTTGATGTTAGGGTCAGATTAAGGTTACGTTAAGGTAAAGGTTATGGTTAAGGTTAGGGTTAAGGATAAATTCAAGGTTAAGGTTTCATGTTTAGTCAGGTTAAGGTTACGTTAAGGTTAAGGTTAAGGTTACGTTAAGGTAAAGGTTGTGGTTAAGGTTAGGGTTAAGGGTAAAGTCAAGGTTAAGGTTAGGTTAAGGTTGAGGTTAAGGTTAAGGGTTAGGTTATAGTTAAGGTTAAGGTTAAGGTTAGGTTAAGGTTAAGATTAAGGTTAAGGTTATGGTTAATGTTAAGGGTTTGGTCAAGGTTAAGGTTATGGTTAAGGTTAAGGTTAGTTAAAGGTTAATGTTAAGGGTAGGTTATAGTGAAGGTTAAGGTTAAGTCCCGTAACGTTAAACCTTAACCTTAACCTAAACTTAAATTTAACCTTATCTTAACCTTAACCTTAACCTTAACCTAAACTAACCTTAACCTTAACTTTACACTTAACCTTACCTTAACCATAACCTTAACTTTACCCTTAACCTTATCTTAACCTTACCTTAACCATAACCTTAACCTTGAACTTAACTATAACCTAACCCTAACCTTGACCAAACCCTTAACATTAACCTTAACCTTAACCTAACCTTAAGCTTTACTAAACCCTTAACCTTAACCTTAACATTAACCTTAACCCTAACCTTACCCTAACCATAACCTTAACCTTACCCTAGCCTTACACTAACCATAACCTTAAATTTAACCTTAACTTAACCTTAACCTTAACCTAACGTAACCTTACCCTAACCTAACCTTAACCAAAACCTTAACCTTAACCTAACCCTAACCTTGACCTTAACTTTACCCTTAACCTTGACCTTAACCTTAACATTAACCATGACCTTGACCTTAACCTAACCATAATCTTAACCTTATCTTACCCTTAACCTAACCTTAACCTTAGCTATAACCTAACCGTAACCTTGACTTGACCTTAACCTGACCTTAACCCCTTAACCTTAACCTTAACCTTCCCATAACCATAACCTTAACCTTGACTTTACCCTCAACCTAACTTTAACCTTAACCTGACTAAACCCGTAACCTTAACCTTATCCTAACCTTAACCTTGACCTTAACTATAACCTAATCCTAACCTTGACCAAACCTTAACCTTAACCTTAACTTAACCTTAACCTTAACCTTAACCTTCCCATAACCTTTATCTTATCCTTAACCATAACCTAACCTTAACCTTGACCTTAACTATAACCTAACCCTAACCTTGACCAAAACTTTAACCTTAACCTTAATCTTAACCTTAACCTTAACCTTTACCTAACCTTACTGTTTAGTCAATTTAGTGTTCCTAAATTGCTTCCATTAATTATCAACCAGAGCTTGTAACTTTGATGAAGTGTGGTGCACTCTATGTGCCTAAGTGACCTTTTCCTTACTTCGTTGTATGTTTTTTTCTTATTGTTTTTTGGGGTTTTTTCTTTTTAGTACTTAGTATGCTACTCTATTTTCAGAAGATGAAATCAAATCTATGTCAAAAAGAAAATAAAAGGAAACCTTAGACTTAAAACAGAGTTTAGTTGTAAATTCTGTTCCTAGTTAGGAAAATGATGAAAAACAGAGTATCTTAATCCATCGATGTTATAACTTGAAAATTAACATGAAAGGTAACTCAAAACATTATAATTCAACCTGATCCTTTTAATTAGAGGTTTGTTGGAAGAGTTCGTGGAAGAGATTTAACTCCAATGTGATGAGGATCTTCCTAAAAATAGACAACAACTTAGAATATTATAGTGCAATCTTATTCATATGATAGAGATATTTTGGAATAGCTTGAGAAGAAAATTTCTATAATATGATAAGGATATCCTATGAATATTTGAAACTACTTATGACATTACAGCTAGATCTCATTCATCAGCTAGAGATTTATTGGAAAATTTTATTGAAGGAGACTAGATATAATGAAATAATGATCTTCTAAACAACAAGTAACTCACAATATTACAATTAGGTATTTTCTGTGATTTAGAGATTTATTGGAACAGTTTTGAGAAAAGACTATTTGTAACAATATGAGGATCTTTTATCTAATTGCAAAACAAGAAATGCTAATAACTAAACATAGTACAACCAAATCTCATTCGCGTAATAGTGATATGTTGGAAAAGATTTTAAGAAAAAGAATGGTTGTAGCATACTGAGGATATTTTAATCTAAATGACAGAGCTAAAGTGTTGGTAACTCAAGATGTCATAATTAAATCCATTCATTGAATAGAGATATGTTGGAAAAGCTTTGAGAAAAGACTAACTATAACATCATGAGGATCTGTTAGTTAAACAAGCAATGCAAGACATGATACTAAAAGATATGAACTCAGAAAACTTTCTAAGTAAGAAATATAACAAAATAGAATTCAAAGCTACTTATCTATAAAGCATGTAGAAGCTTCCTTGGATAGCAGGGTCCGTCTTCTATCAATTTGGCATAAAAATATTTAACTCCTCAAGGTTTTCTTCAGTACAAAATAAAAGGCTAATCTCCTTTATTAAAACAACATTTAAAAACAGAGTATCACTGTAAATATGAACTGTACTATACTTTTTCTGAACTGTCTTTTTGGTCTTGTACAACCAATATTTAAAGGGAAAATACATAATTGATTATGAGATATACTTGCTACAGGTGGCTAATTTGAATTATACTTGCAATAGGATTGTTGGAATCTTCCTAATTCGAATTTAGACTTGTAATAGGACTCATGGACTCAAATCAAGATTCCTACTACATTTGGATAACATAGTTTGAATCCACCTTTGACCATGAGTTTAGGCATGTTTTACTATTGAACTAGACTGAGTGAGTAGGATAGAATCCATGTAGGCATCATTCTAGAAACACCCATGTGGCCCAATCCTCCAACTGACACCTGGAACATATTCAACCACTAAAATAGTTGTGGAACACTTGATCGGCTACGGAATGTCTGTATTCTATAGCTATATTGCACAAAATTATTAAAACAACAAAAACCATGAAAATACAATATGTTAATCAATTTCATGTAACCTTTAAGCAATCCTAATCATTCCTCATTTATTTTAGGCTTATGAAGTGATAAAATAATGATGAAATGAAGTGAAGGTTTGTAAAAGAGAAGGAAATTCTAGGGCTCAACACTTACCATAACCTTAACCCTAACCCTAACCATAACCTTATCTTTACCCTTAACCTAACCTTAACCTTAACCTAACCTTAACCTAACCTCAGCCTTAACCTTAACCCTGTTAAGAATCTATAATTTTAGCAGATTCGTGAGACTAAAACTATAGAAGCAACATTATTTCAACCACTTTGGGATTCTAGGATCTAGCCCTCCTGAATCCGAAGAGGGATCTCTCCAATAAGTGCAAAGATGGATTTTTATTTGAAGTTTGGGGTGATGATATTAGGCTAGTTATGAAGGCTAAGGGTTTTGTTTGTTTTTGGATGGTTGAGCATGACTACTGTTTGAGGTGGAAAGTTCTAAATGTAAAAAGTTTCAAAGGTGAGAAGTTGCAAGTGAATAGAATAACTTTGTCTAAAAAGATAGATATAACGTTGGTTTTTAGTCCATTGGGCTATGGAGTCATAACAGGGCTTTAATTGAGCAACAACATCAAGAGTGATCCAAGGGGCAAGTCATCTATATCACACGATTATTGAGATTAGAGTGATGGGATGGAAACAATAAAGTGTTGGAGGGGTGGAAACTGATAATAATTTCATAAAGGATTGATAGTCAGTTCAAACAAGAAAAGCCTCTGAAGTAACTGTTTAAAACCAACCAAGGATAGGGCTAACCATTGACTTCATGGGTAAGTTTGTATTAAAGCAGCTTAATTGACAAAAAATCCAGTAATCCTCATAATTACCTTCAGAAAGTATGAAAACATATAAGAGAATACAAAGTGTAACTTAAGATCAGTTAAGGTACTTTTAAACCTAGTCTGCTATCAGCCAACACCGAGGGAAATCTTCAGAATTTTCCTTTGGAGAATAGGAACTAGAAACAGGGAAAACCATAACTTTTCTAGTCTAACTTTAATAAAAAAATGATGAAAATAACTTTCAAGAATAATGTTTAAAGAAAATAGTAGGACGAGGGAACGCCAACATTCCTAACTGCTTAAACTGTATTGAATCATTTTTAAATAAACAAATTGGAGGAAAACATTGAGATAAATCTTATCAGTTAGAGAAGGGTACTGGAAAATAGTAAATCCTAACTCTATAAATGCTATTCTATATCAGAGAATAGTGAACAATATGACATACATAGAAGCAAAACAATAACAAAGAAAGGGGCACTTCACCAATGATATAGACCACAATCCTGAGAAACAACTTGTTATTGATGCTAAACCAGTTACAGTACTCAAGTCCAATGTTTCAGTTCAGAAATAATCTTCGCTATCCAGCCTAACAAGTCTAACACAAACAGAGCTTCAAGGGCCAGTGAACACTATTTATAGATAGAAGTCTCAAGCTCAATTATATTTCAAAGTTCTACAACCAACCCCTCACTCATCTTTTGCAGCAGTATATATAGAAGAATGAGGAGGTCAGATCTGATAAAAGATCTCTAATTAAAATTAATACAGAATTAGATGGCTTCTTGGCCCTTGGGGGGGCTCAATGAAGAAACTTACATAGGTGTCCTTTATATTAAATGATTTACATAAATATTTAAGCTCGGTGGGAGCTCTCTTCGACCTTTGAGGCTCTGTGTGGTGTCAAAGTAACTCTATAGATGTTTTGTCATTAATTTTGTTTGCATAATTTACGCTTTGGTGGTTGTGAGGTGGATATCTGATCTTCATTAATAACTTTGACCTCTGACTGAACACTTTGAGGCACAGGTGGCATTTCGGTAGCTGGGAGGAATCAATTTGCCTCAGATGTGGTGGTGGAGGGTTTTTGTTGATAAAACACTTAATATTTTATTCAAACTGTGTTTTAATTGGGGATTAGGCTTCTAATAATGATTCTTAGCTGTGATCCCCACAAATCTGTCTTCAATCTTCTATCCTGGTACATTTTGTCTTCGACATTGATACTCTCTGACTATGCTTGATTTACTGTGTTTTGCTGGTATGCAGGGTTGTGCAGGGATAATATGGCATCAACGCCTCATGAAACATCGATGAAACATGAAGTTTAAACCCCGCGATTGATTTTCTTTGGTGAATCGAAGGCAGGAGGATCGTCACCCTCTACCTTTGAAATTTCTTGAGTTATGGCAGAAAAACCATAAAAACCCTGCAAAATAAAAAGAATGTCATAAAATCCTGCATATATAGGTTTATTGCTGTGGGAGGACATGTGGGGAGAGCATGGCCATTGGATGGCATCATCCAATGGTCGAGATTGATCAAAAGGGGTCAAAAAAGAAAAAGGGAGAAGTTAATCGGAGCCGTCGATCGCGCAGAGATTGACGGTCAGGAACGGAGGCAAAAATTCAAAGCGGAGGAGTCAGTTTTTGGGAAAACTGGAGAAATAGGTTAAAACCTATTTTTTGGATAAAAATGGTCATAAAATTAGGTTTGGGAATCGGGAAAAACGTGAGCCGTGGCATGGGATCAGACCACGCGATCAACGGTGGAGGACGGCGCCATAAGAACTTTAAAAATAAAACCCGGACTTCAAACCTCTAATTCAATCATACTGAGTAAATTTCCTGGATCCGGATTTGCTGACTAGACGAGGAACCATGGAGACCCGCCCAAATAGAGATCTGCCACGTGGATGCTGATGTGGCGTCGAGACCACTGGCACTGCTGTGGATGAGGGGACCGGGCGATGGAATGTAGGTTGTCGATCTACAGATCAAATCGATGGTGGAGATCCTTTAAATGCCGCACCGTAGCCTGGATAACTATCAGGCATATTTGCAGAGCGACTATCGTCCAATGAGCAGCCTTAGATCGAACAGCATACATCAATATTGCGTTGGGTCCACGTCCGATTGTTAACACATGATGGACGATGGTTTTATGAACAGTGCCCAGGACACGTGTCGGCCAGTGTATGGAATCGCTACCGATCGGGAAAAAACCTCTTTCTTCTTAAAGGCGATGTGATGGATACCGTCTGGTTTTGGAATGGTGAGGGGTTGGCAGGGGCCACTGATTGTGATGGATTGCGCATCGTCGATCTGCAGATCAGATCAACGGTGGAGAGTGCTTTGAACTTCGGACCGGCGGAAAACCTTAGAAAATAATAAATCCGACAATTTTTAAATAAAAATAAGGTTTATACATAGGGCGGAGATAATTAATTCGAAACGGATAAGCGCCCGACTGTGGACTTTGGGTTATATGGAAAATCACATGACTGGGTTTTATGGAGGAAGGGGCTAAATGCGATCGAGCAATGCAATAAGCGCTCAGAAGGTTAGCACTTGGTTCTAGCACCAAGACGCATGGAGGGGAAGGGTTAAAGACTTAGCCCAAGGGGGCTTAAGTCCATAATATATCAAAATTTGATTTTGATAGATTTTCAATGTTTTTCAAAGGTTTAGAGGGGTTTTGATAAGGCAAAGAAGGAGTCTTTAAACGTTACCAAAGGGTTTCGATGAAGGGAAAAGGGAAAAATTATGAAAATAAGGGATTTCATGGGGGGAAGAGGAGAGAACAAGAGGTTAGTTTTGGAAAAGGGGAAAAGGGTCTTTGCAGCAGTATTCTTTCTTGGGAATCAGCAGGATTTCTGAGTGTAAAATAAACATAGAAGTGAAGATTATGGACAGAGGCATGAGGCCTTCAAGAGTCTTCAAGAGCCAACACTTTTTAGCAATAAAATTTGTTCCTTGAAGGCTCAAAAATGTTTTAGCCACATTTTTCTATAACAAATTTATAGGTGGCTAACAATTGCTCCACTTGGGGATGATGCCTTCTTGAAGGCATCAAGAACTTCAGACTTGCATTCTCTGGGAGGCTAACCTGTGCCTTATCCATTGTGATTCTCTGGGAGGTTGACATGTGCCTCATCCATTCAGTTGCCCTTCCTTTGCTGGGATGATCTTCTCTAAAAACGTATTAGCAGCCATAAAAATAATGGTTCTTTCATCAACAAGATTTCTACCTATCCAATCCTACTAATCTAACATTTTTTATTCATCAGAGTGCACTTGGATTGACAAAATCTTTTACAACATTTTATTCTTTTGAAAGAATAAAACTAATCTAATTCTACTCCTTATTTCTCCCTGAACTCAGATTAAAAAGTTGAGTTTAGATGCTTCTCTACCCATTCTACCATCTGTTGGGATTAAATTGTCCAACATATTTTTATTCTCTAAATTCTACAACAGAAATTTAAAAACAACCAAGTCAAGATTAAACTGTTTGACTTGCTATGATCTATGGCATAAAAACAAGTTGCACATATATATTATCTTGCAAAAAATAAATCAAAATGGAAGGTTTAAAATCTGATTTTTTCAAAGCATTTCATTCCTCTTTTCACAGCTCTATTTTGACTTTTGTTTTGAGTTGTGTTTCCTTTGCTAACTGGTTTATATTTTGAGCTAATTAGAACCAGATTTACATCTTTCTTGACTCAGAATTTGAGACAGATTTGAGTCATTCTCTTTGGAAACCTTAGGTTCAGATTTTGAGCATGTTTGAACCTTTAATTTCTATCCTAAACTATCTACTAATAAGCCAAGATTAAATAGTTTGGCAAATCGAATTCATTATCCTATCAGCAGAAAATTTAAAACTAATTAGTCAAGAATAGGCTGTTTGACTAACTAGAAGTGTGTTTTGCAGGAGTGGCATTTAAGCTTGCACACTTTCAGAATTTTTTTCCTTTTTTTGGTATGGGGCTGTACCTTTATTGTTTTCACAATCTACCCTCTTTTCTTTCTTTCATTGTTTTTGTATTTTTGAATTTTTTATTTTTCTTCAAAGCATAAAACAACAACTAACTACATGCTCAAAGCTGAGTTTTATTGAAATTCCTATCTAACCTACTCTAACTTGGAATATTTACATTTTTTAGGTGATACAATAATGACAATGTAGCCAGTCAAGCAATAGTAAAAAAGGGGAGAAGAACTGACTGCTCATCAGAGACAACCATAGGGTGCTCTGCATGTGGATCTTCAAAACTGAGGCCACCAGCAGTGGTGACCATTTCTGATGTATTTGTATTTTAAAAATAATTAATTCTTGAGGGGATAAGCCAATCAGGGCCTCCATGTATTCTACCACAGGATCAATTAGAACATGATATAAACTTTTTTCTTTAAGGCCTACCATGGATGGTAGGTTGTCTGTATCCCGGGAAGCTTCAATCACTGTATCTGCAGTGTGGCCTTTGTAATCACACTCCTTTATTTCCTGGCTGGGAGTATTTGGCATATGAACATCAACCAGGAATACCTCTTCTTCCACTGGATCAAGACAGAGATTTCTATGGGAAAGAAGGTCTCCCTCATCTTCACTGCAGCCTGAACTGGAGGGCTCATCATATATGGCAGGGCTATCCTCTTCTAACCCTAACCAGTTCTGCTGGAGTGAACTGAACTATGTGAAAAAATTAACATATTCTTGAGCAGGGGTTGCTTTGGTCACCTTGACCCTTTCAGGCGGAGGCTCTGGATATTCATCTTGCTCAAGATTTTCTTCATGTCTTTCCTCCTTGTCCTCTGCGCTGAAAAGCTGATGGCTTCCATCTTATTTGAATTTATTACTGATGATATGATATATAACAGAGTTAATATTCAATTAATCTTCATCTTCTATCATGCTTTCAACGCTTTCTTTATCAGTATCATAGATGGCCTGCATTGGCTCATCATTGTCTTGGAGTTGATGGTCACGATCCTCCTCCCCTAAATCTACTGATGATGGCCCTACAATATCAGTTTCCCTTTGGAAAAAATCATCATCAGACAGGTCAACATTAGAGAAAGCATAATTATAAGCATTTTCACCCATCAAGTCTTCATGACTCTGAGCAAGTCTTTCTTCAAAATAGTCTGCAAGTTCATTTTCTGATTCAAACTCTGGTTCATCATACATGCTCTGCATGTGGCTTCTGTCTTGCAGTGTTTTGGTTTGTCTTTCTTGAGGACAAGGTGTAGGTATCTCCAAATCATTATTTCTAGTTTCAGCCTCATATTCTTCCTCTTCTGTGTTCAGCAGGGTGTTGGCAGTCTCTATCGATTTTTCCAACTTGTTCTTTCAAGAGATCTGCGCTATTTGCTCCGCCCGTTCTTTCTCTGCTGCTTTCAATCCTTCCTCCTTGCACTTTATGTTGTATTCAACAATAACTTCTATGCCCTGCATTTCCTCCAGGCTCGAAGGCTCTCTTTCTCTTATATGGAATTCCACCTCGGGTTCAAAAGAACTAGGATAGTGTAGTAGAGCCCATCTCAAAGGTGGTTTTACATCAGAAGGTATCGCATTTTACACCTTATTGAACCTGGCTGAAAAATCTTGTACTGTCTCTGTCGGCCCTCTTCTCAAATTCTGATATTCTTCTAGGATGAGGAAGAAATTTTTTGGGACTGCCCATCTATCAAGGAAAACTCAAGCAAATTGGTGAAAGTTGAAGATGCTTGCTGCTGGAAGGTTTTTAAACCGACTCTTTGCATTTCCTTGTAATGACAAGGCAAACATTCTAATACGCAAATCATATTATTCTATTTCATATAATTCAATTACATCCTCGAGCTTTTGGACATGATGGTCGGTAGTGATTTTTGAATTTTCTTCATTAAAAAGAGGCCACTTGTCTATAAGTTCTGCAGGAAGTGGCTAGAAGATAAGATGTAAAATCAGAGGCTTATATATTTCTATAACCTTTGTGGGTGTGGGTAGAGTGACAGGAGGCTCATGGCTATTTGAAACTTCTTTAGAAGTGTGAGATATAACATGAGGCTCTTGTCCCACCAGATTTTTTACAGGAGTACAGGTCTGCTCACGGTCTGAAGACTGAGGTCTGAGTTCTTTCCCATAATCATTGTGGGTTTCATCTTTGTACACTTGATTAGGCTTAAAGTAGGGCAGAACATAGTGATAGACAAAAACAATGAATTATTTAAACTAGATCCAACCCATATGTTCTACCCTTCTATGAGGCTTGGCCATCTTTCAGGTTCTTCCTCCAGTGGAGTCTTTAAGAGTTATGGAGTGTGGAGTCGCCAGGTGGAAAAAATTTTAGCTCATAAGGAGGTAAAATGTTTTATGGTTCCACCACCATGTGTTTCTTGTAGAGCTGCAAGGTTTTCAGGAACTGAATTAGCTCTCAAGGTTGATCTAAAAAAGGTTGATAATTTAATCCTAGGAGAATTCCTAAGGATAACTTTTTGTGTTATTAACTATTTCAGGTGGATCAGGGTTAGGATATGCTCTAGTATGAATATTTCTAGGAGCCACTATACTGTGTTTCTGGACCCAACTTAAACAAGAAAATTTCAACCAGATATGACAGTCTTTGAGAGGTTAACTAGTTTGTTTGCACAAATTTTAATCCTGCAGTACTCTAACTAAGTGTGAATGATATTAAAATGATAGGGGTTCTTCACAGTGGAGTCTTAAGGTCTGTTCAGGATTGTGGAGTCACCAAGTGGAAGTTTTTAGCTCTTTTCAGAGGTAAAAGGTTTTATTGTCCACCACCATGTTTATTGAATACCAATCTGAATTATTTTTGAGCTTTTTTGAGTTTCTTTGGTTGTATGGAAAACTAAAGAGTCTATAAAAGCTGGCCAAGCAACCATGAAATCAAAAATTCCCCAGTGGAGTCGCAAGAAATGTTAGGAATATGTAATTTTAGCAGATTGGTGAGACTAAAACTACAGAAGCAACATTATTTCAACCACTTTGGGATTCTAGGATCTAGCCCTCCTGAATCCAGAGAGGGATCTCTCCAATAAGCGCAAATATGGATTTGCCTTTGAAGTTTGGGGTAATGATATTAGGCTAGTTATGAAGGCCAAGGGTTTTGTTTGTTTTTGGATGGGTGATCATGACTACTGTTTGAGGTGGAAAGTTCTAAATGTAAAGAGGTTCAAAGGTGAGAAGTTGCAAGTGAATAGAACAGCTTTGGCTAAAGAGATAGATATAACGCTGGTTTTTAGTCCATTGGGCTATGGAGTCACAACAGGGCTTTAATTGAGCAACAACATCAAGAGTGATCCAAGCGGCAAGTCATCTATATCACAAGATTATTGAGATTAGAGTGATCGGATGGAAACAATAAAGTGTTGGAGGGGTGGAAACTGATAATAATTTCACAAAGGATTTATAGTCGGTCCAAACAAGAAAAGCCTCTTAAGTAACTATTTAAAACCAACCAAGGACAGGGCTAACCATTGAATTCTTGGGCAAGTTTGTATTAAAGCAGCTTAATTGACAAACAATCCAGTAATCCTCATAATTACCTTCAGAAAGTATGAAAACATATAAGAGAAGACAAATTTTAACTTAATATCAGATAAGGTACTTTTAAACCTAGTCTGCTTTCAGCCAACACCGAGGGAAATCTTCACAATCTGCCTTTGGAGAATAGGAACTAGAAACAGGGCAAACCATCACTTTTCTAGTCTAAATTTAATAAGAAAATGATGAAAATAACTTTCGATAATAATGTTTAAAGCAAACAGTAGGACGAGGGAATGCCAACATTCCTAACTGCTTAAACTGTATTGAATCATTCTTAAGTAAACAAATTGGAGGAAAACATTGAGATATAGCTTATCAGTTAGAGAAGGGTATTGGTAAACAATAAATCCTAACTCTATAAATGTTGTTCTTTATCAGAGAATAGTGAACAATATGACATACATAGAAGGAAAAACAATAACAAAGAAAGGGGCACTTTTTCAATGATATAGACTAGGATCCTAAGAAACAACTTGTTATTGATGTCAAACCAGTTACAGTAGTCAGGTCCAATGTTTTAGCTCAGCAATCATCTTCACTATCCATCCTAACAAGTCTAACAGAAACAGAGCTTCAAGGGCCAGTGCACACTATTTACAGATAGAAGTCTCAAGCTCAATTATATTTCAAAGTTCTACAACCAACCCCTCAGTCATCTTCTGCAGTAGTATATATAGAAAAATGAGGAGGTGAGATCTGATAAAAGATCTCTAATTACAATTAATACAGACTTAAATGGCTTCTTGGCCCTTGGGGGGGCTCAATGAAGAAACTTACATAGGTGTCCTCTGTATTAAATGATTTAAATAAATATTTAAGCTCGGTGGGAGCTCTCTTTAACCTTTGAGGCTCTGTGTGGTGTCAAAGTAACTCTGCAGGTGTTTTTTCATTAAGTTTTTTTGTAGAATTTACTCTCTGGTGGTTGCGAGGTAGATATTTGATCTTCATTAATAACTTCGACCTCTGACTGAACACTTTGAGGCATAGGTGGCATTTCGGTAGCGGGAGGAATCAATTTTCCTCAGATGTGGTGGTGGAGGATTTCTGTTGATAAAACACTTAATATTTTCTTCAAACTATGTTTTAATTTGGGATTAGGCTTCTAATAATCATTCTTGGCCGTGATCCCCGCAAATCTGTCTTCAATCTTCTGTCCTGGTACATTTTTGTCTTCGACACTGATACTCTCTAACCATGCGTGATTTACTATGTTTTACTGGTATGTAGGGCTGTGCAGGGATAATATGGCATCAATGCCTCATGAAACATCGATGAAACGTGAAGTTTAAACCTTGTGATTGATTTTCTTTGGTGAATCCAAGGCAGGAGGATCGTCACCCTCTGCCTTTGAAATTTCTTGAGTTATGGCGAAAAAACCATAAAAACCCTACAAAATACAAATAATGTCATAAAATCCTACATATATAGGTTTATTGCTACGGGAAGACATGTGGGGAGAGCATGGCTGTTGGATGGCATCATCCAACGGTCAAGATTGATCAAAAGGGGTCAAAAAAGAAAAAGGGAGAAGTTAAATTGGAGCCTTTGATCGCGCAGAGATCGATGGTCGGGAACGGAGGCAAAAAGTCAAAGTGGAGGAGTCATTTTTTGGGAAAACTGGAGAAATGGGTTAAAACTTGTGTTTTGGAAAAAAATGGTGATAAAATCAGGTTTGGGAATTGGGACAAATGTGAGCCATCGGATGGGATCAACCCACATGATCAACGGTGGAGGACGATGCCACAAGACCTTTAAAAACAAAACCCGGACTTCAAACCTCTAATTCAATCATACTGAGTAAAGTTCCCGGATCTGGATTTGCTGACTGGATGAGGAACCATGGAGACCTTCCCAAATAGAGATCTTCCACGTGGATGCTGATGTGGCGTTGGGACCATCAGCACTGCTGTGGATGAGGGGACCAGGCGATGGAATGTGGGCCATCGATCTGCAAATCAGATCGATGGCAGAGATCCTTTAAATGCCATGCCATAGCTTGGTTAACTGTCAGACATCTTCGTAGAGCGACTACCATCCGATGAGCAGCCTCAGATTGGATGACGCGCATCAATATCGCGTTGGCTCCATGTCCAATCGTTAATGCATGATGGACGACGGTTTTATGAACAGTGCCTAGGACACGTGTCAGCCAGCGTATGGAATCGCTGCCGATTGGGAAAAAACCACCCTCCGCTTGAAGGTGGTGCGATGGATACCGTCCGGTTTTGGAATGGTGAGTGGTTGGCAGGGACCATCGACTGCGATGGATTGTGCACCGTCGATCTGCAGATCATATCGACAGTGGAGAGTGCTTTGAACTTTGGACCGGTAGAAAACCTTAGAAAATAATAAATCTGATAGTTTTTAAATAAAACTAAGGTTTAGACATTCAACGGAGATAATTAATTCGAAATGGATAAGCGCCCGACTACGTGCTATGGGTTATATGGAAAATCATATAACCGGGGTTTATGGAGGAAGGGGCTAAATGCGATCGGGCAATGCGATAAGCACTCGTAAGGTTAGCGCTTGGTTCTAGGACCAAGACACATGGAGGGGAAGGGTTAAAGACTTAGCCCAAGGGGGCTTAACTCCATAATATATCAAAATTTGATTTTGATAGATTTTCAATGTTTTTCAAAGGTTTAGAGGGGTTCCGATAAGGCAATGAAGGAGTCTTTAAACCTTACCAAAGGGTTTTGATGAAGCGGAAAGGGAAAAATAATGAAAATGAAGGATTTCATGGGGGGAAGAGGAGAGAACAAGAGGTTAGTTTTGGAAAAGGGGAAAAGAGTCTTTGCAACAGTATTATTTCTTGGGAATCAGCAGGATTTCTGAGTGTAAAATAAACACAGTAGTAAATAATATGAACAAAGGCATGAGGCCTTCAAGAGTCTTCAAGAGCCAACACTTTTTAGCAATAAAATTTGTTCCTTGAAGGCTCAAAAATGTTTTAGCCACCTTTTGCTATAACAAATTTATAGGTGGCTAACAAACCCTAACCTTAACCTTAACCTAACCTTAACCTTGATTTTACCCTTAACCTTAACCTTAACCTGACTAAACACGTAACCTTAACCTTAACATAACCTTAACCTTGACCTTAACTATAACCTAACCCTAACCTTAACCTTGACTTTACCCTTAACGTAACCTTAACCTTGACTTTACCTAACCAAACTTAAGATTAAGTTTAAGGTTAAGGTTAATGTTAAGATAAGGTTAAGGTAAGTTTAAGGTTAAGGTTAAGGTTACGGGTTTAGTCAGGTTAAGGTTAAGGCTAAGGTTAAGGGTTTGGGAAGGTTAAGGTTAAGGTTAAGGGTTTGGGAAGGTTAAGGTGAAGGTTAGGTTAAGGTCAAGGTCAAGGTTAAGGTTAAGGTCAAGGTTAAGGGTAAAGTTAAGGTGAAGGTTAGGGTTAGGTTATACTTAAGGTTAAGGTTAGGTTAAGGGTTAATTCAAGGTTAACCATAACCCTAACCATAACCTTGACCTTAACCTTAACCCTAACCTTGACCTTAAGGGTAAGGTTTGGTCAAGGTTAGGGTTAGGTTATACTTAAGTTTAAGGTTAAGGTTAAGGTTAGGGGAAGGCTATAGTTAAGGTCAACGTTAAGGTTAGGTTAAGGTTAAGATTAAGGTTAAGGTTAAGGTTAAGTTAATATTAATGTTAAGGGTTTGGTTAAGGTTAATATTAAGGTTAAGGATAAGGGTAAAGTTAAGGTTAAGGTTAGGTTAAGGTAAAGTCAAGGTTTAGGTTAAGGTTAAGGTTAAGGTTAAGGTTAAGGGGGTAAGGTTAAGGTGAAGATTAAGGTTAAGGTTAAGTTAAGGTTAAGGTTAGGTTAAGGTTAAGTTAAAGGTAAATTAAAGGTTAAGGTTAAGGTTAAGGTGAAGGATAAGGTTATAGTTAAGTTACGGTTAATGTTAGCGTTAAGGTTAATGTTAAGGTTATGGTTAACGTTAAGGTTAAAGATAAGGTTTTGGTTAAGGTTACATTAAGAGTTAAGTCAAGGTTAAGGTTAGGTTAAGATTAAGGTTAAGGTTATGGTTAAGGTAAGGTTATGGTTAAGGTAAGGTTAAGGGTAAGTTTAAGGTTAGGTTAAGGTTATGCTTAAGGCAAGGTTAAGGGTAAAGTTAAGGTTAACGCTGGGTTAAGGTTAAGATTAGTTCAAGGGTAAGGTCAATGTTAAGGTTAAGGTTATGGTTATGGGAAGGTTAAGGTTAAGGTTATGGTTAAGGGAAGGTTAAGGCTAAGGTTAAGGTTAGGGTTAAGGTTAGGGGAATGTTAAGGTTAAGGTTAAGGTTAAGGGTTGGTCAAGGTTATGGTTAGGTTATGGTTAAGTTAAAGGTTAGGTTAAGGGTAAATTCAAGGTTAAGGTTATGGTTATGGGAAGTTTAAGGTTAAGGTCAAGGGGTTTAGGTTAGGTTAAGGGTAAATTCAAGGTTATGGTTAAGGTGAAGGTTAAGGTTAAGTTTAAGGTTAAGGTTAAGGTTAAGGTTAGGTTAAGGTTCGGTTATGGTCAAGGTCAAGGTTAAGGTTAAGGTTAAGGTCAAGGTTAAGGGTAAAGTTAAGGTCAAGGTTATGGTTAGGTGATAGTTAAGGTTAAGGTTAGGTTAAGGGTAAAGTTAAGGTTAACCTTAACCCTAACCATAATATTAACCTTAAACTTTACCTAACCTTAACCTTAACCTTAGCCTTGACCTTAAGGGTAAGGTTTGGTCAAGGTTAGCGTTAGGTTATAGTTAAGGTTAAGGTTAGGGGAAGGCTATAGTCAGGGTCAACGTTAAGGTTAGGTTAAGGTTAAGGTTAAGGTTAAGGTTAAGGTTAAGTTAAGGTTAATGTTAAGGGTTTGGTTAAGGTTAAGATTAAAGTTAAGGTTAAGGTTAAGGGGTTAAGGTTAGGTTAAGGTAAAGTCAAGGTTTAGGTTTAGGTTAAGGTTAAGGTTAAGGGGGTAAGGTTAAGGTGAAGATTAAGGTTAAGGTTAAGGTTAAGTTAAGGTTAAGGTTAGGTTAAGGTTAAGGTTAAGGTGAAGGATAAGGTTATAGTTAAGTTAAGATTAAGGTTAAGGTTATGGCTAAGGTTAAGGTTAAGGTTAAGGGTAAGGGTAAAGATAAGGTTATGGTTAAGGTTACATTAAGGGTAAAGTCAGGGTTAAGGTTAGGATAAGGTGAAGGTTAAGGTTATGGTTAAGGTAAGGTTAAGATAAGGTTAAGGGTAAGGTTAAGTTTATGGTTAGGTTAAGGCTATGGTTAAGGTAAGGGTAAGGGTAAAGTTAAGGTTAAGGTTGGGTTAAGGTTAAGATAAGTTCAAGGGTAAGGTCAACGTTAAGGTTAAGGTTACAGTTATGTGAAGGTTAAGGTTAAGGTTATGGTTAGGGGAAGGTTAAGGTTAAGGTTAAGGTTAGGTTTAAGGTTAGGGGAATGTTAAGGTTAAGGTTGTGGTTAAGGTTTGGTCAAGGTTAGGGTTAGGTTATGGTCAAGTTAAACGTTAGGTTAAGGGTAAATTCAAGGTTAAGGTTATGGTTATGGGAAGGTTAAGGTTAAGGTTAAGGGGTTCAGGTTAGTTAAGGGTAAAGTCAAGGTTAAGGTTAAGGTGAAGGTTAAGGTTAAGGTTAAGGTTAAGGTTATGTGAAGGTTAATGTTAAGGTTAAGGTTAGGTTAAGATTAAGGTTAAGGTTAAGGTTAATGTTAAGGTTAAGGTTAAGGGTTTGGTCAAGATTAGGGTTAGGTTATATTTAAGGTCAAGGTTAGGTTAGTATTACACAACATTTTTTCATTATCCCTTCAATCCCTCGTCCTGCACTTTGGAAGGCCTTTCCCATGACCTGTGAGCAGTGACATGACCTAAAACCACTTTCATGGCATCCCCTTTGACAAGGAAAATCATTCCTCTGAAGAAAGTTTCCTTTGAAAAACCCTAAAAATTGATCTTTTGGCCTTGGGGCGACAAGCCAGTTCAGCCCTCGCGCCAATGAGGAAAATCCACCATAGAGGGCACGCCAACTAGCGCTCTGTCCCAGTGTCTCACTCACACCAAGCTTAATAAGGAGTGTTTTTAAAAAATAATTGGTGGAAGTTTGATTCCAACAAACTCCTAAACGAGTCACTAAAATGAGTTGAGAGGTTTGGCTCCGGATCTCCATGTATGGAAGGTGGTTTTCCACCTATCATGGAAGCTTCCTTAGAGATAGGGCCAATCCCATAATTGTAGGGATCCCAACTCCCTTTCCACCATCTATATAAGCTTGTATTTTCCCTTAGTAAGCTAAGAGTTGAACTTGTAGCAAGGAGACTATAGCCAGAAAAATTTTGAGAGCCAAGTCAAAGAGAGAGAGCTTTGTCCCATTTCTGACAAGCTTCATTGAGATGTGCTCAGCTGTCAGCCCCGCCGAAGGAAGATCAAGCGTCAGAGCTTTGGGTTGTATCTTTCCTTTGTTATTTTAATGATAAGAGACTTTGATTATGGTTCTATTCATGTGTCTATTTCCTTTATGCAATGAATTACATCCTCTTTGACTAATGTATGGTTACAGGATTTAGATTTTACGTGGTATATCGTTGCATCCTTTATATGTGTGCAGGTGTTCAGACGTGTTGAGAGGAGGAATCATGATCTGCCAAGTGAAGAATGGGAAGCGTCATCCTTTCTTCAATGACCACTTCATAGGACCTAAGGTAGGAAATTCATTATGTTTTTGTCATTTTGTAACTAAGAACCTGCGTCACTGCGTGACCTGATTGTTGCTAGACCCGATCTGGGCTAGTAGGCATCACCTCTATCTGCAGATGGGATTTACCTCTCCAAAAAACTGGTGACCATACTGGGGAGTTAGTTGGAGTTATTCTTGTCTCTTTTGATAATTTTGGCTTGTTATTGATTGAATTACCCTTTTGGTTTGTCTCCTTCGGTAATAAACCCCTGCTCAGCCCCTAGAAGACCTGATCTACTCTCTGTTTTCTCTTTTTTCTTTTTTTCCCTTAGTAAACTCGATTAGCACGGTTTATAGCTTGAAATTTGCACCAAATGGTGCCTATTGCTAGTTAGACCCCTGTGCCAACGCTGTTTTGGCACAAGATATAGCCAAACAGTTGCGCCAACCCTATTTGGTGTTAGGGTTTGCTTGTTTTTTAACCCTCTGAGTTTGATTTCTAGTCCTGGTTTCATTTTTCCGCCTGCTTGAGTGCTTTGAAGTCTCTGTTGACTGTGCTTGGTCCCTCTCCTCCAGTTGTTTACCCTTTACCATCAGTTTTTCATCCTAGCCCTAGGGTTTCTAGGCGCTATAGTGTGATGAGCCTCCCGTGGGAGTTTTTGGTCCATGTTTTCCCATTCGACCTCGTTTTCGCTTCTTTGCATTCGTTTTTTTGGATTCCATTATATCATTGTGTTAGTTGAGTGATTGTTCTCTTTTTCATTCAATTTTTTCTTTGTCTCATTTCGAGCCTAGATTACATGGTTTGTATGATTCTTTTGAGATTCTTCTTCAATTTGAGGGATTTCTCTATCAGTTTGAGTTCTGATTGTGTGTTTTGCATTGATTGAACTTGTTTGTTTAAAATCTTCCACTATCAATTCTCAAATTGGTATCTTAATTAGTTTTTTATTTCGTTTGTTGCATTTGCTCTAAAGCATTGAAAAATACAAAAACAAATCTCTTTTCTTTTTGATTAGTTAGTAAAAATTGAAAGCTTTTCTGTATTATTAGTGTTATATAACTCTAAGAGAAATTTTTTTAGTTTCATTAGCATGCATTAGAGACAGTTGTGGATGTTTTGTGATCATTTTTTTATTTTTTGAAAAGCTATCAATCTTCCCGTAGTTAGCTCTTCATCGAACAAAGTGATATATTGTGGCATGTAGTGTGCATTTAGAGGATTTTTGAGATATAATGTTCGACAGGGCCTGAAATTGAAACATAATTGAATATCAACTCTAAAATTTATTCAATTTACCTTAAGGCAACATTAAAACATCAATGAAATATCTAGAGGTCTAGGCTAGTGATGTGTTCTGGTGTTGTTAAACCTAGTAGCTTTCATTCACCTTTTGGCTTTAGATAGTGCTAGCATGGACTTGTGTTCCCCGTACCATTGCGTATATAAAGGGAGACCCCACTAGGTTGTTATCCTTTATCCTTAGGAAGTTGAGTCTATCGCCTTATACCCGTGATACACCAGACACAACATTCAGGGAGATTACCTGCACGTACATCAAGTCCTTGGTTGATTTCTCTTTCATTTTTTAACCAAGGTGTATATGGTAGTTCACGGATATCTGGTACACCCATCTACCTAGATTACTAGAGCAGTCATTTCGATCTTTACTGACTCATTAAATTTGAAAATATCATAGAGCACTTGTCCTTTCATGCTCGTTTCCAACCTGAAAGTGATAGAGTCACCTTTTGCCAGTTTCTTGACTCTTAAAATATGAAACGGTAGAATTTTGTTTCGATGTTTTAAAAATTAACAGCCCACGAAATATTCCTGGTTAAAGTTAGTTTCCTTAGGGTGTTGTTTTTGAGTTGTTTCTAATGGCAACTTTTCCGGATTTCACTAACCAAGGAATCCCCTCCGATGGAAATCCTGGTCATTTTCCTCCTTTTGGGAATGTTGGTGCTCCTGATATGGCAATGTTGTCCCTTCCTGGGTTAATTGTTGGATTTCCTGTTTGGTTATTTTCAACCTCTGTGGTCTTGAATCTCCCAGCTACTGGTCAATCAGTCCCTCCACTTGAAAAACATCGTGTTGATTCTAAGGTGGACCTATCCCCTTCTTCGCATGTTTTTTCGTCCTCCTCTTCTACTTCGCCTGGTGAAAGTATAGATTCGAGTAACCAAGTAGCTAAGAAAAAGAAGAAGAAGACAAAGAAGAAGATGTCTGATAAAGGAGAGGCTAGCTCTGCCGCTATTTCTCCTAAGAAAACATCTTCTATTGGTGAACCTTCCAACCTGCTGCAGAAAGTTAAGTTCCCTTGCATGTTGTGCCAGGGAAACCATCTTCTTCGAGACTTCCCTGGGATTCCCAAAATGCTCAAAGTATGGTCCAATGGTCATCTGCCATTGCCTTTGGCTTCCAGGAGTCAGGTTGGGGGCACGTCTTTAGCTAGTGCCGGTAAAACTCCTAAGAAACAGGGTAAGATTACCAATCCCTGTAAGTTGTGTAAAGGGCACCATGCCATTAACCTTTGTCCGTATATGGATGAAGCCAAGCGAGTTTTGGACAACTCGACTGTTTCTGCACCATGCCTTCTGGCTAGTTAAAAGCAGCTTTCTTTGAGTCCTCCGCTAGTTGATTCAACGGTCGGTCAAGAGTTATCCTTGGTTGGTCCCGCTCCTCTGGAAATTCACCATCATGAATCCATCCCTGACCAACCATTAGTCATGGGATCGGTTGAGCTGGCCCTATTTGCGGTGCACCAGGTATTTCCAATTGAGATTAGATCTCATCTCCCTCATGTTCTTCATGTTTCTTCAGATTCTTCAGACTTGGAGAAAGATTCTCCTGTCCCTATACCTCAAAAAGCTACTCCTCTGCCTCCCGTGATGGAGGTCCCGGAGGATACCCCTCTCGCCTTCAAGATGGAGGTCATGGAGGATGCTCCTTATTCTTCCGCAACACTAGGGGAAGACCATCTTGGTTCAATGGTAGCCCCTCCGAGTAGTTTGGTCGCTTCCTTTGATTGGAATCGATTTGCGGGATACCACCTTCTGTCTTATGTGCCTTTTGAGATCACGGTACAGGCCTCCCATCTGGTCGTACCCAACACCATTATAGATGAAGGCATGTATGTTAGTATTTTATCCTCAACTACTTGGCAAGCTTTCGGTTCATCGCCGCTTGCGCCTGTTATGCAGAATCTGTTGGCATTTAACAGAAGAACTAGTCACTTGTTAGGGATCCTTCCAAGGTTACCTATTACTTTTGGAAGTAAAACTATCCATATGGACGTGATGGTTGTTCCAGGTTCCTTGGATTTAAATCTTCTCTTGGGGCGCGATAACACCTATGCCATGGTAGCTCTTGTCTCCTCCCTTTTTCGTGTGGTCTGTTTTCCACATGAAGAACGGATCGTGACCATTGATCAGCTTTCGTTTTTTGGTCCTGATGTGGTAGCTGGCCCGCCATCATCCCTTCTTGGTTTTTATCCACCCGTTGTATCTACCCCACCGCAGGTCAACTATGTTGCTACCTACCCCATGCTTGTACTGAGTGATGATGTCGTCGTGTATAGTGTGCTGGGGGCATTGGGTCCATATTTCTGAGATGTTGTTCTCCCATCCAACGTGGAACTCTTGGAAGCCATGACTTCTTATTTATCATGATGAGTTTTTTGTCGAAGCATGGTTCCTCTACTTGTGTCAAGCTCCTTAAACCATGAAACAAGTTCTGTCGGAGCATGGTTCCTCTACTTGTGTCAATCTCCTTAAACCATGAAACAAGGTCTGTCGGAGCACAGTTCGTTTTCTTTTGTCAAACTCCTTAAAAAATGAAACAAGCCAGTCGGAGCATGGTTCCTCTACTTATGTTAAGCTCCTTAAACCATGAAACAAGGTCTGTCGGAGCGGAGTTCGTTTTCTTGTGTCAAGCTGCTTAAAAAATGAAACAAGCCCTTATGAGGACAGTTCTTAAATGTGTCAACCTCGTTAAAACAATGAAACACGTTCCTGTTCAATTCGAGTCTTTGATAATATCTCATAAAATCCCAGTCGAGTCTTTCTCTTGATCTCATAATTTCAACCTTCACTCCATCTGCCTTTCATATGGATTGAAGCTTGGGGGGCATGTACCTCGAATTGAGTCACCATTATGGGGGCATGCTTACTTTTTCAAGCATAGTTTGTTTCTGTTTCAAGCTTGTGTAAAAATGAAACCAGTTTCAAGCATAGTTTATCTTTGTTTAAAGCTTGTGTAAAAAATGAAACCAACTTCAAGAAAAGTTTCTTGATTTCAAGCTTGTGTAAAAATGAAACCTTTCCCATTTTACCTCTCATGATTGCCATTTTATCAACCTACTTTGTCAGATGAGCCTTGGTTTTCTCCTTCCATCGTCCCCATCTACTTGGCCGATCATATGCCTTCACTTGGTTGTTTTACCCATTCCCTAGGAACCTCTACAATGAGTGGTCTTGTTAGCCAACCTCTTAACCTTTACTTGTTCTGAGCAGTTCCACCATTACCGGAACCAGTTGCTACCCTTAATACCACTCGTTACTCCAGGAGGAGTCAACTTTGAGCTCTTTTCTAACTCTCTAAACATGAAAATATTATTGAGTCACTTGTCATTTTGATCTCGTTAAATTGGCTGCAAAATGACATCTACCCATTATACATTTACCCCTTTTTCGGGCTGAGATATATTATTTGCGAAAAATGAATACCCTAGCCTATCGAGACTAGGAGGTTTTCTTAGACACAGTTTTCTACCTTTTCGGATCTGAGGAAATATCTACGAAAAGGGTCTGTTGGAGTTTTATTTTCTGCTGTCTTTTCAAACTCTCTAAACATGAAAAGACACCGAGTTCTTCCTTTGTCAGACTCGTTAAAACCTGATGACATTGGACTCTGTCATAATGACGATACTCAAGTTCCTCCTTCCTAGGGTTTGTTAAATGTACTAGGCTGGATTTTTCCAAAGGAAAAACTTATATCGCAAGCATATGCTATCCCCTTCAAGCTTGTTTTCAAAAATAATTGGGGTACTCGCCAGAAATGGTGGGGAAAAATGAAACTAGTATCATCGTTGTGTCAGTAGTATGTCGCTGTTGAACATGGCACTTGTTTGCATTTGTTTCGGGCTGGGGACATCTCATCTCATTTTCTGCTTGCCTCCATGGGTTTGGGTAATCCTTTTGACCGCTCATCTGCTCTTTTCCTCGTCATCATGACCTCAGATTATTTGATGTCAAATAATGCCAAATCTAGGGTCATGCCACCGATATGTTCAAGAGAAGTTGGCCTCTACAGTTTTCAACCTCCCTCTGATTCTCATATGATCTTGATTCAAAAAAATTATGTTCCTCTGTCTCGTGTCGATGATGTGGGAAACGCTATGGCCCACCTTCGATCAAGATCACTTCCTGTCGACTTCAGCTCATTATCCAGGACGCTAATCTAGAGACTCCCTTTTGGTACCTTGGAGCCTGCATGCCTCAATGGCAGGTTCTTCGCATTCGACGCAAGGTTTTCATCATTGGCCTTCAATCGAATGACTCTACAGGTGTTCGACACCAGCTCACTAGTCACATTCCATAGATTGTACCTATAGTACCTAGAGGGCCATCTTCATTATTGGTGGTTCCTCTCGCGTCTATTAACGGCTTTCATTATTGGCTGGTAATCAGATGATGTTCTTGCATGTTCGACTTCAACTCACATATTCACATGCTTGAACTTGTACTCTGTTCATGTCAAGATGGAGCACAAGAGCCTGGGTTTTGTCTGATGGAATCCAACCTGCGAGTTTTTGGATTATCATGATTAGTTACATGACTCATTTCATTGGATGGTTGTGACCATACCCGATTCTACTTGTTGATCCATCTTTCTGGATGGCTGCTTCCATTACTTGGATCTTGATTATTGTATACTCCATTATGGATGGATGCACCCATACCACGTATCATGTCTTAGAGATATCAGTTGTACTTGGATGCAGGTTTTTCAATGGCAGTGTTTTTAGTTGGGCACATTCTCATAACGCATTTCACCCCTCTCTCTCTCTCGGGCCTCATGCTTTAGAGGGCATCTGTTACACAGCATATTGTCACCATCCCTACAATCCCCCGTCCTGCACATTGGAGGGCCTTTCCTGTGACCTGTGAGCAGTGACATGACCTAAAACAACTTTCATGGCATCCCCTTTGACAAGGACAATCATTCCTCTGAAGAAATTTTCCTTTGAAAAACCCTAAAAACTGATCTTTTGGCCTTGGCGTGACTAGCCAATTTAGCCCTTGTGCCAATGGCAAAAATCCACCATAGAGGGTGCGCCAACTAGCGCTCTCTCCCAGTGTCTCACTCGCGCCAAGATTAATAAGGAGTGTTTGTTAAAAATAAATGGTAGAATTTTGATTCCAACAAACTCTTGAACGAGTCACTAAAATGAGTTGGGAGGTTTGGCTCCGGATCTCCATGTATGGGAGGTGGTTTTCCACCTATCATGGAAGCTTCCTTAGAGATAGGGCTAATCCCATAATTGTAGGGATCCCAAATCCCCTTCCACCATCTATATAAGATTTCCTTTTCCCCTAGCAAGCTAAGAGTTGAACTTGTAGCAAGGAGACAATAGCTAGATAGCTTTTGAGAGCCAAGCCGAAGAGAGAGAGCTTTTTCCTGTTTTCGACAAGCTTCGTTGAGACGTGCTTTGCTGTCAGCCCCACTGAAGGAAGATCAAGCGTCAGAGCTTTGGGTTGTATCTTTCCTTTGTTATTTTAATGATAAGCGACTTTGATTATGGTTCTATTCATGTGTCTATTTCCTTTATGCAATGAATTACACCCTCTCTGACTAATGTATGGTTACATGCTTTAGATTTTACGTGGTATATCATTGCATCCTTTGTATGTGTGCAGGTGTTCAGACGTGTTGAGTGGAGGAATCGTGATTTTCCAAGCGAATAACGAGAAGCGTCATCCTTTCTTCAACGACCACTGCGTAGGACCTAAGGTAGGCAATTCATTATTTTTTTTTTCATTTTGTAACTAAGAACCTGCGTCACTGCATGACCTCATTGTTGCTAGACCCGATCTGGGCTAGTAGGGATCGCCTCAGTCCGCAGAGGGGATTTACCTCTCCAACAGTTTGGTTATAGTTAAAGTTAAGGTTAAGGTCAAGGTCAAGGTTAAGGTTAAGGTTAAGGTTAGGTTGAAGGTAAGCTTAAGGCTACAGTTAGGTTATAGTTAATGTTATGGTTAGGGTAAAGGTATGGTTAAGTTATAGTTAAGTTTAAGGTTAGGTTAAGGTTAAGGTTAAGGTTAAGTTTAGGTTAAGGTTAAGGTTAAGGTTAAGGTTAAGGTTATGTTTATCTAAAGGTTAAGGTTAAGGTTAAGGTTAGGTTAAGCTTAAGGTTAAGCTTCAGGTTAAGCTTAAGAGTTTGGTAAAGGTTAGGGTTAGGTTATAGTTAAGGTTAAGGTTAGGTTAGGTTATAGTTAAAGTTAAGGTTAAGGTTAAGGTTAGGTTATAGTTAAGGTTAAGGTTAAGACCCGTAACATTAACCTTGACCTTACTGTTCATGTTAACCTTAACTTTAACCCTTAACCTTAGCCTTAACCTTGAACAAGCTCTTAACCTTAACCTTAAACTGACTAAACTCATAACCTTAACCTTAATATTAACCTTAACTATAACCTAACCCTAACCTTGACCAAACCCTGAAACTTAACCTTAACCTTAACCCTAACCTTCCCCTAACCTTCCCCTAACCTTAACCCTAACGTTAACCTTAACCTTAACCATTAACCTTAACCTTACCCCCTTAACCTTAAACTTAACCTTAACCTTAACCTTGACCAAACCCTTAACCTTAACCTTAACCTGAACCTTTACCCTAACCTTAACCTTAACCTTAACCTTAACTATAACCTAACCCTAACCTTTACCAAACCCTTAATCTTAACTTTACCCTTAACCTAACCTTAACCTTAACCATAACCTAACCCTAAACTTGAGAAAACCCTTAATCTTAACCTTAACCTGACTAAACCCTTAACCTTAACCTTAACCTTACCTTAACCTTAACCTTGCCTTAACTCAACTTTAACCTTAACCTTCCCCTAAGCTTAACCCTAAACTTACCCAAACCAAACCCTTAACCTTAATATTAACCTTAACCTTACCCTTAACCTTCACCTTAACCTTAACCATAACCTGACTAAACCCGTAACCCTTAACCTTAACCTTACCCTTAACCTTCACCTTAATCTTAACCTTGAATTTACCCTTAATCTAACCTTAACCTTAACTATAACCTAACCCTAACCCTTACCTTAACTTTACCCTTAACCTTGACCTTAACCTTAGCCTAACCTTAACTGTAACCTTATCTTACCCTTAACCTAACATTAACCTTAACTATAACCTAAACCTTAACATTAACCTTAACCTTAACCTTAACTTAACTATAACCTTAACCTTCACCTTAACCTCAACCTTAACCTTGAATTTACCCATAACCTTTACCTAACCTTAACCTTAACCTTGACTAAACCCGTAACCTTTACTTGACCTTAACTTTAACCTAACCTTAACCTTAACCTTCCCATAACTATAACCTTAATGTTAACCTTGACCTTACACTTAACCTTAACCTTAACCTTACCCCATTAGCCTTAACCTTCCCATAACATTAACCTTAACCTTAACCTTAACCTAACCTTAACCTTAACCTTGACCTTAAACTTAACCTTCATCCTTAACCTTACCTTAACCTTAACAAAACCTTAACCTTTACCTAACCTTAACCTTAACCTAACCTTGACCTTCACTATAACCTAACCCTAACCTTTGTAAGTTCAAGGTTAAGCTTAAGGTTATGGTTATGGGAAGGTTAAGGTTAAGGTTAAGGTTAAGGGTTTGGTTAAGGTTAGGTTTAGGATATAGTTAACGTCAAGGTTAAGGTTAGGATATGGTTAAGGTTATGGGTTTAGTTAAGTTAAGGTTACAGTTAAGAGCAAAGTGAAGGTTAAGGTTAGGGTAAAGGTTCAGGTTAACGTTAATGTTAGGGTTAGGGGAAGGTTAAGGTTAAGGTTAAGGGTGAAGTTTAAGGTTACGGGCCTTAACCTTCAGCTACCTTAACCTTCACCCTTAACCTTAAACTTAGCCTTCACTATAACCTAACCTTAACATTGAACTTAACTATAACCTAACCTTGACCTTAACCTTAACCTTACCTTTACCTTAACCTTAACCTTAACATTAACATTACCCTTAACCTTCACCAAACCCTTAATCTTAACCTTAACCTAAACTTAACCTTGACCTTAACCTTAACTAAACCTAACCTTAACCTTAACCTTAACAATAACCTAACCCTAAACTTGACAAAACCTTTAACCTTAACCTAACCTTAACCTTAACATTAACCTAACTATAACCTTACCCTTAACCTTAACCTTGACCAAACCCTTAACATTAACCTTAACCAAACCCTAAAATTGACCAAAACCTAACCTTAACCTTAACCTTAGCCTAACCATAACCTTAACCTTAACCTTAACCTAACCATAACCTTAAATTTACCCTTAACCTAACCTTAACCTTAACCTTAACCTAACCCTAACCTTAAATTTACCCTTAACATTAACCTTAACCTTAACCTATTCTTAACCTTAACCTAACCGTAACCTTAACCTTAACCTTAACCTTAACCTTAGCCTAACCATAACCTTAACCTTAACCTAGCACTAACCTTAACTTTACCCTTAACCTAACCTTAACCTTAACCTTAACCTAACCCTAACTTTAACTTTACGCTTAACCTAACCTTAACCTTAACCTTAACCTTAACCTTATCTTAACCCAACCTAACATTAACCTTGACTTTACCCTTAACATAACCTTAACCTTAACCTTAACCTTAACATTAACCTTACCTTAACCTTAACCATAACCTTACCTTGACCTTAACTATAACCAACCCTAACCTTGACCAAACCCTTAACCTTAATCTTAACCTGAACCTTTACCCTAACCTTATATTAACCTTAACCTAACCTTAACATTGACTTTACCCTTAACGTAACCTTAACCTTAACCTAACCCTTAACCTAAACCTTAATCTTAACCTTAACCTTAACCTTAACCTCACCTTGATCTTACCCTTAACGAAATATTAACCTTAACCTTGACCTTAACCTTAACCTTAACCCTTAACCTTAACCTTTACCTAACCTTAACCTTAACCTAACCATGACCTTAACTATAACCTAACCCTAACCTTAACCTTAACCTAACCTTAACCTTGACCTTAATTTTAACCTAACCTTAACCTTGACCAAACCCTTAACGTAACTGTTGGAGAGGTAAATCCCCTCTACAGATAGAGGCAATCCCTACTAGCCCAGATCAGGTCTAGCAACAATAAGACACAAAGTGATGTAGGTCTCTAGTTACAAAAACGACAAAATATAACAAGTTTCCTACCTCAGGTCCCACGCAATGGTCGTCGAAGAAAGGATGACACTTCTCGTCCTTTGCTTTAGCAAATCAAAATCCTTCCACTTAGAATGTCTGAACACCTGTACACATGCGAAGAAACACAACGATAGATAGCATAGAATCCAAATCTTGTAACTATACATCAGTCAGAGAGGATGTAATTAATTGCATCAAAGAAAAAGATACACGAATGAAACCATAATCAAAGTCGCTTATCATTAATAATAACAAAGGAAAGATACAACCTTAAGTTCTGACACTGGATCTTCCTTTGGCGGGGTTGACAGCAGAGCACATCTCAATGAAGCTCGTTGGAAGTGGGACAAAGCTCTCTCTCTTCAGCTTGGCTCTCAAAGGCTATCTGGCGATATTCTCCTTGCTACAGATTTAGCTCTTACTTCTATGATCACTAAGGCTAGCTTGCTTAAGGGAAAATGGAAAGCGTATATAGATGGTGGAAGGGGAGTTGCGATCCCTACAATTGTGGGATTGGACCTATCCTTAAGGAAGCTTCCATGATAGGTGGAAAACCACCTCCCATACATGGAGATCTAGAGCCAGACCTCCCAACTCATTTTAGAGACTCGTTTAGGAGTTTGTTGGAATCAAAATTCCGCCATTTATTTTTAAAAAACAATCTTTATTAAGCTTGATGCGAGAAATACACTGGGACAGAGCACCAGTTAGCACGCCCTCTTTGGTGGATTTCCCCCATTGGCGCAAGGGCTGAACTGGATGATCACGCTAAGGCCAAAAGGTCAGTTTTTAGGGTTTTTCAAGGGAAAATTTCTTCAGAGGAATGATTTTCCTTGTCAAGGGGGATGCCATGAAAGTGGTTTCAGGTCATGTCACTGCTCACAGGTCATGGGAAAGGCCCTCCAATGTGCGGGATGGGGGATTGTATGGATGATAAAAAAATGTTGTGTAACAGATGCCCCCTAAAGCATGAGGCCTAAGAGAGAGAGAGGGGTGAAATGCTTTATGAGAACGTGCCCAACTAAAAACACTACTGTCGGAAAACCTGCAGAGACAAATACAACTGATATCTCAAATACATGATATGTGGTATGGGTGTAGCCATCCATAATAGAGTATACAATAATCAAGATCCAAGGTATGGACGTAGCCATCCAGAAAGGATCAATAAGTGGACTCAGGTATGGTCGCAGCCATCCAATCAATGAGTCATGTACCCAATCATGATAATCCACAAAATCCGCAGCCTGGATTTCATCAGAAAAACCCAGGGTCTTTCTCTCCATATCGACCCGAACATAGTACAAGTCCCATCATGCCTCTCTTTGCATAAAATCCTCTTTTCTCATCCTTTTATTATACTGAACCCTTCTATCCTGACTCCCAACAACCAAACAAAAATCAAACAAACCTGCGCCTTATAACTAGCCTAAACCTTAAAAATAGAACTTCAAAGACCTAACACTTTGCCTATACAGAGAGATCCATCTCTAGACCCTGGAAGGCTAGATATGTCTAAAAGTGGTTCTAATGTTGTCTCATATTTTGGTATTGCCAAACTTGCCAAAACATGGGATGGGAACCCCAACATAATGGCGACTCCACTGGGGAGTTTTGAGTAAAACACACCTTTAAACAATTCATAGACTTGAAGGAGACCATAATAGCCTTAGTTTGGTGGTTAATCACTGTGGTGGATAGTATACCATTCTTGAAACATTCTAAAGCTTCCACCTGGCGACTCCATAGTTCCCTAACGACTAAAGAC
Organism: Pinus albicaulis; assembly: GCA_034641835.2. NCBI lineage: Eukaryota > Viridiplantae > Streptophyta > Pinopsida > Pinales > Pinaceae > Pinus > Pinus albicaulis. The sequence continues at coordinate 348,699,290 of CM076580.1, forward strand.
TCCACTAGTGATTAGTAGGCCTGTTAATTATCTTGGTTTACGTAAGACTCCACTAGGAGACCTACCTTCATTACAACATCAGCCATAATAGAAGTAACAAGTAGGATTAAGCTGCTTTGTTTAAAGACAACATTCTGGCTTCCAGAACCATTCATACAAGAGCTTATCCTGACCCAAAACCACATGAAATAGTTGACAACCTCGTGAGCCTACTCAGGAAATATCCCACACCTAAAGGATCAACTATTTCCAGACATATCCATAGAGCTAACTCTGCACCAAAATACTTCATAGCTTTATCAGACATTCATTTCGACCTAGACCTACCAAGCAGTCTACCAAGAACTAGGTCATTCATTGTTCTAGACCACCTAGACCTTGAGCTTCCTGGTTCACCACCTCACAGTGTTCAACACATTAGGCATAGAGAGACCCCTCTGTCTACACCACCTGATATCCATTTCATTCAAAACTTGGGGCTCTGTCATCCCAAATATTCTCAATAGATTTCTTCCGGTCCTAGTATTCCTGTCATCCCCATACCAGATGCTCAAACTAATCCTTTACCTCCTCAAAATACCATTATGGCAGCTTGGTATGCACCTTTGGTGTTACCTCAGCCTCTAGTGCCTTTACCCAACAATTATCAATCAAAGATCCCACATTTCACTGCAAAGGAGTCCACTATGGCTCAGCACCATGTAGATAGGATGGAAGATTCGTTTGACTATATGGAAATAGATGATGAGACAGTCAGGATGAGAATCTTTGCACAAAGTTTAGGAGGCGATGTAAAGAAATGGTTTAAAGGCCTGCCTCCTAATACCATCCATGATATTCCCTCCTTATATCAGACCTTCATAAATAAATGGGAAGTTAAGGCAAACCCTCTCCAAATCTTAGCATAATACAAGAAGCTGAAAAGGAACGTAGGAGAGAGTGTCCATGAATACTCTACAAGGTTTAACAACATTTATAATGCTCTTCCTCCACACATGAGACCTCCCCAAGGTATGGCTTTAGTGAAATATCCTGAAGGCTTTGACGCTGACATGGCCTATCAGCTTAGGGAGAGAGATTACAACACATTGGAAGATATGCAAAAAGGAGCAGTGAGTGTAGAGGCTAACCTGATTGAGAAGAAAGCCAGAATGAGGGTTGAGAAAAGGGTAACATATAGGGATGACACCGTAGCTTCCACATCTGACCCCAATTATGACCGTCTATCTAAAAATGTGGAAAATCTACAACAAATGAGTCAATCCCTCTTTAATTTGGAGAGTGAGATTGCTAAAATTAAAATCTTTGTCCCACTCTCGGAGTTGGCCACTTAGGATGTATATAAAGGCGAAATTTTGAAAGCTTTAAATCTAGGGGAAAACAGTGATACGGTTAATTTGAGTGATGATCAGTCGACCCTTCTGTTTGGTCCAAAGATAGAAGGGAATTTTTAGGAGGGGGTAGTACCTCCTTTTTATATCAGTCTCAATATCCATGACAAGATCCTTCACAACGCAATGCATGATTTTGGGGCATCACACAACCTAATGCCTAAGGTTGTTATGGAGATGTTAGGCCTAGAGATAAATCGACCCTACAAAGATTTATATTCATTCGACTCTAGTAGAGTAAAATGCCTTGGCCTAATCAAAGACCTGTGTGTGAACTTAACCCAGATTCCAGCCAAATGTATGGTCATGGATGTTGTAGTGGCAGATGTTCCACCTAAGTATGGCATGTTACTATTGAGATCATGGGGAGCCAAGCTGTAAGGTACAATGCAGATGAATGGGGCATATGCCACAATCCCTATCTTTAGCCAGCCTAGGAGACTGTATAGAGAGGCACAAATGAAATTCCTGGTCAGCAGCCCTGAAAAGCCTGAAAATTATCCTCTGTACTCTGTACACACAGATCTTGACTCCTTTATCCTTTGCAATGATGAATCCTTAGAGGAGCCAGAGCTAGAAAATAGAGATACGAACAATGAGATAGTGCCCATAGATCTCAACATAATGGCCACTCTAGCCTCAGAAGAAAACAAAGATGAAATCTGTGGACAGTGCACTGAAAACAAAACTCTGAGTAAACAAGAAGAAAAATGTAAACAACTGGCTAGTCTCCCCTCACAAACTCATACACCACACGAAGAACTAAAATTCCCACAGTCCAACGCAGACCCTGTAACACAACATACGAGTGAAACCCACATTAGGGAGGAAAATGATGGTAAACTCGAGAAAGAACCCTTATGGGAGATGAATTTCGATGGGTTGTGCACCAAGAGAACTGAAGGAGCAGGAGTGTGGTTACATAACACAGAGAGCGACTATGCAGAGAGTCATGCCTTCAATCTAAACTTCAAATGTACAAAAATATCGCGGAGTATGAAGCTCTCATCCTTGGCTTGAACCTATTGAAAAAACTAGGAGCCCATAGGATAGCTGTACATGGAGACTCTGAGCTCATCATAAAACAAGTGAACGGTGAGTATACAACTAAATGCCCTAGACTGAGAGCGTATATGAATGATGCCATGGATTTATTGAAAACCTTTGTAGAATATGAACTGGTGTTTGTTCCTAGGAGTCAGAACGTAATTGCAAATGGATTAGCCTGCATAGCTAGTTCATATCATAAGACTCCCAACAACAAAAAAATCATCATTCAGACCAAATTTAGACCTGCAGTTCTGGATAATGAAAAATACTGGCAGGTCTTTGAGGGCGATAACCAGATTGAGGATTTCCTAATAGGCAGGAACGAGTTTGAATTTTCTGATTCAGACACTAAATCCAAGGAAAGCTACCTAAATAAAGAGCCCTCCGATGAAGAAAAACCACCCTGTAACATAGAAATAAACACTTTAACTGAACAACTTGGAAATCCAACCGAGGAATATGAGAACGTAGATAAAGAGGAAGTAGAGGTGCTGCAGTCGAAAGATAAGAATATACCTAGGGGACTGGCACCTTTAGAGGACCTTTTTGACTTTGACGATGTAGCGAAAAAGCCCACAATTGAACACTCAGACTCTGACGTCGAGGAATGCAAGATAGGCACTGAAGATAAGCCTAAGATGATTAAGTTGGCTAAGTCCCTGCCCGTAAACATGAAGAAGAAATATATTTACTTTTTCAAAGAGTTCATCGATGTGTTTGCCTGGAACTATGAGGACTTGAAGGCCTACGACACAAACGCTATACAACACAAAATACCTTTGAAAGAGAACCAAAAACCCTTCAGACAAAAACTTTGCAGAATCAACCCGAAACAACTGCCTGCGGTAGAAAAGGAAATCAAGAAGATGTATGATGCAGGAATAATAGTGCCTATGAGGTTCTCTGATTGGGTCTCAAACCTTGTAGCTGTGAGAAAGAAAACAGGTGAGATCAGACTGTGCATAGATTTCAGGAACCTTAACAGAGCCTCACTCAAGGACAATTACCCTTTGCCAAAGATAGAACATATTCTTCAAAAGGTGGTAGGTTCAAAGAGGATCTCCCTGTTAGATGGTTTTTCAGGTTAGAACCAAGTTCTAGTACTCCCAGAAGACCAACTCAAGACCGCTTTCACCACTCCATGGGGCACCTTTATGTATGTAAAAATGCCTTTTGGACTGATGAATGCTGGTGTGACCTTCCAACGAGCGATGGACATAGCCTTTTCAGATGAAATTGGGCACTTCATTGTCATCTATCTGGATGACATAATGGTCTACTCCAAGACTAATGAGGAACACCTAAAACATCTGAGAAGAATTTTCGAAAAATGTAGGAAGTTCAGTTTGTCATTAAATCCAAAAAAGACTATATTCGGGCTGCAGGAAGGAAAGCTTCTCAACGATATCATATATGAGAAGGGAATTAAGATAGACCCACAAATAGTTGAGGGAATCATACAAATAACACACCCGAGAAACATTAAATAGTTACATTCCTTTATTGGGAAAATTAACTTCTTAAGGAGGTTTATTCCCAACTTAGCTGAACACCTCAGAAATATGAATAACATGCTGAAGAAAGGTGCAGGGGTTAAGTGGAATATTGAGGCCAAAAAATATTTTGAATCAGTTAAGCTTGCACTCACTCGGGCTCCTGTCTTATTCAACCCAGATTTATCAAAGGACTTCCTGATCTTTTCATTCGCCTTCGAGCATACAGTGGCTGCAGTTCTGCTGCAGAAAAAATCCGAGGGAATGGAACAACCTATTGCTTTCCTCAGCAAGGCTCTGAGAGATGCACCCTTGAAATAGAACATAATGGAAAAGCAGGCCTATGCCTTGGTAAAGGCCTTGAATGATTTTAGGGTGTATATACCGCATTCCCACACCATAGCCTACGTGCCAAACATAGTGGTTAAAGACATCTTGTCCCAAGATCTGGACGGAAAGAGGGGCAAATGGATTGCTGTAATATTTGAATACGACCTGGAAATAAAACCCACAAAACTGATCAAAGGTCAGGGATTAGCTCAATTAATGGCTAAATCTAATCTACAAGCCCTTGACATTAACATGGTAGATGCCTTGGATGAGCAGGAAAGACTACCTGATCCCAAAGTTGAGGAACAATTTCAAAACTCTCCTTGGTATTCTGGTATCCTATATATGCTCACAAACCTCAATGCCCCTCCTAAAATATCAAAAATTAATGCCAAATTCCTAAAGATAAAAGCCAAAAACTATTGCATACTGAATTAATTTTTATACTGGAAAAATACAAATGGCCTATTGCTTAAATTTTTTCCTGAAACTGAAGCAGAGAGGATTAAACAGGAGTTCCATGCAGGAGAGTGTGGAGGCCACTTGAACTAGAAAGCCACTGCTAACAAAATACTCAGAGTTGGCTATTACTGACCTACACTTTTCAATGACATCCATAAAATGATAATGGCCTGCCATAAATGCCATATATTCGAGGGGAAAAGAAAGCTCCTCCCATTACGATTACAACCCATTTCTGTTGAGGGTCCCTTTTTGCAATGGGGCCTAAATTTCATTGGAGAAATACACCCTGCTTCTTCTGCACAACACAAGTGGATCCTAACAGCCACAAACTACTTCACTAAGTGGATAGAGGACATACCTTCTAGGAATGCCATATATTTTGTCATCATTAGGTTCCTAGAAGACCACATCCTCTCTCGGTTTGGCTGCCCAAGAAAAATAATCACCGATAATGTTGCTGCCTTTGGATCCAAGAAAATGGTTGATTTTTGTCACAGGTATCAAATAGCACTCGGTCATTCAACTGCTTATTACCCACAGGGTAATGGGTTAACTAAATCATCAAACAAAAGCTTGGTAACCATCATCAAAAAACTACTTGAAGAGAATAAGAAGTCATGGCATAACAAGTTAGTGCATGCTTTGTGGGCCGACAGGCTTACATCAAAGAAATCGATTGGCATGTCACTGTATCATCTTGTCTATGGAACAGGGGTAGTTTTTCCTACCAGCCTTGGGGTACCAGTGATTAAACTTGTCCAAGAGATTCAGATAGAAGAAGACAGTATGGTGAGAAGGATAAACCAAACAATTCATCTCCAACAAACAAGGGAAGAGGTCTATAATAGAGCTCTGAAAGTTCAAGAAAATATGAAAAAGTTGTTTGACAAGAGAACCAAGGCTTCTGACTTCAAAATTGGAGATAAATTTATGAAGTGGGACTCAAGGAGAGAAGACAAAGGAAAGCATGGAAATTTTGACAGTTTGTGGCAGGGTCCTTACATCATCCAGGCCACTGTTGGTCCAAATGCCTTTTTTCCGCAAGAGCTAGATGGTACAGAGCTGTTTGGGGGTCCTGTCAATGGCAAGATGCTCAAACACTACTACTGCTAATTTCCGATTTCCAGTTTTCATTCCCATTGTAAATATCATTTCTGTGTTTAATTTTCAAGAAAAGAGAAAATGTTTCAAAAAATAGAGAAGGAGAGGTTCAGACATGCTCAAAACATGAACCTCGGAAGTGCAAAGGACTGGCTCTAACATGACCAAAACCTGAGCCAAAAGAAGTGAAGACAGTTGGTTCTAACATGCCTAAAATCTAAACCAGCAAAGAAGGAAGAAGAATCAGCTCTAACAAGCCCAAAACCAGAGCTGAAATGAAAAAGAAAGTGACTCTAACAAGCTCAAAACTTGAGTCACGAAGAAAGGAGAGATGCTTCAAAGCTTCAGAATTTCAAGCCTTCAAATTTTTGTTTTCCAATTTTCTGCAATTTCAGTCCATGTGCAACTGTCTTTATGCCTCGGATCCACAACAAACTAGACTGTCTAATCCTATTTTGACCGTTTTTAAATTTCTGTTGTAGAATGTAGAGAAGAAATATGCTGGACAGTTTAATCCCAGCAGATATTAGATTAGGTAGAGAGACATGTGAGGCCAACAGTTTAATCTGGCCTCATGGAGTGATAAGGGTAGAAATAGATTAGTGTGTTTTCTGTTTTCAATAAAAACAATGAAGAAGGTCTGCAAATTCAAATGCACCTTGAAGAAAATATGTTAGGACTGTAGGGTGGGTTGGTAGATTGTTTGGGAAATTTTTTCTGCTGATTAATATCCATCATGTTTGCAACAGTTAAAATAAAATAAGATAAGATGGTTCAAGGATCAGGCACCTGGCCTACTTCAAATATTATTTTCTAAATTCTTGACTCCTTCAAGAAGAAGCCATCCCCATGTGGAGCCACTGTTAGCCACCTATGAAATTTTTGTCAAGCAAACAGGTGGCTAAATTGTTTTATGAGCCATCAAGAGATACATTTCTCATGAAAATCTCTCATCCTTGAAGCCTCTATGTGTCCATTTCCTTTAAAAATATCCTCACTATTGTTTCCATCCAAAAAGCCTCACTGATTGTAAAAAATTTTGCTCAAAAAGGCCTTCATTTTCCCCTTGTATCCCTGCAGAATGTCCCATTTTAACCCTTTTTTCCCCTTTGTCAAAGTCTCCCTTTTTACCCCCAAATCATTTCCTAAACCCTCTAAATCATCTCCAATTCCCTTTAAACCTTGCAAGCACCCCTTGTTTGGCTTAATGACCCCTTTTTCCTCTCTACCGTTACCCCTTTTTGGCCTTAAAATGCATTGAAAATAGACCAAAAAACCCATTTTTTACTATACGTAGGTTAGTCCCCTTCGACCCACCTCCGAAACCACTTCCCCACGTAACCCAGCGCCAAGACCAGGCGCCAAAGCATAAGGTGCTTATCACAATCGGATAGGTGGACGAAAGCGCATTCCTGTGTCAAAAAAAAAACTCTGATGCGATGACGCTTTTGTTCTATGGGTCTCGGGAGTGTTTTTCGCCATTGATCTTATTAACATCTGATGGCCCACACAAACTCGCTCCAATCGCAATCGCAATTTTCAAACGGTGCCACCCTCCGTCTTTTGTGATTGCGATCCTCCGACGCAATCTCTGCGTCGATCTCACATAAAATCCAATGGTCATAGGCCAATTTCTCCATCGCTCATCAGAGTTTGACCCTCCTATCACTCTCCCTCTGATTTAATCGTAATCGCCCATTCTGTTCGATCTAGTGGCCCATATCTAATCGCCCTCCGCCTGCGGCCAGGTCCCACTGTATCAACCCATTTCATATGTTTTCATCGCATTTTCATACGTTCCCTTTGTATTTCATTCAAAGGTCAAATTTTAATGTTTGCATTAAAGTTTGTTACATTCCGCTGAACTTTCACCAAACCATTTTCCCACTGTTTCGCCGCATTTTTCACCATCATCCTGGAATTTTCCACCATGTGACATTCACATCCATCATTTTCACCATGTTTCATTTCCATTTTCACAGTCCTCCACAGTATCCGACCCCATGCACGGGTTTCTTAACGTGTTTGTGCGTTTTTTGCAGGGTTACAAGCGGTGGAAACCGCCATTGTTCATAGTCACTGTTATAGTGGCACAGTGCACAGAGAAAGCTGAGTTCAGAGCCTGATATCAAAAAGAAGAGCTTGAGAAGGTGCTTAGAGCATAATTTTCATTAAAATATAGAGTTTATCTCTACAAAACTTCTCCGGTGTCACCAAAGCTCACTTTTCGTTGACAGAGACAGTCATGAAGCGGCAAAGAGTATTAGTATAGAGTTAAGGAGTTCTAATGTGCATTATTGAAGATGTTAAGCCTTAATTCAGTGTTTTAAAGGCAAGGTACCAGATTGAAGACTGCATGAATCACACAGAGGGCCTAGCACGCAGAAAACAATATCATCACGGTTTCACATCAGCAGAAGTCTCCTCCCGAGAAAGGACACAATACTCATACTGTTTTAATCTACATTGTGTACATGAGAAGATTTCATCCCTGACAACTGTCCTAATGTTACCAGAACATTTTCTATTTAGTATAGCAGACCTTAAATTCATTTATTTGCCCCTTTTTTTATTCACCAGAGTACTACAAAGTACTACAGCCGAGAGTACATCAAAGACATACTTGGAGTGAATTTCAGCCTGTCCAAGACCACTCTTTCACCCAAAGAGTACAGAAGTTCGATGCATAGACATTAAAACAGAATGGGCCTCGAGCCCCTCTTCCTACTCTGTTTTAATGTTTCATTTAGTGTTTCATATACCTCCTCTGCCTCTCTTTTAGATATAAAAACTCATGAGAAAACATTGTAATGGTTGTTGATCGGATATCTGTGAATTGTAAGTTGTTTCTCTTGAGATATAGTTCTCTGTGTAAAGTTGTAAGATAGGCTGAGGAAGATTTTTTTAGACTGAATATCAAGTTGTTTGCAATTTTGTACATGACTAGTGTTGCTCTTTAATATGACAAGCACATTTCTTTGGATCCTGATTTAAAGCAGCGGTGATGTTTTTCTATCTTTTCCCTTGTTCTCCTTTGTCGTTCATCACATTTCATTTCTTCTGGCACGCATCAAAAATCTGGCATAGGATTTACCCTTGCTTGGTACCCTATGTTTCTACTCTCCCTGCCTTCAATTTTTCTACTGTATGTGTTATCTAAGGATTGATTCAAGCTAATTTAACCAGTGTAGTAGCTAATATTTACTGCTAGCTGATGTATGAATTTATGAATCTATTCTTAGATGTTCTTGTTAGGATTTAATTGAATGAATTAGGATACTAGAAGTTTAGAACTATGTCTCTACCTCACTAGGGTCCTTTTCAATTAATTGAACCTTTCTAAGTTCCCTTAAGCTGAATGCAAAGCATTGAGAGTTCAAAGTCTCTCTCTGATCTCAGGTTTTCACCTATGTGTTTAAATATTTAACGTTTCCTTGTCTGAAGAGTTAACCTTTTAGGTTTCGGATCACAGGTTTTCCAATGGCATGTCCTTTCCCTGGATCTAATTCCTGAAGGGTCACCTTGGAGGTTTCCTTGCTTTCACCTTCTCTCTTTCCATTTCACACCACACTATCATCTTTAAGATCCAATGCTTTAGATGACTATCCCAACTAAAAGCCTGCATATTGAATAGCAAGTAAACCCTTTCCTGACTCCATTGTCCAATGGTCTCGAGTGTTCTCTGAGCTATATCTCTTTGCCTAAAATCCTCTTTGCTCATCCTTGTCTTATAATGAACCCTTCTTTCCTGATTCCCAACAACCAAAAAAAAATCAAACAAACCTTCTCCTTATAACTAGCGTAAACCTTAAAAACAGAGCTTCAAATACCTAACACTTTTCCTATATAGAGAGATCCCTCTCTAGACCTAGGAGGGCTAGATCCTGAGGTCTAAAAGTGGTTTTGATGTTGTCTCATCTTTTGGTATTGCCAAACTTTCCAAAACATGGGAACCCCAACAGACCAATCGTCGAATCAACTGGTGAAGGACTCAAAGAAAGATGTTTGTAATAAGCTAGAAGGCATGGTGTAGAAAAAGTCAGGTTTTCCAAAACTCTCTTGGCTTCATCCATATACAGACATTGGTGAATGGCATGGTGCCCTTCACACAACCTACAGGGATTGGTAAGCTTACCCTACTTCTTAAGAGCTTTACCAGCACTAGCTGAAGACGTGCCCCCAACTTGACTCCCAGAAGACAAAGGCAACGACGGACGACCGTTGGACCATACTTCAAGCACTTTGGGAATACTAAGCAAATCTAGAAGAAGATGTTTTCCTTGGCACAAAATGCAAGGGAATTTGAATTTTTGTGGAGGGTTGGAAGGTTTATTAGAAGGAGATGTTTTAGAAGCAGTAGCTGTAGCCTTAGCCTCTCTCTTATCGTACTTCTTCTTCTTTGTCTTCTTATTCTTATTCTTAGCCACCTGGTTACTCAAATCCAGACTTTCACTAGGCGAAGTAGAAGAGGAGGACGCAGAAACAGGCGAAGAAGGGGAGAGTTCCACCTTGGAATCAACATGGCATTTTTCAGGTGGAGGAACTGATTGAACAGTAGCCAGGACATTCAGGACCACAGAGGTTGAAAACAACCAAACAGGAAACCCAACAGTTAACCCAGGAAGGGACAACGTTGCCATATAAGGAGCACCAAAATTTCCAAAAGGAGAAAAATTACCAGGATTCCCATCGGAGTGGATTCCTTGGTTGGTGAACTCCGGAAAAGTTGCCATAGGAGACGACTCAAAACAACACCCTAAGGAAACTAACTTTAGCGAGGAATATTTTGTGGGCAGTTAATTTTTAAAAAATTGAAACAAAACTCTACTATTTCATATTTTAAGAGTCGAGAAACAAGCAAAAGGTGACTCTATCGCTTTTAGTTTGGAAACAAGCATGAAAGGACAAGCGCTTGACAATATTTTCAAATTTCGGGAGTTAGTAAAGATCAAATTGACTGCTCTAGTAATCTAGGCGGATGGGTGTACCAGATATCTGTGAACTGCCATATACACCTTGGTTAAAAATTGAAAGAGAAATCAACCAAGGACTTGACGTACGTGCAGGTAATTTCCCAGAATGTTGTGTCTGGTGTTCCATGGGTATAAGGCGGCAGACTCGGCTTCCTACGGATAAAGGATATAAACCTAGTGGGGTTTCCCTTTATATACGCGACAGTACGGGGAGCACAAGTCCGTACTAGCACTGTCTAAAGCTAAAATGCGAACAACAGCTACTAGGTTTAACGACGCCAGAACACGTCACTAGCCTAGACCACTAAAAATGTTTTGTTAGGTTTCAATGCTTCCTTAGGTTAATTGAATAAATTTTAGAGTTGATCTTCAATTATGTCTCAATTTCAGGCCCTATCACATGTCATCTGACAATCTCCTATATGCAACTATATGAGAAAAGAAATCTTTCAATTCGATGAACGCTATCTAGTTAAGGGAAGAGCTTCAAACAATGATGCGACAAACAACAACACTGAAAACGAAAATTTTCCAAACTAGATGACATTCACTATCCAAAATTAATCTAAAACATTCAACGATATGAATTATGCAATGTAATCAATGAAAAATCCTCTTCTTCGAAAACTATGCAATTGTAATCTATGCACAATTTCCTTTTTCTTTTCAAATGATAAGAATGCACTCAATGCATTTTTTGATGAAATGAGAATCTTCTTAATGCATGCTTTTAATGAAAGAGAATGCACTTGATGCAATTTTTAGCTTTCAATCATTAAACAATGTGATCTAATTTCAATGATAAATCTCAAAAATACTTTTCAATGCAATGTGATCTAATGCATTTTAACGAAAAGAAAACTTTGAGATGAAAACTAAATGAACGCAAATCTCCTTAATGAAGGATGAATGCAAAAGAGATGTAAAAAAACACTAAGAATTCAATAATTGTTTTAAACACTTTATAATGAAATTCCTCCAAAGGCTACAAGACATATGAGGTCAAGCACAAAAAGGAGTTCCAAAGCATGAGCTCAAAACAAGGCATTCATTCCCTTTAACATCAAGCAATAATGGAAAGAAGACATTTCAGCTGAACAATGAGCAATGTAATCTATGCTCATACAGAGAAAAGACTAGAAGGGAAACACACACTGGTGAAGGATTTAGGGAAAAAATATCAATTTTCACACACCTTGAAATTGGCACGACTTTGGTGGGTGAAACTAGTGCCAACTGGCACGACTTGATCACTGACAACTAGCGCCAATGGCCAATTGGTGTGGGTTGCTAACTAACAACAAGTTCCAATGTCTGAAAAGGAAAAAACAAAGAATTTCTCCCAACCAAGACCAGACTCACCACTTCAAGTAGAATCTAAAAATAACCCAGAAGAAAAATTACTGACCAAAAAAACTCCTGAACAAGGGAAAACCCTTGCACCTACAGGAAATGGCGTGACTGCTGGCTGTAATTAGTGTTAGATAGGGGATGGTGCGGGTCATGAACTGGAAACTTGCACCAATGGGTGCGACTGTCAGGGTGGAAACCATGCTAATCAAGCCAACCATGAAAAGATGAAAATTTTGGAAGAGCAGAGGTCAGATGTGATCCTCTGGGGATGAACAGGGGTCTAAGACTGAAGGAGGCGAACCAGAAGAGAAAATCAAGCAGAAAAAATCCAAAAGCAACCAAAAGAGATAAGACAAACTCCAATAATATGCTCCCCAGTGGAGTCGCTAGTTTGTTGGAGAGGTAAATCCCCTCTACAGACAGAGGCGACCCCTACTGGCCCAGATCGGGTCTAGCAACAATCAGACATGCAGTGACGCAGGTCTCTAGTTACAAAAATGACAAAATATAAAAATTCTCCTACCTTAGGTCCCACGCAATGGTCGTCGAAGAAAGGATGACGCTTCCCGTCCTCCGCTTTGGAAGATCATGATCCTTCCACTTAGCGCATCTAAACACCTGCACACATGCGAAGAAACACAATGATACACAACATAGAATCTAAATCTTGTAAATATACATTAGTCAGAGAGGATGTAATTCATTGCATCAAAGACAAAGATACATGAATGAAACCATAATCAAAGTCGCTTATCATTAATAATAACAAAGGAAAGATACAACCTTAAGCTCTGATGCTTGATCTTCCTTCGGCGGGGTTGATAGCGGAGCACGTCTCAATGAAGCTCATCGGAAGTGGGACAAAGCTCTCTGTCTTCGACTTGGCTCTCAAAGGCTGTCTAGCGATAGTCTCCTTGCTACAGATTCAACTCTTACTTCAATGATCACTAAAGCTAGGTTGCTTAAGGGAAAATGGCAAGCTTATATATATGGTGGAAGGGGAGTTGGGATCCCTACAATTGTGGGATTGGCCCTATCCTTAAGGAAGCTTCCATGATAGGTGGAAAACCACCTTCCATGCATGGATATCCAGAGCCAGACCTCCCAAATCATTTTAGAGACTCGTTCAGGAGTTTGTTGGAATCAAACTTTCGCCATTTATATAAAAAAAACAATCCTTATTAAGCTCGGCACGAGCAATACACTGGGACAGAGCGCTAGTTGGCGCGCCCTCTTTGGTGGATTTCCCACATTGGCGCGAGGGCTGAACTGGATGATCACGCTAAGGCCAAAAGGTCAGTTTTTAGTGTTTTTCAAGGGAAACTTTCTTCAGAGGAATTATTGTCCTTGTCAAGGGGGATGCCATGAAAGTGGTTTCAGGTCATGTCACTGCTCACAGGTCACGGGAAAGGCCCTCCAATGTGTGGGACGGGGGATTGCAGGGACCTTAACTTTACCCTTAACATTAACCTTAAACTTAACTTTACCCTTAACCTTAACCTTGACCTTGACCTTGACCTTAACCTTACCTTAACCTAAGTTTAACCTTAACCTAAACCTTAACCTTAACTTTACCCTTAACCTAACCTTAAGGGTTTAGTTAAGTTAAGGCTAGGTTAAGGGTTCGGTTAAGGTTAGGTTAAGGTTAAAGGTTTGTTCAAGGTTAGGGTTAGGTTATAGTTAAGGTTAAGGTCAAGGTCAAGGTTAACCTTCACCTTACCTTTACCTTAACCTTAACCTTGACCTTAACCTTGACTTAACCTAACCTTAACCTTAACCTTAATAATAACCTAACGCTACATTTGACCAAACCCTTAACCTTAACCTTATATTAACCTTAACCTAACCTTAACCTTGACCTAACTATAAACTTGCGCTTAACCTTAACCTTGACCTTAACTATAACTTAATCCTCACCTTGACCAAACCCTTAACATTAACCTTAACCTAACCCTAACCTTGACCAAACCCTTAACATTAACCTTAACCTAATATTAAACTTAACCTAACTGTAACCTTAACCTAACCTTAACCTTCACATCAACCTTAACTTTAACCTTAGCCTAACCATAACCTTAACCTTAACCTTGACCTAACCCTAACTTTAACTTTACCCTTAACCTAACCTTAATCTTAACCTTAACCTAACCCTAACCTTAAATTTTTCCTTAACATTAACCTTAACCTTAACCTAACTGTAACCTTAACCTTAACCTTAGCCTAACAATAACCTTAACCTTAACCTAAACCTAACTCTAACCTTAACTTTACCCTTAACCTAACCTTAACCTTAACCTTAACCTAACCCTAACCTTAACTTTACCCTTAACCTAACCTTAACCTTAACCTTATCTTAACCTTAACTTAACCTTAACCTTGAATTTACCCTTAACGTAGTCTTAACCTTAACCTTACCTTGACCTTAACTATAACCAAACCCTAACCTTGACCAAACCCTTAACCTTAATCTTAACCTAAACCTTTACCCTAACATTAACTTAAACTTAACCTAACCTTAACCTTGAATTTGTCCTTAATGTAACCTTAACCTTGACCTTAACCTTAAACCTATCCTAAACTTAACCTAACCCTTAACCTAACCCTTAACTTTAAACCTTACCTTGACCTTGCCCTTAACCTAGTCTTAACCTTAACCTTGACCTTAACCTTAGCCTTAACCCTTAACCTTAACCTTTACCTAACCTTAACCTTAAACTAACCTTGACCTTAACTATAACCTAACCCTAACCTTAACCTTAACCTAACCTTAACCTTGACCTTAACTGTAACCTAACCTTAACCTTTACCAAACCCTTAACCCTAACCTTAACCTTAACCTAACCCTAACCTTAACCTTGACCTTAACCTTAACTTAACCTAACTTTAACCTTAACCTTTACCTTAACCTTCACTTTACCCTTAACCTAACCTTAAGAGTTTAGTCAGGTTAACATTAAGGTTAAGGTTAAGGGTTCAGTTAAGGTTAGGTTAAGGTTAAGGTTAATGTTAAAGGTTTGGTCAATGTTAGGGTTAGGTTATAGTTAAGGTTAAGGTCAAGGTCAAGGTTAACCTTTACCTAACCTTCCCCTAACCTTAATGCTAACCTCAGGTAAAGTTAAGGTTAAGGTTAAGGAGTTAAGGTTAGGTTAAAGTAAAGTAAAGGTTAAGGCTAGGTTAAGGTTAAAGTTAAGGTTAAGGTTAAGGTTTGGTCAGGTTAAGGTTAAGGTTAAGGTTAACCTTACCCTTACCGTCAACTTACCCTTAACTTTAACCCTAGCCTTAACCTTAACCTTAACCTACACCTAACCTTAACTATACTCTTAACCTAACCTTAACCTTGACTTTACCCTTAACGTAACCTTAACCTTAACCAAACCCTTAACCTTAAGTTGAACCTTAACCTTAACCTTAACCTTACCCTTAACCTTGACCTTAACCTTAACTTAACCTAAACATTCACCTTAACCTTAACCTTATCTTAACCTTAACCTTAAATTTAACCTCCCCATACCCTTAAGGTCAAGGTTAAGGTTAGGGTTAAGGTTAAGGTTAGGTTAACTTTAGGTTAAGGTTTGGTCAAGGTTAGGGTTAGGTTAAGATTAAGGTTAAGGTTAGGTTAATGTTAAAGTTAGGTTATAGTTAAGGTTAAGGGTAAAGTCAAGGTTAAGGTTACGTTAAGGATAAATTCAAGGTTAAGGTTAGGTTAAGGGTAATTTTAAGGTTAAGGTTAGGTTAAGGTTAAGGTTAGGTTAAGGGTAAAGTTAAGGTTAAGGTTAGGTTAAGGTTAAGGTCAAGGTTATGGGTAAAGTTAAGGTCAAGGTTAGGGTTAGGTTATAGTTAAGGTTAAGGGTTTGGACAAGGTTAGGGTAAGGTTAAGGTTAAGGTTAAAGTTAGGTTAGGATAAGGTGAAGGTTAAGGTTAAGGTTACGGGTTTAGTTAGGTTAAGGTTAAAGAAGAGGTTAAGGGTTTGGTTAAGGTTAGGTTAATTTAAGGTTAAAGTTAAGGTTAAGGCTAGGTTAAGCGTAAAGTTAAGGTTAATGTTAGGGTTAAGGTTAGGGGAAGGTTAAGGTTAGGTTAAGGTTAAGGTTAGGTTAAGGTGAGGTTTAGGTTCTATTTAAGTTTAAGGTTAGGTTAAGGGTAATATAAGGTTAAGGTTAAGGTTAGGTTAATGTCAAGGTTAAGGTTAAGGTTAAGGTCAAGGTTAAGAGTAAATTTAAGGTAAAGGTTAAGAGTAACCTAACCTTACCTTAACCTAACTTAACCTTAACCTTAACCTTAACCTTAAGACCTTAGGTTAAGGTTAAGGTTAGGGTAAGGTTAGGGTAAAGGTTCAGGTTAAGGTTAAGGTTAAGGGTTTGGTCAAGGTTAGGGTTAGGTTATAGTTAAGGCTAGGTTAATTTTAAGGTTAAGGTTAGGTTATGGTTAAGGTTAGGTTAAGGTTAAGGTTAAGGTTAGGTTATGGTTAAGGTTAGGTTAAGGTTAAGATTATGGTTAAGGGTAAGGGTAAAGATAAGGTTGTGATTAAGGTTGAGGTTAGGGTTAGGTTATAATTATGGTTAAGGTTAGGTTAAGGGTAAAGTTAAGGTTAAGGTTAAGGTTAAGGTTTGGTCAGGTTAAGGTTAAGGATAAGTTGAAGGTTAAGGGTAAGTTTAAGGTTATGGTTAAGGTTAAGGTTAAGGTTAGGTTAAGGTTAAGGTTAAGGTTAAGGTTAAAGTTAAGGGTTTGGGAAGGTTAAGGTTATGAGTTAGGTTATGGCTAAGGTTAAAGGTAAGGTTAGGTTTAAGGTTAGGGTAAGGTTAAGATAAGGTTAAGGGTAAGATTAAGGTTAACCAAACCAAACCTTAACCTTAACCTTAACCTGAACCTGAACCTTAAACTAACCTTAACTTGACTAAACCCGTAACTTGAACCTTAACCTAACCATAACATTGACTTTAACCTTAACCTAACCTTAACCTTAACCTTAACCTTAACTTTACCCTTAACGTAACCTTAACCTTAACCTTAACCTTAGCCTTGCCCTTCACCTTAACCTTAACCTTAACCTGAAACTTTACACTAACCCTACCCTAACCTTAACCTTAACCGTAACCTTAACCTTAACCTAACCTTAACCTTCACCTTCACCTTAACCTTAACCATAACTATTACACAACATTTTTTCACCGTCCCTGCAATCCCTCATCCCATACATTGGGGGACTATTCCCCTGACCTGTGGACGGTAAAATGTCCTGAAAAAACCTTGATGGCATCCTTCTGCATAAGGGCAAGAATTCTCCTCAAGAACATTTCCTCTGAAAAACCCTAAAAAGCCATGTCTTGGCATTGGCGTGAGTAGCTAGTTCATCCCTCATGTTAATGGGGAAAATATACACTAGTGGGCGCGCCAGCTGGCGCTCTGTCCTTGTGTTGTGCCTGCACCAAGCCTATTAAGGAATGTTTTTTAACAATAGAAGGTGAAAGTTTGATTATAACAACTTCAGAATGAATCATCAAAAAGAGGTTGGGATTTTTGGCTCCGGATATCCTTGATTAGGAAGTGGTTTTCCACCTCTCATGGAACCTTCCTAAGATATATGACTCTCCCCCATGATTATAGGGATCCTACCTCTCCTTCTCCTTCTATAAAAGCCTGCCCTCTCCATTTTCTAGCTAGCTAAAATTTTGGGAAGGAAATTATAGCTGAGTGACAATCAAGAGGAGAGCTACGAAGAACCCTGTGTGAGAGAGAGTTTTGTCAAATCCCTGATGAAATTTGTGAGACATGTCCCGCTGGAATCCTGTCGAAGGAAGATCACGACATCAGAGCACCAGTTGTAATCGTTCTCTCGTATCTTAATATACATGACTCTGATATCAGTTCCATGATTGTGTTTGTCCATTATATAATGCAATTTCATTCATTCCTCTCTGACTGATCGATAGTTATAAAGTGTGAAATATTACGTTGCATGTTGTCTCTCTTCTTTGGATGTGTACAGGTATTTGGATGCAGCAAGCTCACGGATCGTGACCTGTCCAGCTAGGAACATAAGTGCCATTTCTTATTCCACAATAGTAGCGAAGGAATCACGGTAAGTGATCTATCGTGATTCTATCATTTGTAACTATGAATCAATAGCTTTGTGTGTTTCGATTGTTGCTAGACCCACTCTAGGGCTAGTGGGATCGCCTATGTCCGCAGAGGGGATTTACCTCCACAAAATTTTGGTGACTCCTATGGGGATCAGTGGGAGTTGGTCCTTCCTCCTTTGGGTTTTTTTTTGGCTTTTTGTTTGATTAGTCTTCTTTTCTGGTTCACCTTCCTTAGTGTTAAAACCCTGTTTAGCTCGCAGAAGACCAGATCTAGTCTCTGTTAGTTCATTTCATAATTTTCTAGGGTAAAAATGATTGGCGTGGTTATCCCTCTGATAGTCGCGCCGAAGGGTGTGAGTTGCTAGTTAGGCACCCGCGCCATCCCCTATTTGGGGCAGATTACAGCCAGACAGGTGCACCAAACCTGCTTGGTTTTAGGGTTTTCCTATTATTGGACTCTCTGAGCTTGATTTTTGGTCCTGGTTTGTTTTTTCTGATTGTTTGAGTGCTTTGAAGTCATTTTTCACTATGTTTAGCCCTTGTCCTCTAGTTTTTTTCCATTTTCTATTAGTTTTTCATTTTAGCCCTAGGGCTTCTAGGTGCTTCAGTGTGTTGAGCCTCTCATGGAGAGTTTTGGGTCTTTTCTTTCCCGGTCAACTTTGTTTCTGCTTCTTTACATTCATCTTGCTGAATCCTATTGAGTCATTGCGTTTATTTAGTGATTTTCTTCTCTTTTGTTCAGTTTTTATTTGTGCTTCTCCAAGCATAGATCACATGGCTTGTTTGAGTCTCTTTTGAGATTCTTCTTCGCTTTAAGGGATTTCGTCATCGGTTTGAGTCTTGATTGTGTTGGTTTGAGTTGAGTGAACTTGTTTTGTTTTAGATCTCTCTTTATCATTCTCAAATTGATGTTTTCATTAGTTTTTAATTTATTTAGTGCATTTTCTCTAATATATTGAAAAATACAAAAAAAAAAAATTGCATTCTTGATTGGCATAGTGAAAATTGAAAACTCTTTCGCATTACTAGTGTTGTATAATTCTAGAGAAAAGTTTTATAGTTTCATTAGCTTGCACTGAAAATGATAGTGGATGTTTTTGTGTGTTCATTTCTCTATCATTCAAAAGCTCTCAACTCTCCCTTAGATAGCTCTTCATTGAATAGAATGATATTTTGTGGCATGTAGTTTGCATCTAGAGGTTTCATGAGATCCAACTTAGGGCCTTGAAATCGAAACGTAAATTGAAGATCATCTTTAAAATTTACTGAATTAACCTAAGGTAGCATTGAAACTTAACGGAACATCTAGTAGTCTAAGGTAGAGACGTGTTCCGGTGTCTTTAAGACTAGTAGTTGTCACTCACCATCTGGCTATAGACAGTGCTAGTATGGACTTGTGCTCCCCGTACCATCGTGTATATAAAGGGAGACCCCATTAGGTTGAAAATCCTTTATCCATAGGAAGCTGAGTCTACCGCATTTTACCCGTGATACACCAGACACATCATTCAGAGAGATTACCTGCACGTAAGTTAAGTCCTTGGTTGATTTATTTTTCATTGTTACCAAGGTGTATATGGCAGTTCACGGATATCTGGTACACCCATTTACCTAGATTACCAGAGCAGTCACTTTGATATTTACTGATTCTTTTAACTGAAAATATCATCGAGCTCTTGTCCTTTCAAGCTCATGTCCAGCCTGAAAGTGATAGAGTCACCTTTTGCTTGTTTCTCAACTCTTAAAATATGAAACAACAGAGTCTGGTTTCGGTGTCTTAAAAATTAATCGCCCATGAAATATTCCAGGTTAGAATTTTTGTCCTTAGTGTTTTATTTCAAGGTCGTTTCCGATGGCAACATTTCTAGAGTTTTCCAATCAAGGAGTCCCCTCTGAAGGGAGTCCTAGTCCTTTTCCTGCTTTAGGAAATATTGGTGCTCCTTATATGGCCACGTTATCCCTCCCTGGGTTAACTGTTGGGTTGCCTGTCGTTGAGGAGGTAAATCCCCTCTGCAGACAAAGGCGATCCCACTAGCCCTAGATTGGGTCTAGAAACAGTCTAATCACGCAATGACGTTGGTTCCTAGTTACAAGAAAGACAAAGACAATGATAACTAGCCTACCTCAAATCCTATGTTGTTGTTGTCGATGAAGAAGAGGTGCTCTTCGTCCCTAGATTTACATATCACAATCCTTCGTTTGTCACGTTCGGACACCTGTACACACGCAAAGAAATGACGACATACAATGTAATACTTAAATCATGTAACCATATATCGGTTAGAGAGGATATAATTCATTGCATCACATGAAAGAGTAAACACAAGAATGGAACCAAAATCAGAGTCACTTATATTATAAATGACAAAAGGAAGATTACAATCAAATGCTCTGACGTTATGATCTTCCTTCGGTGGGTCTTCCAGTGGAGCGTGTCTCAAAAAATCCTGTCAGGAATTTGGACAAAGCTCTCTCTCTTACGGGATTCTCTTAGGCTCTGCTCTCAATAGTTTCCTGGCTATAGTTTCCTTCCTACCAGTTCAGCTAGCTATCAAATAGAGAGGGCAAGATTTTATAGATGGAGGAAGGGAAGTTGGGATCCCTATAATCATGGGATAGGTCCTATCTATTAGGAAGGTTCCATGAGGGGTGGAAAACCACTTCCTATACATGAAGATCCGGAGCCAAACTACTCAACTTCTTTTGATGACTCATTCTGGAGTTTGTTAGAATCAAACTTCCGCCATTTATTTTTAAAAAACATCCCTTAATAAGCTTGGCGTGAGTGATACATAGGGATAGAGTGCCATTTGGCATGCCCTCTAGTGTGGATTCCCCTCATTGGTGTGAGGGATGAATTGGCTAGTCGCGCCAAGGCTAAAACATCTATTTTTAGGGTTTTTCAGAGGAGAATTTCTTCAGTAGAATGTTTTTCCTTATGTAAGAGGATGCTATGAAGGTTTTTTCAGGACATTTTACTATTCACAGGTCATGGGAATAGTCCTCCAATGTATGGGATGAGGGATTGCAGGGATGGTGACAAAATGTTGTGTAATAGATGCCCCCTAAAGAATGAGGTCCGAGAGAGAGGGAGGGGTGAAATTCTTTATGAGAATGCGCCCAATGGAAAACACTACCATAGGAAGACCTGAAAATACAAATACAACTGATATCTCTGACACATGATATGTGGTATGGGTGCAGCCATCCATAATAGAGTGCATAATAACTGGTATCCAAGGTATGGACGTAGCCATCTAGTAAAGAAGGATCAACAAGTAGACTCAGGTATGGTCACAGCCATCCAATCAGACAAGTTATGTATTCAATAATGATAATCCACAAAAAATCCACAGCCTGGATTTTATCAAACAAGATCCAGGGTCTTGCGCTCCATCTCGACCCAAACAGTGTACAAGTTCAAGCATGCGAATATGTGAGCTGAAGTCAAGCATGCAAGAACATCGTCTGATTACTAGCCAATAATGAAAGCTATTAACAGACGTGAGAGAAACCACCAATAAGGATGATGGCTCTCAAGGTACGATAGGTACAATCCACGGAATGTGAACAGTGAGCTGGCATCGAATGCCTGCAGAATCATTCGATCGAAGTTCAATAATGAAAACCTTGCATTGAAATGCGAAGAACCTACCATTGAGGCATGCAGGCTACAAGGTACCTAAAGGGAGTCTCTAAATTAGCTTCCTGGATAATGAGCTAAAGTCGACAGGAAGTGACCTTGATCGAAGGTGGGCCATAGTGTTTCCCACATCATCGACACGAGACAGAGAAAAATGATGTTTTTGAATCAAGATCAATAGAGAATTAGAGGGAGGTTGAAAACTACAGAGGCCAACTTCTCTTGAGAAAATCGGCGGCACGACACTGGATTTGGCAGTATTTTACATCAAAGGATCTAAGGTCATGATGACGTGGCAAAGAGAAAATGAGGGTTCAAAAGAGATTACCCAAACCCACGGAGGCAAGCAGGTAATGAGATGAGATGTCCCTAGCCCAACACAAATGCAGACAAGTGCCATGTTCAAGAGCGACATACTGCTGACACGACGGTGATACTGGTTCCATTTTCCCCCACCATTTTTGGCGAGTACCACAATTATTTTTGGAAACAAGCTTGAAGGGGATAGCATATGCTTGCGATATAAGTTTGTCCTTCAGAAAAATCCAACCTAGTACATTTAACGAGCCCTAGGAAGGAGGAACTCGAGTAACGTCATTATGACGGAGTCCGATTTCATTAGTTTTTAACGATTCTGACAAAGGAAGAACTCGGCGTCTTTTAATTTTTAGAGAGTTTGAAAAGACAGCGAAAAATAAAACTCCAACAGTCCCTTTTCGTAGATAGTCCCTCAGATCCAAAAAGGTATAAAACTATGTCCGAGAGAGCCTCCTAGTCACGATAGGCTAGGGTATTAATTTTTCTTAAATAATCTGTCCTAGCCCAAAAAAGGGGTAAATATATACTAGGTAGATGTCGTTTCGCAGCCAATTTAACGAGCTCAAAACGAAAAGCGACTAGGCAATCTTTTCAGTTTTAGAGAGTCAGAAAAGAGCTGAAAGATGACTCCAGTAGTGACTTTTCCATTTTTTTACCGAGTCCGAAAAAGTATAAAATACAACTCGTGTCGTCGTCCTAGTCACGTGAAAACCCGTCGCTGCACAAAAAGCAAGTGTAAAACCCATTTTTCAACAAAACATAGTGAAATATTGGAAAAAAAAGTCTCAAAACCTAAATTTGATTTCAAAAGGTTATAAATATGACCAATAGTAAAAACATATTTACTTTTAATTTTTACCTCTTGTGCAGAGCGATAGTGAGTTATTTCCCTGTGATCTTACAGTGACGATTGTGGATGATCCAGTGCACCATTCCGGATTCTGTCTTTTCCAGGTAAGAGCTGCTTCCATTATCCATTTTTTAAGCCATATTTCATAGCTTTTCATTATGATTTGGCATCCCTAAGGGGAGGATTTGAAAATCTAGGGCTTCCACGATTGGCACGGGTATTAGGCACGGACCCACGACAATCGAGCTCTTTTGCAAAGGGGTCACACCAGGTGGCGCGAATGTCATCAAAAAAATCAATCCAACTGCACAACCTAATATTTTTCTCAAATATCACAAAAATTGAACCAATCAATTGAATTTTTGAATGCCCAAGGGATCTTACAATGTGTTTATGACCACTTAGATGCAGGTATAAAGAAAAATGGTGATCGAATGGAAGGAAAGAGAGCATAGTGAGGAAGACGAAATGGAAATGGAGAATGAGCAGTGTATGAATTCTCTCCATAACTGTGGCTTGAAAAAATTATTCTTAACACCATGCCTCAGGGCTCAGCCCGAACTATTGCAATACTTGATTAGTATCTGGGATGAAGTTGAGGAGAATTTTAGACTCCGAGATCAATTACTTGAGCTTGAGGTATTGGATGTTTACTTTATCACTGGATTGTCCCACAAAGGTCTAGTTTCGATTATGATAGGCACCAGGCCTTCTGGCGAGAAAATGGCAATGGTCATGGAGAGAGTGTGCCAGGGGGTACAAATGGGATCAGGTAGTGGCAAAGTTGACATTCATATTTTTCCCGATCTAGCACTCAAAGTTTTTCTACATACCATTACGTGGGCTGCGGGGTCACAGGCACCGCACGAGGCTACCAAAACACAGCTCCTCCTGGCGTCAGATTGCATGAAACCAACAATATTTTATTGGGCCACAGCCGTAACTATGAACATCAAACGACAATTGACCAAATGCAAAAAGGCCAAACTGAAGTAGTTTTGGTACGGGTCAATTTTGGTGTCGTTCTTCCTAGAATGACTGCCTATCTTCCAGGGCCAGGGGTGATAGTCACAGATCCACCATTGAGATAGCCACAGATGGCTCGATGGGCAGCATTGATGCCCAGGGCAGGGGGAGGCCAGCAGATGTCATGGTGTCCCGAGTTCTTTGGATGGCTCTGACGGCATCTGATCATCATAGAGGACTGGTCCTATGCGGGCACTAATTTCACAGGAGACCCAGACCTTCCACTCCCAGAAGGAGAGGACTGGGATGAGGAGCTAGGAAAGACTCTTTTTCATTTTATGAGTTTTATGATTTTTTGGTATACATGCATGTTCTAACAATTGATCCTATATGTATGCAGATGTTGGCCCAGAGAAGCCTGCTGGGATGTCACTGATAGGGAGGAGGACTCCGCTCGCCTATAACCCTCAAGGTGAGGGGGGCGAGGTGGATGCCCTAGTACAGAACCTCGAGGGGATTACTCGTGGGGTTCCGGACTATGCTTGCCTAGCTGATGTCCCTATGTCTTACCAGAGGCACACCATAGGGGTGCCAAGTTGCCTCCATTGCTTACTGAGGTGATTGGTGTGGGCAGTGACGTGCGACCATGAGAACCATGCCGATTAGTTGCCTAGGCTTTTATTTGCACATTTTTGAGAGACACGTAGTCTCCGAATGTAATTAAAACAAACATGTATATTTTTTGGATTTTATATGATGCACACATTGCAAACATTCGACATATATATATACATCTATTTCTACATGGATCTTGCTTACATATTATGATGTTTTTTATAAATTGCATAAATTTATATCTAATACCATGTTGGATACTGCATCTGTTAGTGTATTCATTCGTCTGCGTATATGCTGATATGTGATGTAATCAAAATTTATTTCCAGTAAAAGAATCCGTAGATATAGTCTTAAAATGTGTGGGTTTCTAACTGAATAATGACCATTGATCTGTAACACTACAAGCTGTGAGTCCAGATATACAAGCAAGGTACCTGAAGGGGATAGCATATGCTTGCGATATAAGTTTGTCCTTCAGAAAAACTCTAGTATGCATTTTCGAATGAAAGAATTTGAGAAGGAGGAATCGGAGTAACAATTAATAATACGGTAGTCCGATGTCATTAGTTTTTAACGATTCTGACAAAGGAAGAACTCGGCGTTTTTTAATTTTTAGAGAGTTTGAAAAGACAACGAAAAAGAAAACTCCAACAGTCCCTTTTTGTAGATAGTCCCTCAGATCCGAAAAGGTATAAAACTATGTCCGAGAGAGCCTCCTAGTCACGATAGGCTAGGGTATTAATTTTTCTTAAATAATCTGTCCTAGACCAAAAAAGGGGTAAATGTATACTAGGTAGATGTCGTTTCGCAAACAATTTAACGAGCTCAAAACGAAAAGTGACTCGGCAATATTTTCAGTTTTAGAGAGTCAGAAAAGAGCTGAAAGATGACTCCAGTAGTGACTTTTCCATTTTTTTACTGAGTCCGAAAAAGTATAAAATACAACTCGTGTCGTCGTCCTAGTCGCGTGAAAACCCGTCGCTGCACAAAAAGCAAGTGTAAAACCCATTTTTCAACAAAACATAGTGAAATATTGGAAAAAAAAGTCTCAAAACCTAAATTTGATTTCAAAAGGTTATAAATATGACCAATAGTAAAAACATATTTACTTTTAATTTTTACCTCTTGTGCAGAGCGATAGTGAGTTATTTCCCTGTGATATTGCGGTGACGATTGTGGATGATCCAGTGCACCATTCCGGATTCTGTCTTTTCCAGGTAAGAGCTGCTTCCATTATCCATTTTTTAAGCCATATTTCATAGATTTTTATTATGATTTGGCATCCCTAAGGGGAGGATTTGCAAATCTAGGGCTTCCATGATTGGCACGGGTATTAGGCATGGACCCACGCCAATCGAGCTCTTTTTGCAAAGGGGTCACACCAGGTGGCACGACTGTCATCAAAAAAATCAATCCAACTGCACAACCTAATATTTTTCTCAAATCTCACAAAAATTGAACCAATAAATTGAATTTTTGAATGCCCAAGGGATCTTACAATGTGTTTATGACCAATTTGATGCAGGTATAAAGAAAAATGGTGATCGAATGGAAGGAAAGAGAGCATAGTGAGGAAGAAGAAATGGAAATGGAGAATGAGCAGTGTATGAATGCTCTCCACAACTGTGGCTTGAAAAAATTATTCTTAACGCCATGCCTCAGGGCTCAGCCCGAACTATTGCGATAATTGATTAGTATCTGGGATGAAGATGAGGAGAATTTTAGACTCCGAGATCAATTACTTGAGCTTGAGGTATTGGATGTTTACTTTATCACTGGATTGTCCCACAAAGGTCGAGTTCCGATTATGATAGGCACCAGGCCTTCTGGTGAGAAAATGGCAATGGTCATGGAGAGAGTGTGCCAGGGGGTACAAATGGGATCAGGTAGTGGCAAAGTTGACATTCATATTGTTCCCGATCTAGCACTCAGAGTTTTGCTACATACCATTACGTGGGCTGCGGGGTCACAGGCACCGCACAAGGCTACCAAAACACAACTCCTCCTGGCGTCAGATTGCATGAAACCAACAATATTTTATTGGGCCACAGCCGTAACTATGAACATCAAACGGCAATTGACCAAATGCAAAAAGGCAAAACTGAAGCAGTTTCGGTACGAGTCAATTTTGGTGTCGTTCTTCCTAGAACGGCTGCCTATCTTCCAGGGCCAGGGGCGATAGTCGCAGATCCACCATTGAGATAGCCACAGATGGCTCGATGGGCAGCATTGATGCCCAGGGCAGGGGGCGGACAGCAAATGTCATGGCGTCCCGAGTTCTTTGGATGGCTCCGATGGCATCTGATCGTCGTAGAGGACTGGTCCTATGCGGGCACTAATTTCACAAGAGACCCAGACCTTCCACTCCCAGAAGGAGAGGACTGGGATGAGGAGCTAGGAAAGACTCTTTTTCATTTTATGAGTTTTATGATTTTTTGGTATACATGCATGTTCTAACAATTGATCCTATATGTATGCAGATGTTGGCCCAGAGAGGCCTGATGGGATGTCACTGATAGGGAGGAGGACTCCGCTCACCTATAACCTTCAAGGTGAGGGGGGCGAGGGGTACGCATTAGTACAGAACCTCGAGGGGATTACTCGTGGGGTTCCGGACTATGCTCGCCTAGCTGATGTCCCTATGGCTTACCAGAGGCACACCGTAGGGGTGCCAAGTTGCCTCCATTGCTTACTGAGGTGATTGGTGTGGGCAGTGACATGCGACCATGAGAACCATGCCAATTAGTCGCCTAGGATTTTATTTGCACATTTTTGAGAGACACGTAGTCTCCGAATGTAATTAAAACAAACATGTATATTTTTTGGATTTTATATGATGCACACGTTGCAAACATTCGACATATATATATACATCTATTTCTACATGGATCTTGCTTACATATTATGATGTTTTTTATAAATTGCATAAATTTCTATCTAATACCATGTTGGCTACTGCATCTGTTAGTGTATTCATTCGTCTACGTATATGCTGATATGTGATGTAATCAAAATTTCTTTCCAGTAAAAGAATACATAGATACAATCTTAAAATGTGTGGGTTTCTAACTGAATAATGACCATTGATCTGTAACACTACAAGCTGTGAGTCTAGATATACAAGCAATGCACGAATACCAAGGTTAATAGCCTCATTTAATAATTCCAAAACGGCACTATATTCTGTGACATTATTTGTAGCAGGCCCTAGACAAACACCCTATAAATTAACTAACTCGCCAGCAGGATTGTAAATTACCCAGGCTGCCGAAGACAGGTTCCTGGTACTGTGGGAGGCACCATCCGCGAAACTAATATAAGGAGTAATAGACATCTGCAAAATCAGGAAGACCCAATGAGTAGAAAAATGCTTACAAAGCACACCACACCACACATGCACAAAAAATGAAAAAATCACCTATGTACATATACTATGCAAGAATGATTCAAGCATAATACTTCTTTAGGTACAACCCATTTCTAAGATGTGCCAAAGGAAGACCTTCATAATCGATCAGCTCATAAGCCCCATTTTTCAATACGTGTTTAACGATGTAGGGCCCATGCCACATAGGTTGGAATTTACCAGCCCCAAGCTTGTCGTGAGCTTGATCATACAAGAGGATGAGGTCCCCTTCGATAAAAGAGCGTAAAGAAACCATTTGATCGAAATGAAATTTAACCCACTTTTTCTGTGCCTCAATGACCAAAGTAACCAAGCAGCAAGTTTCTTCCAATATTTTGAGATATAGGAGACGTTCTTTCTTCAGGGAAGTATCAGGTAGTAATTCCACAGCCAAATTTAGTGAAGGGATCTCAAATTCAACCAGAAGAGTAGGTTCCCGACCATACACCAACTGAAATGGTGTGAATCTGGTCACACTCTTCACTGATGTTCGGTAGGCCCAAAGAGCTGAAACAACTAGAGATGCCAATCAGATTTGTCTATACCAATTGTTCGTTGAAGCACCGTGGCAAGAAATTTGTTCACGGCTTCAACCTGGCCATTTTCCTGGGGTAATATGGCATCGAGTTGTCATGACACAAGCCCAACTTCGATGTCATCTCTGCCATCATGTAGTCCCGAAAATGAGAGCCATGATCAGTGACGATGGCTTGAGGAACGCCGAAACGCATGATCACATGGTTGAAAATGAACTGAGCAGCTGCCTTACCTTATACGACCAATGTAGGCATTGCTTCGGCCCATTTAGTGAAGTAATCTATGGAAACGATGATATAAGCATGCCCCCCAGCCGAGTGAGGGTTACATGTCATAAAATCAATGCCCCATTTGGAAAAAGGGCTCATGGTAATGACAGGATGTAATGGGAGGGGTGGTGCACGCATCTTACGTTGGAAGATCTGGCACACATGACACTTTCTTACTGCAACAATACAGTCTTTAAATATAGATGGCCATAAATATTCTGCATGCAAAATCTTCTAGGCGGTAGCATAACCGGACATGTGACCACCACAGGTGCCACTGTGACAGTCATTCAGAACTTTCTCAGCCTCTTCTAAGGTCAAACACCGACGGGGTACAAAATCAACTCCGACCCGATATAGGGTATCTTCGACAATGCGATATGGTTGCGACTAGTGTTGAACATGGAATCAAGCAACCTTTGTTAACTAGGACCGAAAGGAAGATGTCTAGAGGTACACGATGATATCGCCATACCATGGATTGAGAGTGCTGATTAGAAAGAGAGTTTCATCTGGGATATGATCCTTGGATTGAGACGGAATAGAGTCGGTCGGGAGAAAGCAAATGAGATAAAAAAAAACCAGTGACTTCTTCGATTTGGAAGTAGTAAACTCCAAATCGAACTCTTGGAGGATCACAATCCACTTTGAGTACTTGCCCCCCAGCAATTTTCGAGACAAAATGTAAGCCATGGGGTTGCAGTTGGAAATCACGGTTACCGTACGCAATAGGATGTAATGGCGAAACCGTTGAATGGCTTGGACTGCGGCCAGCGCCAACTTCTCGACAGATTCTGAGACAGATAATAAACCATATGTTCATTACCATCATCATCATCCTGTACTAGAACCATGGAAATAGTGCTGAATGTGGAAGCCAAATAGAGGGTAAAGTCGCGATGATAGTTGGGAGGAATTATTAATGGAGCGTTGATGAGAAATGTCTTAAGGTTATCGAAATATTGTTGAGAAATCTCGTCCCAACAGAAAGGTACATCTTGTTTTAGAAGTTGCGTAAACCCTTTACCTACCTCTGCATAGTTTGGGATAAAGCGACGTAAGAAATTCGATTTCCCCTGAAGACACTGAAGTTGATGCAATGAGGATGGGGAGGGGAGATTAACAATAGCCTCGACCTTGAGAGGGTCGAGGAAAATTCTGTCCTTAGAGACAATGAATCCCAAAATCTAACCAGAGTCAATGCAGAAGACACACTTGTGAGGATTAAGCCTGATGTTGTAACGTCTGCAATGGAGAAAAATCTAGTGGAGATGTTCGAGATGGTCTTCGCACAGAGCTGAATGAGCTGGAAGGTCATCTAGATATGGCTAAACAATATTATGTATGTCGTGAAAGGCATAGGACATGGAATTCTGGAAGGTAGCTCCAACATTTTTCAGGCCAAACGAGAGCTTCTTATAGGTGAATGTTCCCCATGGACAGATGAAAGAGGTCTTACGTTGATCGGATGGTAGGATATTAATTTTATTATAACTCGAAAAGACATCCATAAGGGAATAGATCTCACTCCCCACACAATCATCAATGATATGATCTATAAAGGGTGTGGGATAGTTGTCCTTAGGGCAAGCCCGTTTGATATCTCGGTAGTCAATGCAGACTCGAATTGTGCCCTGCTTCTTATCCAGAGGGACAATATTCGAAACCTACTCTGTCAGAGGGATCGGATATATGGAGCCTGCTTTAAGAAGTTTCTCAACTTCATCTTTTATAGTAGCAGTTTTCCGAGGATGCACTGGGTGCAGACGCTGGCGCATAGGCTTCGCACTAGGATAGGTGGGAATTTCATGCACAACGATACTAGGATCGATCCCAAGCATCTCTTCATAAGACCATGTGAAAAAATCATGAAATTCGCGGAAAAGGATAGTGTACACTTGAATCTCATTGGGAGAACAAGTGACTCCCACATGGATGTTCTCGACAACCCTCGGTTTAACGGAGATGTCGATAGGCATCATTTGGGTGATATTACTCAGATTTCCTTCTGAAAATAATTCATGAGTCAATATTGGTGTTTGGAGAGGCGGAGAGGGAACCTAAGATGCAAACGCTCGAGACAATTAGAAATTTCCCCCAGGCCGGGCATGAACGAGGAACGATGATGCCCATCGCTCCATGGCAGATCTTCGAGGAACATAGTCTACACGATAGCTTCTTCAGACAGAAAAAATTCTCTAAAAGGATCAGGCGAATCTGCATCACTGAGCCAAGGGGATTGAGAATAAATATCAAGAGCCATGCTCAAAGGAGCATTATCAGCAGGAGGAGGATCTGAAGCAGCGACGATCTCGCAATAATTGATTTCAGCTGGGGTCAAAGGCATCGATTCTCCAAAAGAGGCAACCTGTTCAGGAGAAGGGATGATCCACGGGTCAGCCGACCTAGATATCATGTTGACTTGAATGGTTTTTGGTGGTGGAATGGGAAAAATACCCATGAGAACAAGGTCCTTGAAAATACCTGGTCCTATACTATCGAGGGGATTAGGAATTTGGTCCACATATGGCACGTTATTCTCGGAGGATGAGGTAAAGAAAGAAAATTGATCTAAAGTAACAATTTTTCCCTCATGCGAAAATTTCAAAAGCTGGAAGAGGGTGGACGAAATGCACAACATGGCGTGGGTCCAACTGCGACCAAGTAGAAGATTGTAATTGAGTTTGGCATCAAAAACTTCCACTTTGATGTTGACTGTCTTACCTTGCAATGTAATCGGTAAACTCGCGAGAACCCCCAGGGGTTTTGATTCCCTTCCATTGAATGCCTCGAGGGCATTGGGAGATGAAGTAAGGGCTAGAGAGCCGATGGCCTTCTAGCAAGCAGATGACATAACGCAGGTAGAGGCACCTTTGTCCATAACGACTCTTTGAATATTGAGGCCGTTGATACCGACTTGTATAACAAGTGCGATCTAGTGCGGAAGTCAAGGGATGGAATTCTCTAGATTGAAGGTGAGAAGGCTAGAATCAGCAGCGTCAATGCCGCCAATTGCAGATAACAAAGCTTTTGGCTAAGATGGGAAACTTTGAAGCACTTCCAATGTAGACATTGCGGAAGGTGCCTGTGCCAAATCCTCAACAATGCTGTAATGTTGACTGGCACGAGCGTTTGGATTATAGGAAGACTTACGGAGAACACCTTTGGAGGGCGGCCATACAACAGGTTCAACATCGGGCTTCTCAATCTCAAGAGGACCAGAGGCAGGTGGGGGAGGAGGGCCATCAATGAATTCCTTCCCAGCTACCTGGCGTGCTCCGACATAATCCTTCGACCGAGTGGCAATAGAAATAGGTGCAGCACCATTCATCATGAAAACATGAGACCCAAAAAATGAAGATGGCGAAGGCTGCTCGACCATCTGGGTCTGATGAGATGGAAAAGGTTATTTAAGAACTGCCGGAGTTCCCTTAGAGCCTTTAAGAAATTGACTAACCTTGGACCATCTGGGAAAATCTTTGGTGTAGTGATCTTCATCACATATCAGGAAAGGGTACTTCGTTTTACGTTGCGAACCATCATCAGCACGTGGTTTGAAGGATTCTGGTTTCTGGGCATCGAATTTGGCTTTTCCTTTGCCCTTCTTCTTCCCTTTGGAATTCTTGTCCATATGATTGACCTGGACGGCGTTGACCTCCATGGTCTTTCCAAAATCTGGAGTGGCGAGAGAATTTCTACTTCCCATTAGAAGGCTTACGAGAAGTCTGAGAGATGGAACCAATAACACCATCAACCAATGGGGTAGCTGGTGCTTTAGAGGTCCTTGGTCATGGGGCATCAGTCAAGATATCGTATAACGTACCAGATTGAGAGTACACTAAATCGAGGTACTGGGCACGAGTAACGGCTTGTTCCTCGGTTACACGTGCCCCCATAGAAATGTCCTGTGCAATCTTGTTAAAAAAGGAGGTAGTGAACCAATGAGTTAGAAGTTGATCAAGAATGTCAAACTTGATCAGACGATGACGACGTCTCCATTCGTGAATATGATCTAAAATATGAGTGGCTTTATCCTATTTTAGAGACGTCAGGAGATGCGTCCTGGCTTAATAGCGAACCACTAACTAGAAATGTGTCAAGAATGCCATAGCTAGAGTATTAAAATATTGAAAAATACCATGGGGTAGTTCTATGTACTACTTAGTAGCAGCACCGGTGAGAGTGCGCTAGAAAAGATGTAGACGAATCGAGTCATCTATCCAAGAGTTCGAAGAACACCACAAATGGTAAGTCATGACATGTGCTTGGGGGTCTTCTCCAGATTTCCCTTCAAATTTAGGACAATCACCAGGCACCTTCATTGGAACCAAAGGCCAATATGGATTATGAAGAATCAGATCATTGGTCAACTTGGACACGTCCGATAATTCCAACGTGGCGAGAAAAGGCAATTGAGGGTTGAAGGCATGCCAGGTCCCCGATAAGGACCTGTACCTATACTCCAGCCCGATTGAGAATAATTTTTCCCCCATTGGTTCTATCCCAGAGGATTCTGACCATAGGGGGTATAAGCCGTATAATTGGGTTGATATGGTGGCTGAAAACCAGGATATAGGGGTTGATAACTAGGGTAATGATTTTGATTATATGTGGGCCTCATTTAAGTAGTGTATGGATTTGAATACGGAGTATAAGTGTAGCCTGGTTGTTGAAGGTAATAACTAGAACCTTGGGGCGGGTTGTAAATCGGTCGAGATTGACCTTGAAGGTAATAGTCGCCCTGGGGTTGAACATGCTGTTGGTAAGTGGGACCCTGCTGAGTTTGATAATTTAGGTGCACAGGAGGGTTACGTTGTGGCATGGAATAGATCGGCTACTGAGCAGGGTTAATAGGTTGTGTAGGTTGTCCTGGTTGAACAGGTTGACCTGGCTGTGCAGGTTGGCCTAGTTGAACAGGTTGACCTGGCTGAACAGGTTGTCCTGGCTGAACAGGTTGACTCGGTTGATGAAAGACACCAGGCTGCCCTGACTGAGCCAGTTGGCCTGATGGTGGGAGAGGGCTAGGTTGTGCCTGATAACCAAGTTGACCTGTGGCAGGACCATAAGATGTCCCTGGCTGTGCAAAATTTTGACCAATTGGAAAATGAGGTTGCTGAAGTTGCACCAACGGTTAAGAAGGATGGGTTTGCCCCCCTGGACTGTACCCTGGTCTAGGTTGATACCCCAGTTTCCTTGTCGGTCCTTGAGGTTGCCCTAGTTGGACCACAGGGTGAGGCTTTAAAGGTTGACCTTGAGGATTGTAAGACCGCCCTTGCGGATTATAAATCAATCCTTGTTGGACCAAAGGTTGTCCCTATAAGGTTTGTCCTTGCGGGTTGTACACATAACCTGGTTGGGCTGAAGGTTGTCCCTCGAAGGGTTTTCCTAGTGGGCGGGAAGCATATCCTTGCTGAAACAAAGGTTGTCCTTGAAGGTTTTTTCTTTGTTGATTCGAAGGTTTCCCAGGTTGGGTAGATAGAAAACCGTTAATATAATGATAAGCCTCAGGAGAAAGAAAATGAAGAGGGTTGCCTTGCTCATAATATTGATATGGAAATACATAAATCGGGGCACCATCCACTCCATAATGGGAAAAGTAAGGATGGTTAATATCTTGAGAGGACTGACCAACCTCAGAGTTTGATGGCTGTAAAGACAGTCGATACTCCTCGGGAGAAATATTCTCCAGAATAACAGAAGCTATATAAATGTCTTCAGGAACTGATGAGGTCCTAGCTGACTGAGTAGTGACAACAAGCAGAGACATAGCCACATAGACAGTGGGTCTAACATGTGTCGATGTAACAAAAGGAGAGGCCGTGAGAGGTGTCGATAGCGACATCCCTAACGTGGGAATAGTCGGTTGGACGGAGTCGATACTCCAATAGAGACAATAGCAGGCATGACCTGACTTAAAGACCTATATCTAGTTGGGATCGAAGGACCAGGTGAAGACATAATATAAGGTTTAGGTATGTCTTCGTTAAAAAGCTGGTAATCTTCACCAGAAGTAGGAATTCCCTCACTAGGAGAAGGATCAGATGAGTCCATATCTGACCCTGCCATAAGATCTTGCAAAAGACGGTGGGGACTAGGAGGTATGATAGCAGCCAAAAAGAGCGATCACGATGTAAGAGGAGGGAAGTGTTCCCCAACTCCAAATCCAAACCAAGCGTTGGAAAAGGGCCAATTTAAGTCAACTGGTCCTCCAAAGGGAAGTTTAGATATAACCAGTCCCCCGTCGGGAAACTCAGATACAATGGGCTTCTGATACTCAGCAGAGGACTGAGATACCTCTGATGAATCATCTATGTAAGGACTACCAGTAGACGAAACTGAGGGTTCCACCCCTATGACTGTAACTAAAAGAGGAAGAGATCAAAAACAAAGACACACGGGAAAAAACCAAGGCAAACAACAACAGGCTGAAAAATCAATCTCTAAATGGGTGTGTGATCGTAGGTGATTAATTTTACCACATTGAAATTGGAAACTTCACGGTTTCATGTTTTAAGAGTCTGAAAACAAGTAAAAGATGACTCTATCACTTTTAGTTTGGAAACAAGCGTGAAAGGACAAGCGCTTGATGATATTTTCAAATGTAGTGAGTCGGTAAAGATCAAAACCACTGCTCTGGTAATCTAGGCAAATGGGTGTACCAGATATCCATGAAATACCATATACACCTTGGTAAAAATGAAAGATAAATCAACCAAGGACTTAATGTACGTGCAGGTAATCTCTCCGAATGTTGTGTCCAGTGTATCACGAGTAAAAGGCGGCAGACTCGGCTTCCTACAGATAAAGGATTGCAACTTAATGGGGTCTCCCTTTATATACATGATGGTACGGGGAGCACCAGTCTGTAGTAGTGCTGTCTATAGCTAGATAGTGAGTGACGGCTTCTAGGCTTAAAGACGCCGGAACATGTCTCTACCTTAGACTACTATATGTTTCGTTAATGTTCCAATGTTGCCTTAGGTTAATTCAATAAATTTTAAAGTTGATCTTCAATTTACCTTTCAATTTCAAGGCCCTATCGAATGTCGGATCTCATAAAACCTCTAAATGCAATCTACATTCCACAAAACATCATTTTGTTCAATGAAAAGATATCTATGGGAGGGTTGAGAGCTTTCAAATGACAACAAAATGAACGCACAAAAACATCCACTACTGATTCCAATGCAAGCTAATGAAACTAGAAAACTTCTTTTCTGGAGTTATATCACACGAACAATGCGAAAGAGCTTTCAATTTTCACTAAGGCAATCAAAACACAAAAGATTTGTTTTTGTATTTTTCAATATATTAGAGAAAATGCACTAAATGAATGAAAAACTAAGGAAAACACCAATTCGAGCAATGACAAAGAGAGAGTTGAAGCAAACAAGTTCACTCAATTCAAATGCATACAACCAAGACTCAAACCGGTGACGAAATCCCCCAAAGCGAAGAAGAATCTCGAAAGAGACTCAAACAAATCATGTAAGCTAGGCTTGGAGTAACACAAAGAGAAATCGAATGAAAGAAAGGACAATCACTCAATTAACGCAATGATTCAATGAGATGGAACAAGACGAATGTAGTGAAGCAAAAACACAATTGACCAGGCAAGAAAAGACCCAAAACTCCCATGGGAGGCTCAGCACACTGAAGCACCTAGAAGCCCTAGGGCTATAATGAAAAACTGATAATAAAGGGCAAACAACTAGAGGAAAAGGGCCAAACACAGTAAAAAATGACTTCAAGGCACTCAATCAATCAGAAAAATGACACCAGGACCAAAACTCAAGCTCACATAGCCAAAAATCAGGCAAAACCTAACACCAAGCAGCATTGGCGTGCCTATTTAGCTGTAATACATGCCAAAAAGGAATTGGCGCAGGGCTTAACTAGCAACAAGTGCCAGCTGGCGTGACTATCAGGAGAAAAAGTGCACCAATCAAGTTTACCCTAAAAAAACAATGAAAAAGGACCAAAAGAGACTGGATCTGGTCTTCTAGGGGCTGAACATGGGTTCAACACCAAGGAAGGTGAACCAGAAACGTAGATAAATCAATCAAAAGCAAAGAAAGAACCCAAAGGAGGAAGGACTAACTCGCACTGAATCCCCAGTGGAGTTGCCAAATTGTTGAGGAGGTAAATCCCCTTTGCGGACAGAGGCGATCCCACTAGCCCTAGATTGGGTCTAACAACAATCTAATCACACAATGATGTTGGTTCCTAGTTACAAGAAAGCCAAAGACCATGATAAGTATCCTACCTCAAATCCCACGCTGTTGTTGTCGATGAAGAAGCGGTGCTCTTCGTCCCTAGCCTGACAGATCACAATCCTTCCGTTCGTCACGTCTAGACACCTGTACACACGCAGAGAAACGAAGACATACAACGTTGGTACACATTAATTTGTCACTGTCCCTGAAATCCCCATCTCTCCCATTGGAGGGTCATATCTGTGACCAATAAGCAGTGTCATGCCTTGCAAATACCATTATTGCATCCCTTGCCATGAGGACAACATTCCTTCTGTTGATCGTTTCCTGAGCAGACCACTAAAAACACTTGTTTTTTCCTTGGCGCTGGTAGCCCATTATGCCCTCGCGCCAATGAGGAAATTAACACTGAGCCCACGCCAGTTGGTGCTCTGTCCCAATTACTCACCCGCGCCAATCTGCTTATGGAAAGTTTTTTAAAAAAAGAGATGAAGTTTCGATTACAACAACTTCGTGGATGAGTCATAGGAAGTGGTTCGACTGAATAA
Organism: Pinus albicaulis; assembly: GCA_034641835.2. Classification (NCBI taxonomy): domain Eukaryota; kingdom Viridiplantae; phylum Streptophyta; class Pinopsida; order Pinales; family Pinaceae; genus Pinus; species Pinus albicaulis. The sequence goes on from CM076580.1 coordinate 348,736,894, forward strand.
CCACAACCTTTCTCCTTTGGCATCTTGTTTCCACCTTATGGGGAAACCTCCCAAGGTATAAGGCCTCCCTTCCACTATTGTAGGGATCCCAACCTCCTCCTCTCCTCTATAAATATAGCCATCTTCCATTGATGTGCTGGTTGAACAAGCTGTAGAGCTGAATGGCTGAAGGTTTGAACATGTTTTAGCTAAACTTATAGGAAGGAAACTATAGCCGGGCAACTATTGAGAGCCAAGCCGAAGAGAGAGAGCTTCGTCTAGATTCCTGACAGGCTTTGTTGAGACACGTTCGACTTTCAGCCCCACCGAAGGAAGATCATAGTATCAGAGCATTTGGTTGTAATCTCCCTTTTTTCATTTATAATATAAGCGACTCTGATTTTGGTTCCAATCATGTGTTCATTTCCTTATGTAATGCAATGAATTATATCCTCTCTGACTAATATATGGTTACATGCTTTATATTTTACGTTGTATTTCATTGTTTCCTTGCATGTGTACAGGTGTTCGGAAGTGTCAAACAGAAGGATCATGATCTGTCAAGCGAGGGACGTGAAATGTCATCTTTTCTTCAAGGACAACTGCATGGGATTTGAGGTAGGCTACTTATCACAATATTTGTCTTTTTGTAACTATGAACCAACTTCATTACGTGAATTTATTGTTGCTAGACCCGATCTGGGTTGGTGGGATCACCTCTGTCCGCAGAGGGGATTTACCTCTTCAACAAACTAACGACTCCACTGGGGACTCAGTTGGAGTTAGTATTTTCTCTTTTGGTTGTTTTTGTCTTTTGATTGATTTATTTTCTCTTCTGGTTCGCTTCCTTTGGTGTCAAACCCCTGTTCAGCCCCCAGAAGACCTGATCCAGTCTCTGTTTGTCCTTTTTTCATCTTTTTCCCATAGTAAACTTGATTTGCGTGGTTTAAATCTTGAAAATCATGCCAACTAGCGCTAGTTGCTAGTTAGGCCCCTGCGCCAACGCTTTTTTGGAGCATATTACAGCCAAACAGGCATGCCAACTCTGTTTGGTGTTAGGGTTTTCTTGCTTTTGGGCTCTCTGAGCTTGAATTTTGGTCCTGGTGTCATTTTTCAGATTGTTTGAGTGCCTTGAAGTATTTTTTGACTGTGTTTGGCCCTTGTCCTTTGGTTTTTTTCCCTTTACTATCAATTTTTCATTCTAGCCCTAGGGCTTCTAGGTGCTACAGTGTGATGAACCTCCCGTGGGAGTTTTTGGTTCTTGCTTTTCTGGTCAACTTAGTTTTCACTTCTTTGCATTCGTTTTGGTGGATTCCATTGTATCATTGCGTCAGTTGAGTGATTGTTCTCTCTTTCATTCAAGTTTTTCTTTGTCTCATTCTGAGCCTAGATTACACGGTTTGTGTGAGTCTTTTTGAGATTCTTCTTCGATTTGAGGGATTTCTCCATCAGTTTGGGTCTTGGTTGTGTGCACTTGTATTGAGTGAACTTGTTTGTTTCATCTCTCTCACTGTCATTTCTTGAATTGATTTCTTCATTAGTTTTTTCATTCATTTAGTGCATTTTCTCTAAAACATTGAAAAATGCAAAAACAAATTTCTTTGCATTTTTATTAGTCTAGTGAAAATTGAAAGCTCTTTCGTATTGCTAGTGTTATATAACTCTAAGAGAGAAGTTTTCTAGTTTCATTAGCTTGCATTAGAGACAATAGTGGATGTTTTTGCACTCATTTTGTTGTTATTTGAAAAGCTCTCAACCCTCCCGTAGATAGCTCTTCATTGAACAAAGTGATATTTTGTGGCATGTAGTGTGCATTTAGAGGATTTTTGAGATCCGACATTCGATAGGGCCCGAAATTGAAACATAAATTGAAGATCAAATCTAAAATTTATTCAATTAACCTAAGGCAACATTGAAAAATTAACTGAATATCTAGAGGCCTAGGCTAGTGATGTGTTCCGGCGTCGTTAAACCTAGTAGCTATCGATCACCATCTGGCTTTAGACAATGCTAGTACGAACTTGTGCTCCCCGTACTGTCGCGTATATAAAGGGAGACCCCATTAGGTTACAATCCTTTATCCATAGGAAGCCGAGTCTGCCACCTTTTACCCGTGATACACCAGACACAACATTCGGGGAGATTACCTGCACGTACGTCAAGTCCTTGGTTGATTTCTCTTTTATTTTTACCAAGGTGTATATGGCAGCTCACGGATATCTGGTACACCCATTTTCCTAGATTAACAGAGCAGTCATTTTGATCTTTACTGACTCATTAAATTTGAAAAGATCATCGAGCTCTTGTCCTTTCAAGCTCGTGTCCAACCTGAAAGCGATAGAGTCACCTTTTGCTTGTTTCTCGACTCTTAAAATATGAAACAACAGAGTCTGGTTTCAATGTTTTAAAAATTAACTGCCCACGAAATATTCCTGGTTTAAGTTAGTTTCCTTAGGGTGTCGTTTTGGGTCATTTCTGATGGCAAATTTTCCGGAGTTCACCAACCAAGGAATCCCCTCCGATGGGAATCCTGGTCATTTTCCTCCTTTTGGGAATGTTGGTGCTCCTTATATGGAAACGTTGTCCCTTCTTGGGTTAAATGTTTGTTTTTTTCAACCTTTGTGGTCCCGAATGTTCCAGCTACTGTACCATCCACTCCTCCGCCTGAGAAACACCATGTTGATTCCAAGGTGGACCTCTCCCCTTCTTCGCCTGTTTCTGCATCCTCCTCTTCTAATTTTCTTGGTGAAAGTCTAGATTTGAGTAACCAGGTGGCTAAGAAGAAGAAGAAGAATACAAAGAAGAAGAAGTTCGATAAGAGAGAGGCTAAGGCTGCAGCTACCGCTTCTAAAACATCTCCTCTTGATGAACCTTCCAACCCTCTGCGGAAAGTTAAGTTCCCTTGCATGTTGTTCTAGGGAAACCATCTTCTTCGAGATTGCCCTGGAATTTCCAAGGTGCTCGAAGTATGGTTCAACGGTTATCCACTATTGCCTTTGGCTTCCGGGAGTTAGGTTGGGGCACGTCTTCAGCTAGTGCTGGTAAAGCTCCTAAGAAGTAGGGTAAGATTGCCAATCCCTGTAAGTTGTGTGAAGGGAACCATGCCATTCAATTTTTTCCGTATATGGATGAAGCCAAGAGAGTTTTTGATAAATCGACTATTTCAACACCATGCCTTCCAGCTAGTTACAAACAACTTTCTTTGAGTCCTCCACCAGCTGATCCAATGATTGGTCAAGAGTCATCCTTGGTCTATCCCGCTCCCCCGAGAATTAAAATTTAGGAATCCATTCCCGACCAACCCATTGGTCATGGGATCAATTGATCTGGCCCATCTACGATGTACCAGGTATTTTCTGTCAAGAGTGGATCTCACACCCCTCAAGTTCTTCTTATTTCTTCAGATTCTTCGAACATGGAGAAATATTCTCCTGTCCCTATACCTCAAGAAGCTACTCCTCCGCCTCCCGTGATGGAGGTCCCGGAGGATACCCCTCCCGACTCCGTGATGGAGATCATGGAGGATGATCCTTCTTATACCATAACACCAGGGGAAGACCATCTCAGTTCGATGGTAGCCCCTCCAAGTAGTTTGGTCGCTTCTTTTGATTGGAGTCGATTTGCTGGATATCGCCTTCGGTCTTATGTGCCTTTTGAGATCAGGGTATAGACATTTGATCTAGTCGTACCCAGCACTATTATAGATGAAGGTGTGTCTGTTAGTATTCTATCCTCAAATACTTGTCAAGCATTCATTTCACCACTGCTTGTGCCTGGTACGTAGAATTTGTTGGCCTTTAACATAAGAACTAGTCAACCGTTAGGGATCCTTCCGAATTTGCATGTTACTTTGGGAGGGAAAACTATCCATATGGATGTGATGGTTGTTCCTAGTCCCTTGGACTTTAATTTACTCCTGGGCCATGATTACACTTATGCCATGGGAGCGCTTGTCTCCTCCCTCTTTTGTGTGATGTGTTTTCTGCACCAAGGTCGGATCGTGACGATCCATCAACTTACGTTCTTTGGTCCCAATATGGCAGATAGTCCACCATCATCCCTGCTGAATATTTATCCAATGGTTGTGTCATCCCCACCGCATGTCAATTATGTGGCTACCTGTCCTATGCCTGTATTCAGTGATGGTGCCGTTGTGCATCAGGTGCTGGGGGCATTGGGTCCTGATTTCCAAGATATTTTTCTCCCATCAGATGTGGAACTCTTGGAAGCCATGAATTATTATTCATCATGATGAGAGGTCTATTGGAGCACAGTTCATTTTCTTGTGTCAAGCTCCTTAAAAAATGAAACAAGGTTTTCGGATCATAGTTCGTTTTCTTGTGTGAAGCTCCATAAAAAATGAAACAAGGTCCTCGGAGCAGAGTTCGTTTTCCTGTGTCAAGCTCCTTAAAAAAAGAAACAAGCTGGTTAGAGCAGAGTTAATTTTCTTGTGTCAAGCTCCTTAAAAAATGAAACAAGCTCTTATGAGGATAGTTCTTTTAATGTGTCAACCTCGTTAAAACAATGAAACACTTTCCTGTTCAATTCGAGTCTTTGTTTAGATCTCGTAAAATCCCAGTCGAGTCTTTCCCTTAATATTTTAATCTGAACCTTCACTCCATCTGCATTTCATATGGATTGAAGCTTGGGAGGCATGTACCTTGAATTGAGTTGCCATGTTGGGGGCATGCTTACTTTTTCAAGCATATTTTGTTTCCGTTTCAAGCTTGTGTAAAAATGAAACCGGTTTCAAGCATAGTTTATCTTTGTTTCAAGCTTGTGTAAAAATGAATCCAACTTCAAGTAGAGTTTTTGGATTTCAAGCTTGTGTAAAAATGAATCCATTCCCATTTTACCTCTTGTGATTGCCATTTTATCAACCTGTTTTTCCAGATGAGCCTTGGTTTTCTCATTCCACCGTGATTTTCTGCTTGGCTGATCAATATGCCTTCGCTTGGGTTGTTTTACCTGTTCCTGAGGAACCGCTGTGATGATTGGTCTTGTTAGCCAGCCTCTTAACCTTTACTTATTCTGAGTAGTTCCACCATTACTGGAACCAGTTGCTACCCTTTATACCACTTGTTCCTCCAAGAGGAGTCACCTTTCAGCTCTTTTCTGACTCTCTAAAATTGAAAATATTGTCGAGATTCTTGTCGTTTTGAACTCGTTAAATTGGCTACGAAACGAAATCTACCCAGTATACGTTTACCCCTTTTTCAGGCTGGGATAGATTATTTGTGAAAAAGGAATACCCTGGCCTATTTCGACTAGGAGGTTCTCTCAAATATTGTTTTCTACATTTTTGGATCTGCGAGAGTATCTAAAAAAAGGGACCGTTGGAGTTTTCTTTTCTTATATATTTTGAAACTCTCTAAACATGAAAAAACACTGAGTTCTTCATTTGTTAGACTTATTAAAAACTGATGACATTGGACTCTGTCGTAATGAAGATACTTGAGTTCCTCCTTCCTAGGGCTCATTAAATGTACGAGGTTGGATTTGTCTGAAGGACAAACTTATATCACAAGCATATGTTATCCCCTTCAAGCTTGTTTCCAAAAATAATTGGGGTACATGCCAGAAATGGTGGGGAAAATTGGAACCAGTATCACCGTCATGTCGGCAGTATGTCACTCTTGAACATGGCACTTGTCTGCATTCGTGTCAGGTTGGGAACATCTCATCTCGTTTTCTGCTTGCCTCCATGGGTTTGGGTAATCCTTTTTGACCACTCATCTACTCTTTTCCATGTCCTCATGACCTCAGATCCTTTGATGTCAAATACTTCGAAATCCACTTTCGTGCCACCGATATGTTCAAGAGAAGTTGGCCTCTACAGTTTTCAACCTCCCTCTGATTCTCTACTAATCTTGATTCGCAAACATCATGTTCCTCTGTCTCGCGTCGATGATGTGGGAAACACTATGGCCCACCTTCGATCAAGGTCACTTCCTATCGACTTCAACTTATTATCCAGGAAGCTGATCTAGAGACTCCCTTCAAGTACCTTAGAGCCTGCATGCCTCAATGGCAGGTTCTTCACATTCGACGCAAGGTTTTCATTATTGGCCTTCGATCAGATGATTCTGCAGGTGTTCAATGGCAGATCACTGTTCACACTCTGTGGATTGTACCTATAGTACCTTTAGGGACATCCTCATTATTGTTGGTTCCTCTCGCATCTGTTAGTGGCTTTCATTATTGGCTGGTAATCAGACGATGTTCTTGCATTTTCGACTTCAGCTCACTTATTCACATACTCGGACTTGTACTCTGTTCAGGTCGAGATGGAGCGCAAGACCCTGGATTTTGTCTAATGAAATCCAGGTTGCAGATTCTTTGTGGATTATGATGATTAGTTACATGACTCATTTGATTGGATGGTTGTGACCATACCTGAGTCTACTTGTTGATCCTTCTTTGCTGGATGGCTGTGTCCATACCTTGGATCTCGGTTATTGTACACTCTATTATGGATGGTTGCGCCCATACCCCATATCATGTATTAGAGATATCAGTTGTATTTGTATTTGTAGGTCTTCCGACGAAAGTTTTTTTTATTTGGGCGCATTCTCATAAATAATTTCACCCCTCCCTCTCTCTCGGACCTCATGCTTTAGGGAGCATCTATTACACAGTAATTTGTCGATGTCCCTGCAATCCCCATCTCGCCCATTGGACGGTCATATCTGTGACCAATAAGTAGTGTCATGCCTTACAAATACCATTATTACATCCCTTTCCATGAGGAAAACATTCCCTCTGTTGATCATTTCCTGAGCAGACCACTAAAAACACTTTTTTTTTCCTTGGCGCTGGTAGCCCGTTATGCCCTCGCGCCAATGAGGAAAATTAACACTGAGCCCGCGCCAGTTGGTGCTCTGTCCTAGTTACTCACCCGCGCCAATCTACTTATGGAAAGTTTTTTAAAAAAAGAGATGAAGTTTCGATTACAACAACTTTGTGGATGAGTCATAGGAAGTGGTTCGACTGAATAACCATGGCCTTCCTCCTTTGGCCTCTTGTTTCCACCTTATGGGAAAACCTCCCAAGGGATAAGGCCTCCCTTCCACTATTGTAGGGATCCCAACCTCCTCTTCTCTTCTATAAATATAGCCATCTTCCATTGATTTACTGGTTGAACAAGCTGTAGAGCTGAATGGCTGAAGGTTTGAACATGTTTTAGTTGAACTTGTAGGAAGGAAACTATAGCCGGGCAACTATTGAGAGCCAAGCCGAAGAGAGAAAGCTTCGTCTAGATTCCCGGCAGGCTTTGTTGAGACACACTCCACTGTCAGCCCTGCCGAAGGAAGATCATAGCATCAGAGAATTTGGTTGTAATCTCCCTTTTTTCATTTATAATATAAGCGACTCTGATTTTGGTTCCATTCATGTGTTCATTTCCTTATGTAATGCAATGAATTATATCCTCTCTGACTGATATATGGTTACATGCTTTAGATTTTACGTTGTATGTCATTGTTTCCTTGCATGTGTACAGGCGTTCGGATGTGTCAAACGGAAGGATCATGATTTGTCAAGCGAGGGACGTGAAACGTCATCTTTTCTTCAACGACAACTGTGTGGGATTTGAGATAGGCTACTTATCGCAATATTTGTATTTTTGTAACTAGGAACCAACCTCATTGTGTGACTTGATTTTTGCTAGACCCAATCTAGGCTAGTGGGATCGCCTTTGTCCATAGAGGGGATTTACCTCTTCAACAAACGTAATACTTAAAGTATGTAAGCATATATCAGTCAGAGAGGATATAATTCATTGCATCACATGAAAGAGTAAAAACAAGAATGGAACCAACATCAGAGTCGCTTATATTATAAATGAAAAAAGGAAGATTACAATAAAATGCTCTGGTGCTATGATCTTCCTTCGGCGGGGCTTCTAGCGGAGCATGTCTCAACAAAGCCTGTTGGGAATCTCGACAAAGCTCTCTCTCTTACGGGATTCTCTTTGGATCTGCTCTCAATAGTTGCTCAGCTATAGTTTCCTGCCTACCAGTTCAACTAGCTAGAAAATAGAGAGGGCAAGATTTAATAGATGGAGGAAGGGAAGTTGGGATCCCTATAATCATGGGATAGGTCCTATCTCTTAGCAAGGTTCCATGAGAGGTGGAAAACCACTTCCTATACATGGAGATCTGGAGCCAAACCACTCAACTTCTTTTGATGATTCATTCTGCAGTTTGTTCGAATCAAAATTTCGCCATTTATTTTTTTTAAAAATCCCTTAATAAGCTTGGCGTGAGTGAGACACAGGGACAAAGCTTCAGTTGGTGTGCCCTCTAGTGTGGATTCCCCTCATTGGCGCGAGGGATGAATTGGCTAGTCGCACCAAGGCTAAAACATTTGTTTTTAGCGTTTTTCAAAGGAAAAGTTCTTCAGGAGAATGTTTTTCCTTATGCAGGAGGATTCCATGAAGGTGTTTTCAGGACATTTTACTGTTCATAGGTCACGAGAATAATCCTCCAATGTACAGGACGAGGGATTGCAAGGAATTTGAAAAAATGTTGTGTAACACCTGTTTGGTTGTTTTCAACCTCTATGGTCTCGAGTGTTCCAGCTATCGTACCATCCACTCCTGCACCTGAGCAACGCCATGTTGATTTGAAGGTGGACCTCTCCCCTTTTTCACCTGTTTCTTCGTCCTCATCTTCTACTTCGCCCAGTGAAATTTTGGATTCTAGTACCCAGGTGGCTAAGAAGAAGAAGAGGAAGAAGACTAAGAAGAATAAGTCAGATAAGCGAGAGGCTAATTCTACATTTGTTGCTTCTAAAACACCTGCTCTCAATGAACCTTCCAACCCTCCTTGGAAAGTTAAATTCCCTTGTGTTTTGTGCCTGGAAAACCATCTTCTTCGAGATTTCCCTGGCATTCCCAAGGTGCTCGAAGTATGGTCCAACGGTCGTCCACCGTTGCCTTCGGCTTCCGGGAGTTAGGTTGGGGGCACGTCTTCAGCTAGTGCTGGTAAATCTCCTAAGAAGCAGGGTAATCTTGCCCATCCTTGTAAGTTGTGTGGAGGGCACCATTCCATTCACCTTTGTCCGTATATGGATGAAACCAAGAGAGTTTTGGACAACTAGACTATTTTTGCACCATGCCTTCTGGTTGGTTACAAACAGCTTTCTTTGAGTCCTTCACCAGTTGATTCAACGATCAGTAAAGAGTCATCCTTGATTGATCCCGCTCCCTTGGAAATTCACCATCATGAATCCATCCCTGACCAACTATTGGTCATGGGATCGGTTGAGCTGGACCTGTTTGCGATGCACCAGGTCTTTTCCGTTGAGAGTGGATCTCACATCCCTCGTGTTCTTCTTGTTTCTTTATATTCCTCGGACTTGGAGAAATATTCTCATGTCCCTGTACCTTTGGAAGCTACTCCTCCACCTCCCATGATGGAGGTCCCAGAGGATACTCCTTCTGCCTCCATGATGGAGGTGGCAGAGGATGCTCCTTCTTCTCCCGTAACACCAGGGGAAGAGCATCTCGGTCCGATGGTAGCCCCTCAAAGTAGTTTGGTCACTTCCTTTGATTGGGGTCGATTTGCAGGTTATCACCTTCCTTCTTATGTGCCCTTTGAGATCACGGTACATGCCTCCCATTTGGTCGTACCCAGCACCATTATAGATGAAGGCGTGTGTTGAGCTCCAAAAATGTTCTTTCTTCCACCACATTCCACTCCATTTCTTTTATCCATTATTAATCCTAGGTTCAAATGATCAATGAAATTAGTTAAAATTTCTTTAAGAATGAATATCGTGGCTAACTTGCTATGTTTTTGTGATTGTGTCATTGTAGTACTTTTTGAACTGAAACTAGGTACAGAATGCAGACATTCTGTAGCTAGTTGCCAATTCTGCAGTGAGCTTCATGTTTATACAGGTTCCAGATGTCATCTTGGAGAAAAGCACACATGGGTGTATTACACGTCATGTCCTCATCGTTTTTTTCCCTCCATGGAGATTGAACAGAATTCTGTACGTGGTTAAGCACGTGGAAACTCAAACTAGGAGGTAGACTCCTAACAGAATAAGGACAGTCTAGATTTTGTTACGTGATCATGATCAGAGTCCTAGTTTAGTTTCTATTAGGAAAGATAATAATCCCTGTATTATCTCAAGTTCTGTTATGTAATTTTGCTATAAATATGCTCGGGAAACCGAGAGACAAAGGTTAGATTTTGGTTAGATTTTATGGTTGACTGCTAGATCTTTGAAGTCTGTGAATACTCTGTTTTGAGGTGATTCCTCTTTAATGAAAGAAGCAGTATTTCTTTGAACGTGTTGAGTTGATTCTGAACTAGATTTCATGCTACTCTTGTGGTAGAGGGCCCCCGCCTCCTGAGCGGCCTTGTTTATACAGTAGATAAGTATTTTAGTTTCACTTTTATTTTAGCTTAAGTTCATATTTGTTTATATTTACTATCACAGCCAAACTTACTCTAATCAACTCTTCCAAAATATCATTATGAAGAATGAGGTACAAATATGATAGTGTAGGTTTTAGCTACATTTACTTTTGTTAGTTATCACAGTTAAAACTTACTCTAATAAACTTTTCCAAAATATCATTATGATGAATAAGGTATAACTGTGGTATTGTAGGTTTTAGTTGTTAGTTTACACCAAGTGGCATAGCCAATCTTATCCTGACAAAGCTCTTCCAAAATATCATAACAATGAGTAAGAAGTAGCTATGGTGTCTTGGACTTTAGTTTTATTTGATTTCAGTCTTGTGTTTATGTTCAATTTCTTTGAATGATACAGCCATACTCGTTCTCACAAACTCTTCCAAAACATCATTCATATTGAACGGGATGAACTGTAGAATTCCTTAGGTTAGTTGCAGGATAATTTAGTCATAGCACTCCAGAGGTAGAATGCATGTGGTTCAATTTTGTCATTTCATTTTCAGTTTGATAATGGCTTTCAATTTAACACTTTTCACTGTACACTAGTAGTACCCTAGTTTAGTCTTAGCTTAGCTCACTGTGTTAACATTCCAGTGTAGTTGCCATCCATTGCATTTCAAATTGTATTAGTTTTTAAATTTAAATACCACAGTCTTCATTATTTACAAAACTTCTTTTGATCCAACCTTATATTACTATACAATCATTTGGACAGGAGCTAGTATTAGTTTAAGACCTAGAGTATTTTGCAACCTTTTTACCATTTCACAAACAAGCCTTTTCTCAAAAGACCATTCTAAAAAGGAAATCTATAACTTCTAAGTGAGGCCTAGTGGTGTTAATTTGAGTTGCAGGACAAAATTAGAAGCTAGTTTAGAATAGAAATCTTATGGTGCTACAAATATTCTTTTCCAAATATATTTCAATAGACCTTTAATCATGGATGAGATGTTGTAACATTGTAAGTTGATTGTTTGATTGTTTAGTTAGGAAAATTTCATTTACACTTAGCTGCCCATTTCTCAAGCTGTTCCAAAACATCTTTAATGAATGAATTGGACAAGTTAAGCTCATGTTGTGATTTATTTTCTTGAAGTCATTATCAAGCTTTGTAATTTGCTAGCCATAATTCAGGCTTTGTTTTTTTTCAGTATTTGCATCTGTTATTTGTCATCCATAGTTTAGGCTTCACTCTGTTTTTAACTAGTAGCTTCTTTCCACCAGCATTTAGTTCCTTCCCTTTCCAAACATAAAACCATAAAACCAAAAACATCAGAAAACACTAAACACAACGTGGTAAGAAACAAATACCTAGGCACATATAGTGCACCACACTTCAACAGTTTACCAACCCTAGTTGACAATTAATGAACTCAATTTAGGAGACTAGGTTGAGCACAAACATTTTGGCATCGTTGTCAGGGAAGTGTAACTAGGTAGCCTTGTTTCTTAACTCCCAAAAACATTTATATGCGTAGAGAGAGAGATTCAAGGAGTAGATTCATAAGAAGTAGCAGCAGAAGCTTGATCCCTAGAACACCACTTGTTTCATCTAGACCAAGAGCCAGTACACCTCCAACTCAGACCCACAATCCATCCTTTACTGATCCTAGATTCCCAAAGGACTTAAGATTAGATATTCCATTAGAAAGACCTTCCACTGAACCTGCCTTAGAAGAGGATTCAAGGACCTCTGTTAGAGACACAAACTTTTCCACTACCTCAGAAGAATCAACTATGGCAGAAGAAGGGGGAGGAGGAGTCTTTAATGGAGAACACACATTATTTGGAGTAGGTAGAGGTAGAGGTAGAGGAGAATGAGGTAGAGGTGTAGAAGGTGAAGGAGGTAGAGGAAGAGGTAGAAGAGAGATGGGAAGCTCTTTTGGGTTTCCTATAGTAGATGAAGAAACCAATACAACCATGAAAAAAATTTCACCCTCTCTCCTTCCAAACTTCTATGGACTTAAAACTGAAGATCCTAAAACCTTCCTATTTAAATTTGAAGTCCTATGTAGAACTTATGACTACTTAAAAGATGCTCAAAAAATTAAACTATTTCCTTCAACATTGAAAGGAGCAGCATTGAAGTGGTTTATGAGTTTGATCAACAGTTCTATTAGGACATGGGAAGACATGAAACAAGCATTTCTAGAGAGGAATTTGGATTATTGTATGCTATTCAATCATAAGGAGGAAGTGTTTAAGATGTTACAAAAAGAAGATGAAAACTTGGAAGATTTGTTGGAGAGATTTCATTACAACATCAAAAGAGCAAAAATGGAAAACTTAGATCAAGACACCTTAAAAGCTCTTTTGTTGAAAACAATTATGGATGAATGGTTGGATATCCTTAACATGATGGGAAAAGGGGATATATCACAGCTCACATTACCTGAAATAGCTGAGTTATGTATCAACCTTTCAAGAGGTAAATCTAAAACTATAAAAGGCCCAAGAGATCCTGCTCTTGCAAGGGTAAGTAAGTCTACTTATGAGACAGTAAGTAGGGCAGAGATATGGCATATTCTTGATGGTGTCAAATGCGATATAGGAATGTGATGAACAAAATAGATACCCTTGAGATTCTCAAAATAAACAAAGGCGGAATCGCGATGCTTTAGCAAATCTTTTGTCTGAGTAGAAAGAGGCATGCCTTAAAGGTATCCTTTGGATGCAAATTGTAAGACCTGTGTAATTTTTTCAGAAAAAACATGAGACCAAGAGTTGTCCTTCACTTCCTGGTCTTAAAGTTGTCTTTCAAGAAGAAACCTCTACAAATTCCACAGAATCTCTCAATTTTGTCTCTAGAAGGCCGTGGCAAGGACCTCAAACACAAGGATTCCATGATCAGTTGTATAATCAACCGCCACCAAATTGGAATTCTTGGAAGCAACCTTGGCCCCAATTCCAAAATCAATCTCAAACTTGGGCACAAGGAGCACAAAATCCCTATGGAAGATACTCTCAGTACTATCAATATCCACCATATCCAGATTTCCGTCCTCAACAGAATTTTCAACAAAATCCTCAAAATTCACAACATAATCAACCACTTCCCATTACTGACTACTCCATAAACCAAATCGAATGCCTACTTAACCCCGCTGCAAACCCCTTTAAGCCAGAAATCCTCAGAATACATACATGATAGAAGGCCAATAGTTTCCAACTTATTTAATTACTCTTCTAGACCTTAGTGATGTTCAACTTAGGTCTGGAAGAATACTTGAAAAGAGGAAACCTTCTGTGATCATACAAGAACAAGACAACTCTAAGGAAGATTCTCTACGAGAAAATAAAATTCTTGAAGAAGACACATCTTTTTAGGACCCAAACATTGAAAAATAAAAACAAAAAGAACCAATAATTTCAACTCTTGTATTAGAGAAGCCATCAACATCCACTCCTACACCTCCCTTTCCAGAAAGATTACAAATTGATAGAGGTGTATAAAAACAAATTATGGTGCCTAATTATGATTTCCTAGATGAGCTAAGAAATGTTTGCATTAAAGTTAGTGTTATGACATCAGGGAAATCCAATTTTTATATGCCAAAGACAATAAAGGATTTGAGCATGAAGAAAACAAGAAAGAATAAGAGAGATAAAGAAAATTCACGTGGCCAGGAAAAACAATGAGACATTATGATGGGTAAAATTGCTATTCCAAAGTATCTGGGCTACAAAATCAGGTTGTTAAAAATTCACATCAATGGAATTGAGATCCAAAACACACTCATTGATTTAGGAGCAACAATCAATATCATGAGTAGACAAATCATGGATAAACTAAAACTTCCTAATATTCTCTTTACACCCACATTATTACAATTAGTAGACAGATCTGTGATTAAACCAGATGGGGTAATAGAAGATATTCCAGTGTCCCTAGATTCTTGGGAGTACCCTGTGGATTTCATGATCCTAACTCCTATGAATAATCTAGGAGGACACCCTATTATATTAGGAAGACCTTGGTTAGCTATAGCTGATGCTTTCATTAGTTGTAGATCCGGTGATATGTACATCTCTGATGGTAGTTCAACTAAGAAATTCACTTTGTATCCTCTAGCAAGGACAATTACGATTTAGATGCCTAAAATGGATAGAGGATTGAAGAAGACTTACAACCTCTCTTCATAATTTTGAGGGGATGGTGAAGATAGTCAAATTTTGAATACTTTAGAAAGCTTTGAATCCTCTTCGGAACATAAACATGAACCATTTCAGGAAGAATCCAACATTGATATTTTTTCATCAAGACAGATGTCTCTTCATTCCATGGATAAATTTGGCAGCTCTACAAATGAGATATTTCCAGGCAAGTCTTTCAAACATAAACATGAACTAGAAAAATCTCAGCAGAAGCGATGGTGATGTATTAAGTGATGTTAACATATGCATGGAGTACAACGATATGAAAAGGGATACAGTCCTAGGAGCTTGCACTCATCATCTATGAGGAAAATTGTAAATAAATGGACAACCTCAAAGAGGATGAATCCAAATCTTCGGGAGATTGTTAAAAAATTGAAGGTGTGAATGTCAATTTCTACATTTATTCTATTTCAGATAGTCAGTGGGTTTCTCCTTTGGTAATTGTGCCAAAGAAAAATGGTAAGTGGAGGGTATGTATTGACTACCGAGAATTAAATAAAGCTACTCTTAAAGACCATTTTCCCTTACCTTTCATAGATCAAGTGTTAGATACATTAGCTGGCAAAAAGTACTTCTCATTTCTAGATGGGTTTAGTGGTTATAATCAAATTCAAGTGGCACTTGAGGACCAAGACAAAACCACATTTACCTATCCTTGGGGTACTTATGCTTACCGAGTATTGCCATTTGGATTATGTAATGCACCTGCAAAATTCCAAAGGGTAGTATTAGGAATTTTTTCAGATCTAATACATGATTGTGTAGAGGTATATATGGATGATTTCACAGTTTATGGAAACACATTTGAAAAATCTTTAGCAAACTTGGAAAAAGTTTTAAAGAGATGTCAAGAAGAAAATCTTTCACTTAGTCATGAGAAATGTTTCATGATGTTTACTGAAGGTATTGTTTTGGGGCATCATATTTCAGGGGATGGGATTAGAGTTGATGAGTCAAAAGTTGAAGTCATCTCTAACTTATCTATTCCAAGTTGTCAAAAATATGTTAGGATTTTTCTAGGATTTACAGGATATTATCGAAGGTTTATAGAAAACTTCACCAAGATAGCATCTCCACTTTTCAAATTACTTACCAAGGACTGTGAATTCAAGTGGAATCCTGGTTGCTAGTTAGCCTTTGAGACCTAAAAAAAAAAATCTCTGAATCACCTATTTTAAGGGGACCTAACTGGAAATTACCTTTTCATATTTCAACAGATGCTCGGATACGGCTACAGAACGGTATTGGGATAAAAATACGATTCCTTATGCATCTACTATGCAGGTAAAAATTGGCTCTTTGAGAGTTGGAATCTCATGGCGAAAAGTTTTAGGCCTTCAGCAATAGCATAAACAAGTCTGGACACTATATAACAGGCTATGAAACTATTTTTCACATAGATCACTCTGCAATTAAATATCTAATGAACAAATCAATTACTAATGGCAGAGTCATAAGATGGTTATTGCTTTTACAGGAATTCAACATTACCATTCTAGATAAGCCTGGGAAACAAAATACAGTAGCTGATTTCCTATCTAGACTCAAAAACATCAAAGATAATACTCCAGTTGAAGATCAATTCCCTGATGAATATCTTTTTGCAATTTCTACTCAAACTCCTTGGTTTGTTGACATTGCTAATTATTTAGTTTCAGGGAAATTTCCTTCAATAATGAATGCAAGAGACAAAAGAAAGATCATTTATGACAGTGCAAAATATTCATGGGTTGCTAATGAGTTATACAAAACAAGTCCAGATTTTATCATTAGGAGATGTGTTAGGGAAGATGAGATGCCTGAGATTCTCAAGGCATGTCATGATGAACCTTGTGGCGGACACTTTGCTGATAAAAGGACAACCTATAAGATCCTTCATTTGGGATATTATTGGCCATCCCTGTTTAAAGATGCTAAAGAGTATGTCAAAAGGTGTGACAGTTTCCAAAGGGTAGGGAAACCTTCTCCTTCAGGTGAGATGCCATTGCAGCCTCAGGTACATATTGAACCTTTTGAAAAATGGGCTTTAGATTTTGTAGGACCTATTAGTCCCCCATCAAGACAAAAGAAATATATATTAGTTTGCACTGATTATGTTACCAAATGGGTAGAGGCCAAGCCATTACTTTCTGCTACTGAAGCATCTGTAGTTAATTTTCTTTTTGAGGATATTTTTACTCGTTTTGGTGTCCCAAGGGAAATTGTTACAGATCAAGAAGCTCAATTCACATCAAGGCTAGTGGAACAAATGATGGAGAGGTACAAAATCAGACACAGAAAATCTACTCCCTATCATCCACAAGCAAATGGTCAAGTGGAATCTACTAATAAGGTTATTGAAGGGATCCTAACAAAGACTGTCCATTTACATAGAAAATATTGGGTAGATAGGCTTCTTGAAGCCTTGTGGGCCTATAGAACTACATGGAGAAGCACAACAAACCATACTCCTTATGAACTTGTTTATGGAAAGCAAGTTTTTTTTCCCATAGAGTTCCAGATTCAAAATTTCAAAATGGCAGTTCAGCTAGGGCTTGATCTATCAGAGGCACAAAAGCATAGATTAGAGCAAATTAATGAATTGGATGAGTTCAGACAAGATGCAGTTCAGAAAAAAATTCTAGTCCAACAGAAAAGGACTAGATGGCATGAAAAGTACATCAAAGAGAAGAAGTTCAAAGAAGGTGACTGGGCTCTCTTGTTTGATTCAGTTTTCAAGGATTTTCAAGGTAAATTTCAAATACATTGGCTTGGGCCATATGAAGTTGTTAAATTTTTTGACAATGGAGCAGTAAGAATTAGGACAATAGATGAAGAAGAGGTTACTTTTCTTGTGAATGGTCATATATTGAAGCTATATCACAAACCACTCTCAAGGGAAGAATTTATTACAAATTTCCAGGAAAACAGTGATGTGAAGTTAATGAAGAAGAATATTTCTTCTTCATCAACTTAATTGAATTTTTTGAAGTCATTTTATTGAAAATAATAATAATAATAATAATAATAATAATAATAATAAAGTATAAACATGAAAACCAATCAATGATTGGCATGTTTATACAGAAAAGATAGGGTGAAAATAATAATCTTTCTGACACTCTAACTTTTCCATTTTGTTTCTGCAAGCAACTGTTACAAAATCATAAGTTCAGATTCATTTCACTTATGATCCATCTCATTTCATTTCATTCCATTTACTCATTCATCCATACTCCATCTCATTCATTCATTCATACTTCACTTAATTCCATATTTCATTCATCTCATTCCATACTTCATCCACCTCATTTCCATTCCAGAATTTAAAATTTGATGTTTTTCTGCAATTGAATAATACACAGCAGAAAATTGCAGGGCACTTTTTCACTCCATTTCATAAATTGTAATCCATCCCACTCCATCATTCACTTCATACACATCCCATTATACCATATTTCATCATCCATCTTCACTTATTCCATACAACATTTCACTTACATTCCAAACCACTCCATTCCATGATTCAAGTTCTCTACAGGTACATTCTGCAATCAAACAGACATTCTGCAGCTAATCAAACTTTCTGCAGCCAGACAGACATTCTGCAGCTACAGATCCTGAAGGCACTAACCAACAATTATTTTATTTGCAACAAAATGATCCTGCAACATCCATGAAAAAGAAGGTTATGAAGACTCAAAAATTAATGATTTTCAAGGAAAACAAAGCATATGAAGATCACAAGAAAATCAAAGTAAAGGCAAAGGTATGAAGTAATTATAATGTCACATCATGAAAAAATTTAGTATAGTTTAGCGATGAATAATTCGAAAAAGTTGTTTTGATTAATTTTATTGATCATGCTGAATAAACCTTCCGTAAAACTTTGGATAAAAATTCTTCTATTTCACCATTCCAAAACCCATATCCGATCATCATTTAAAAAAAATCTCTAAATGGTTAAAGTGCTGAAGTGATTGGATTAATCACGTCACTATGCATTTAATGATGATTTTTGAAATATCTCCGCGGTATTTTCACTCATTGATTCGTTTTCTTCACTTCACTTCATTAATTCATTCCGTAACCATTCCTTACCACTCCTTTCCGTAGCTAACTCTTAACCATTTCATTCTGTAGAACAGAGGTATCTCTGTAACAACCATTGTCACCGTGAAACAGAGGAAATATTTGGGGAGAAAAAATAGCTTGTTAACAGCCATTCTCGCCGTGAGCAGAAGGCTGGTGAATTGAAGATTGAAAAAGAGTTATGGGCCTCATCGTGAGAACAGAACCAGTTAGCACTAAATACTTAGAAGGCTATCCCCAAATTCGAGAAATGTTGCAACAAGCAGGATGGCTGCAATTACTTGAAAAATTTAGTGGCTCCCACAAAGAGGTTACTAAAACGTTTGCAAGGTCATTCAAAGGAGCCGAGGTTGAAGTTGGAGATATTAAATTCACGGTCACAGAGGTTTTTATTGCAGAAGCAACAGGACTGCTTAGACAAGGGGAAAGATGGTTTAAGAACAGAGAATTCCATAAAAAATCATGGAAGCAGATACTCAAGTCACCAGGTATGGATGTCACTGTGTTTAAAAAGGGTATCCCTAGTTCTGCATTAAAGAAAAAATGGAGAAAAATGTTGCTTATACTACAAAAATTTATCACTTGTGAAGGTAGATATGGTACTTTCTATGTTTACCATATTAGGTTGATAATGCATTTCCTAGAAGAGGAGCTTAATTTTCCCTATTTCTTGCTTCAAATTTTAAGGAAAATGGTTTCAAGTGTCCAAAAGAGAATTCAATTTTTGGAGACATCCTTATACCACCATGGTTTAGTCAAGATTTTGATTGAGCATCATTTAAGCAAAATAGGGGATAATTGGGATAACTTCTTGGTGAGAAATCACTTTGAGGAACCAAAAGAGCCTTCACCTGAACATCAACCTACAAAAAGAAGCAGAAGATGGAAATCCTCCAAAATTGAAACTGACAAAACAATACAAGAAATTAGTGAAGAAATGATCTCTGAAAAATTAGTTCAGATTAAGAAGCAGCTTAAGAAAAAGAGAATCATAAGAAGAGTTGCCAGAGAAAAAGGAGAAGGGCCATATCAATCGAGGAGGAGCCACAGACTGAGGGGCATAATAAAGAAAAAAAAAGTTAAAAAAAATGGGGTTATAAACATAGAAGACGAAGAAACTCCTACTTAGGAGGATTTTGATGAGGAAGTTCCAGAAATTGATCCTGCACAGCAAGAAATTTACAACTATGTTGACACATTAGAGAGGAAAGCTTCAGAGAGTAGAGACAGAACCCCTAGTCCTCCACTCTCTGAAATAGAAGTGTTAAGAAGAGATAGGTACGAGCTGGAAGTACTTAATAGAAATATCAGGACTGAGAATGATATTCTGAGGGAACAAGTTAAACTAAAAACCAATATGAACTCAACCCTGTCTCTACAAATGGACAAAGTGGAAAAGGCTAATGAAAAGTTGAAAAAGAGGAACCAAAATTTAATCAGGGCACTTACCAATTTAAGGTTCAAGTTAGTCATCAGGAAGCCCAGAAGGCCTTTAAATACTAGACAAAGCAGAAGAAGAGGATTGGATGTTCTTGCAAAGGCCTCTGAGTTCATGGAATAGTTGCATGGAGACATGCAAGAATCTAGCAGTGGGGGTATGTTGAGCTCCAAAAATGTTCTTTCTTCCACCACATTCCACTCCATTTCTTTTATCCATTATTAATCCCAGGATCAAATGATCAATGAAATTAGTTAAAATTTCTTTAAGAATGAATATCGTGGCTAACTTGCTATGTTTGTGATTGTGTCATTGTAGTACTTTTGAGCCCGAAACTAGCTACGAGTCTGTACATTACGTAGCTAGTTGCCAATTCTGTAGCGAGCTTCATGTTTATACAGGTTCCAGATGTCATCTTGGAGAAAATCACACATGGGTGTATTCCACGTCATGTCCTCATCGTTTGTTTCCCTCCATGGAGATTGAACGAAATTCTGTACGTGGTTAAGCACGTGGAAATTCAAACTAGGAGGTAGACTCCTAACAGAATAAGGACAGTCCAGATTCTGTTACGTGATCATGATCAGAGTCCTAGTTTAGTTCATCAGGAAAGACAATAATCCCAGTATTATCTCAGGATTACGGCCATGTAAGTTTGCTATAAATATGCTCGAGAAGCAGAAACCAAAGGTTAGATTTTGGTTAGATTTTATGGTTGACTGCTAGATCTTTGAAGTCCGTGAATACTCTGTTTTGAGGTGATTCCTCTTTAATGAAAGAAGCAGTATTTTTTTGAACGCGTTGAGTTGATTCTGAACTAGATTTCGTGCTACTCTGGTGGTAGAGGGCCCCTGCCTCTTGAGCGGCCTTGTTTATACAGTAGATAAGTATTTTAGTTTCGATTTTATTTTAGCTTATGTTCATATTTGTTTATATTTACTATCACAGCCAAACTTACTCTAATCAACTCTTCCAAAATATCATTATGAAGAATGAGGTACAACTGTGATAGTGTAGGTTTTAGCTGCATTTACTTTTGTTAGTTATGACAGTTAAAACTTACTCTAATAAACTTTTCCAAAATATCATTATGATGAATAAGGTATAACTGTGGTATTGTAGGTTTTAGTTGTTAGTTTACACCAAGTGGCATAGCCAATCTTACCCTTACAAAGCTCATCCAAAATATCATAACAATGAGTAAGAAGTAGCTGTGGTGTCTTGGACTTTAGTTGTATTTGCTTTTATTCTTGTGTTTATGTTCAATTGCTTTCAATGATACAGCCATACTCTTTCTCACAAACTCTTCCAAAACATCATTCATACTGAACGGGATGAACTGTAGAATTCCTTAGGTTAGTTGCATGATAACTTAGTCATAGCACTCCGGAGGTAGAATGCATGTGGTTCAGTTCTGTCATTTCATTTTCAGTTTGATAATGGCTTTCAATTTAACACTGTTCACTGTACACTAGTAGTACCCTAGTTTAGTCTTAGCTTAGCTCACTGTGTTAACATTCCAGTGTAGTTGCCATCCATTGCTTTTCAAATTGTATTAGTTGTTAAATTTAAATACCACAGTCTTCATTATTTACAAAACTTATTTTGATCCAACCTTATATTACTATACAATCATTTGGACAGGAGCTAGTATCAGTTTAAGACCTAGAGTATTTTGCAACCTTTTTACCATTTCACAAACAAGCCTTTTCTCAAAAGACCATTCTAAAAAGGAAATCTATAACTTCTGAGTGAGGCCTAGTGGTGTTAATTTGAGTTTCAGGACAGAATTAGAAGCTAGTTTAGAATAGAAATCTTATGGTGCTACAAATATTCTTTTCCAAATATATTTTAATAGGCCTTTAATCATGGATGAGATGTTGTAACATTGTAAGTTGATTGTTTGATTGTTTAGTTAGGAAAATTTCATTTACACTTAGCTACCCATTTCTCAAGTTTTTCCAAAACATCTTTAATGAATGAATTGGACAAGTTAAGCTCATGTTGTGATTTATTTTCTTGAAGTCATTATCAAGCTTTGTAATTTGCTAGCCATAATTCAAGCTTTGTTTTGTTTCAGTATTTGCATCTGTTATTTGTCATCCATAATTTAGGCTTCACTTTGTTTTTAACCAGTAGCTTCTTTCCACCAACATTTAGTTCCTTCCCTTTCCAAACATAAAACCATAAAACCAAAAACATCAGAAAACACTAAACACAATGTGGTAAGAAACAAATACCTAGGCACATATAGTGCGCCACACTTCAGCAGTTTACCAACCCTGGTTGACAATTAATGAACTCAATTTAGGAGACTAGGTTGAGCACAAACAGCGTGTCTGTTATTATTTTATCCTCAAATACTTGGCAAGCTTTTGGTTTGCTGCCGCTTGTGCCTGTTACACAGAATCTGTTGGCATTTAATAGAGGAACTAGTCAACTGTTAGGGATCCTTCCGAAGTTCCCTGTTACTTTGGGAGGGAAAACTGTCCATATGGACGCGATGGTTGTTCCTGGCCCCTTGGACTTTAATTTACTTTTGGGCCGTGATTATACTTATGCCATGGGAGTGCTTGTCTCCTCCCTCTTTTGTGTGATGTTTTTTCTACACCAAGGTCAGATCGTGACCATCAATCAACTTGCATTCTTTGGTCCAAATATGGCAGCTAATCCACCATCATCCCTGCCGGATCTTTATCCGCCGATTGTGTCATCCCCACCACATGTCAATTATGTGGCTACCTGTCCTATGCCCGTATTCAGTGATAGTGCCATTGTGCATCATGTGCTGGGGGCACTAGGTCCCGACTTCCAAGATGTTTCCCTTCCATCGGACGGGCAACCCTTGGAAGCTATGAATTCTCATTCATTATGATGAGGTTTGTCGGAGCATGGTTCATCTGCTTGTGTCAAGCTCCTTAAACCATGAAAGAAGGTCTGTTTGGTTTGTCTGCTTGTGTCAAGCTTCCTAAAAATGAAACAAGGTCATTCCGAGGACAGTTCCTCTACTATGTCAACCTCGTTAAAAAATGAATTCAGATCTGAGGACGGTTCATTTACTATGTCAACCTTGTTAAAAAAGGAATTCGGATCCGAGGATGGTTCGTTTTCTATGTCAACCTCGTCAACAAATGAATTAGCTCACGAGGATGGTTCTTTTAATGTGTGTCGTTAAAAAAAATAAACACGTTCTCTATTCAATTCGAGTCTTTGATTAGGTCTCGTAAATCCCAGTCAAGTCTTTCACTTGAACTCATAATTTGAACCTTCACTCCATTTTTTCATATGGACTGAAGCTTGGGGGGCATGTACACCTTGAATTGAGTGACCATGCTAGGGGCATGCCTGATTTTCCTTGTCATTTCAAGCATATTTTATTTGGTGTTTTCAAGCTTGCGTAAAAATGAAAACTCATTTCAAGCATACTTTACTTTGTGTTTCAAGCTTGTGTAAAAATAAAACCCATATTCAAGCATAGTTTACATTTGTGTTTTAAGCTTGCATAAAACATAAAACTCATTTTCAAGCATAGTTTGCATTTTTTTCTTTTAAGTCCTCTCCCTCTCGGAGCGGAAGGCCTAGGTCTCCGGTAAAATCGGTGCCCGTATAGGGACAGTCCTCCACGACGATCAACTATTGTCGGAGCCAGTAAAAGTACTCGGGCTACCAGGACATATGCTGGCCGCCCCCTACCCTGGGCATCAATGCTGCCCATCAAGCCATCCATGGCTCTCTCAGTGTTGGATCCAGGACTATAGCCTCCTAGCGTTGAAAAATTGGTAATCATTCCAGGAAGAACGACACCAAAATTGACCCATATCCAAACTGTTTCAGTTTGGTCTGCTTTCATTTTGTGAGTTGCTGTCACAGCCATGGCCTAGTCAAATATAGTTGGGTTCATACACTCTGATGCAAGTAGTAGATGTGTCTTTGTGGCCTTGTGTAGTGCCTGTAATCCCGCAGCCCGTGTAATGGTTTGTAGCACTACTCTTAGTGCTAGATCGGGGGTGGTCTGAATGTCTAATTTCCCGCCCCCCGTTCCTTTGCGTTCCCCTATGCACACCATGTTCATGACCATTGTCATGTTTTCTCCTGAAGGCCCGGTACCAGTCATAATAGGGACTGGACCCCTGCGTGACATTCTAGTGATGAAGTATACATATGATACTTCGAGCTCAAGTTCCTGGTCTTGAAGTTTAAATTTCTCCTCATCCTCATCCCAAATGCTGATGAGGTATTGCAGTAGTTCGGGCTGAGCCCGAAGACATGGCGTTAGAAAGAATTTTTTCACCCTACAATTTCAAGGAGCATTCATACAATGCTCATTTCCCATTCCCAGTTCATCCTCTTCGCTATGCTCTCTCTCTTTCCATTTAATGACCATCCTTTTTGCTTGATACCTGCATCAATCAAACATAGGAACGTTATAAACCTCCTTGGGTATTCAATATCACATTTCATTGGTTTTTTTTTGAGGAATTGTAGCTGGATTTTTTGTTGCACCATTAGCGCGGCTGTTTGGCTAACAGTCGTGCCAGCTGGCGCAACCTCTGTGTAAAATAGAGCGGATTGGCGCGGGTCCATGCCCGAAACCCATGCCAACCGCGGAGCCCTAAAATTTAAAAATTCTTCCCTAAAGGACATCAAACAATGATTAAATATAGTAAAATGTAACTTAAAAGATGGACAAAGAGGTTGGCTCTTACCTGAACCAGACGTAAGTCGATTTGGTCCACTAGATTGACCGCACTCGTCACCTCAAGACTGAAGCACAAAAGGGTCATTGTTGCTCTGCAAAGAGGTAAAAAGTGAAAAGTAAATATTTTTTACCACTGTTGGTCTTTTGTAGCTTTTTCAAGTCCTAAATAGTTTTTAAACATGTTTTTCGACATACTTTTACATTATTTTCGTTGAATATGTTTTACATGCGCCTTTTTGTGCAGCAACAGGTTTTTCGCGTGGTTTTGATGAAGAGATGAGTTGTATTTTATATTTTTACGGACTCTGTAAAAACACGAAAAAGTCACTATTGGAGTCACCTTTCAGCTCTTTTCTCACTCTCTAAAACTGAAAATATTGCTGAGTCGCTTGTCGTTTTGAGCTCATTAAATTGGCTGTGAAACAACATCTACCCAGTATATGTTTACCCCTTTTTCGGGCTGGGATAGATTATTTACGAAAAATGAATACCCTAGCCTCTCGCGACTAGGAGGTTCTCTCAGACATAGTTTTCTACCTTTTCAGATCTGCGGGACTACCTATGAAAAGAGACTGCTAGAGTTTTCTTTTCCGCTATCTTTTCAAACTCTCTAAATATGAAAAGATGTCGAGTTCTTCCTTTGTCAAACTCGTTAAAAATTGGTGACGTCAGACTCCATCCTAATGAAGTTACTCGAGTTTCTCCTTCCTAGGGCTCGTAAAATGTACTAGGTTGGATTTGTCCGAAGGAAAAAATTACATCACAAGCATATGCTATCCCCTTCAAGCTTGTTTTCAAAAATAATTGGGGTACTCACCAAAAATGGTGGGGGAAAATGGAACCAATATTATATTCATGTCGGTTGTATGTCGCTCTTAAACATGGCACTTGTCTGCATTCGTGTCGGGTTAGGGACATCTCATCTCGTTATCTTCTTGCCTTCATGGGTTTGGGTAATCTCTTTTGACTGCCCATCTGCTCTTTTCCATGTCACCATGACCTCAGATCCCTTGATGTCAAATACTGCCAAATCCAATGTCGTGCCGCCATATGTTCAAGAGAAGTTTGCCTCTGCAGTTTTCAACCTCCCTCTGATTCTCTGTTGGTCTTGAATCACAAACATTATATCCCTCTGTTTCATGTCAATGATATGGGGAAAATTATGGCCTACCTTTTATCAAGGTCACTTCCTATCGACTTCAGCTCATTATCCGGGAAGTTGGTCTGGAGACTCCCTTCGGGTACCTTGGAGCTTGCATACCTCAATGGCAAGTTCTTTGCATTCGACCCAAGTTTTTCATTATTGGCCTTCAATCAGATGATTCTGCTAGTGTTCGATGCCATATCACTATTCACATTCTGTGGATTGTACCTTTTGTACCTTAAGATCTATTTTCATTATTGGTGGTTTCTCTCCCGTCTGTTAACAGTTTTCATCATTGGCTGGCAATCAGATGATGTTCTTGCATGTTAGACTTTAGCTCACATATTCTCATGCTCGAACTTGTACTTTGTTCGGATCGAGATGGAGCGCAAGACCCTAGATTTTTTCTGATGAAATCCAGGCTGTGGGTTCTTTGTGGATTATTATGACTTGTTACATGACTCTTTTGATTGGATGGTTGCGACCATACCTTAGTCTACTTGTTGATCTTTATTTTACTGGATGGCTACATCCATACCTTGGATCCCGGTTTTTGTACACTTTATTATGGATGGCTTCCCCCATACCACATATCATGTATCAGAGATATCAGTTTTGTTTGTTTTTGCAGGTCTTCCGAAGGCAGTGTTTTCAGTTGGACGTGTTATCATAAAGAATTTCATCCCTCTCTCTCTCTCGGACCTCATGCTGTAGGGGGCATCTGTTACATAGAATTTTATCACCATCCCTGCAATCCCTCGTTCCGTACATTGGAGGACTATTCTTGTGACTTGTGGACAGTAAAATGTCCTAAAAACACCTTGATGGCATCCTTCTGCATAAGGGTAAGAATTATCCTCGAGAACATTTCCTCTGAAAAACCATAAAAACCCATGTCTTGGCATTGGCGCGAGTAGCTAGTTCATCCCTCGCGCCAATGGGGAGAATATACACTAGTGGGCATGCCAGCTGGCGCTCTGTCCCTGTGTTGTGCTTGCGCCAAGCCTATTAAGGAATGTTTTTTAACAATAGAAGGCAGAATTTTGATTCTAACAACTTCCGAACGAATCATCAAAAAGAGGTTGGGTTGTTTGGCTCTGGATCTCCTTGATTAGGATGTGGTTTTCCACCTCTCATGGAACCTTCCTAAGAGATAGGACTCTCCCCCATGATTATAGGGATCCTAACCTCTCCTTCTCCTTCTATAAAAGCTTTCCCTCTACATTTGCTAGCTAGCTGAAATTTTGGGAAGGAAATTATAGCTGAGTGACAATCAAGAGCAGAGCTAAGGAGAACCCTATGAGAGAGAGAGTTTTGTCAAATCCCTGACGAGCTTTGTGAGACATGTCCCGCTGGAATCCTGTCGAAGGAAGATCATGATGTCAGAGCACCGGTTGTAATCGTTCTCTCGTATATTAATATACATGACTCTGCTATTGGTTCCATGATTGTGTTTGTCCATTATATAATGCAATTCATTCTTTCCTCTCTGACTGATCAATAGTTATAAAGTGTGAAATATTACGTTGCATGTTGTCTCTCTTCTTTGCATGTGTATAGGTATCTAGATGCAGCAAGCTCACGGATTATGACCTGTCTAGCTAGGAACAAAAGCTCCACTTCTTCTTCGACGACAGTAGCGAAGGAATCACGGTGAGTGATCTATCGCGATTATATCTTTTGTAACTAGGAATCAATATCTTTGCGTGTTTCGATTGTTGCTAGACCCACTCTAGGGCTAGTGGGATCGCCTATGTCCGCAGAGGGGATTTACCTCCACAACAATAACCTTAACCTTAACCGTAACCTTAAAGATAATGTTACACCATTTTTTGTTCATCTAACCTATTATCATTAGATGGACCCAAGTACACCATGTAAGACCAATTTTACCCTAAGTAAAATTGCTTTCACTATGGTCCAAACAGGAAACCCCAAAAGGAAATATTAAACAAACCTATATTTGTTTGATTTTCCTCATGGAATAATTAATTAAACCATAATTTAATTATTATTCCCGGTCATGTTTAACCCAAAAACAAAGAAATTAATTAGATAAACCTTTATTTATCTTATTATTTTCTAGGAATAATTATTTAAATCTTATTTAGATAATATTCCTTGTTAAATATGACCCAATCACCCACAAATAATTAAATAAATCATTATTTATTTAATTATCTTTCAACCACTTGCTTAAATAATTAAATAAATCATTATTTATTTGATTATCTTCTAACCGCTTCCTTAAAAAGATAAATAAATCATTTATTTATTTATTTTTGACAAATTAATGGATTTGACCCAAATCAAATACCTTTTCCCTCCAACAAATATAATAAAATATTCCATAAAAAGTGGATCTAGATCTGGTTAACCCATGCACCAAGATCTAGAATGACCCAATATTTTGTTATAAATAGGAGGATTTTTCCTACCATTCTTCACCTTTTGTTGCCTATTAGATCACTCTGGATCTATACACTTGGTCACCTTTTTCTACCATTTGCTGTGTGAGCTCCCTTTGAGTTCCATTCTTTGTGTGGGTTTTCTAAACCAACAAGAGAGAGAGATTTTAGATCTAAAGTGCTGAGGACTTCCAAGAACCCATCCCACTGAGGAGAATTGGATACGCCTTCTTGTTTTCCTCCCAGGTGCCCGATTAATACAAAAATTCTTTCAAAAATTGTTCTTGTCTTGTCTATTGGTATATGGAGCAAACCCTTATTTTTTTTGCTTAATGTCTTTCCATGCATAGATCTGGTTTTTGCAGCTCTTTTATGTTCAACTAACCGCAGATCTGAAGATATTAGCAGCCACTTTTGTTGTTAGGGCTATTAGTTATGCGTAGCTAAAGTGGTCCTTTTTCGTACACTTCGACAAAGGATTCATACTAACAAATGGCGACTCCACACGGGTTTTAAATTACGACCGCTGTCGTTTTTCATATTCCTTCATATCCAGCTACTTCAGACCCTAGGGTTTTTTTTCAGCTATTTATTTTTCCTATTTTTATGTTGTTTTTCTCACATAAAACCCTAAAACATCAAAATTTCTAACTTCCATGTGTTTCTGGCCCTATTGCGTAGGTAAGCGACACCAGCCGCAACTGAGACGACAAATTTTCTGCAAATCTGCCACCGAGACAACCGGAACAGGGGGTCACACTTTTTGGCCCATAACCTGTGACCTGGACCTCCAGGTTGCACTTTTAGGCCCCTTTTCTGCGACCTGCACTGAAAACAGGTCAGAACCTGCGACCTGCCAGTTTTTCAGTGATTTTTCTGCAATTTTTCTGGGTTTTGCTGCAGCTTCTGTTAGGGTCTTCCAGCCTCTGTCTCAGCCCGCTTTGACCAAGTTCTGATATGTTTTTACTCATATAATTGGGAACCTAGCCCCCTAGGGCTTTAGTACCCTCCACTTTTTGTGGAAGAGTTTTAGTTGTTTCAGCCGTCTGTTTTTCAGAGCTTCAGCCTCCTTTTTTCCAGATCTATTACCTCCCTTTCAGATCCATTGTAATCAGCTCTTCTACCTCTCAAATCACCTCCTGAAGATTTGTTTGGATCTAATTTTAGGGCCTCCTCCTTGCCCCTTCCGTTTTTTTGCTGATTACCTCCCTTTTTCCAGCCACCTTGCCTTTGTCTCTTGGCTGTGATCTACACCTATTTTCAGCAGCTTTCTCCTTTAGATCCCTGTCCCTTTTGACCCTAGATCTATTGGCCTCTTTTTATGTGTGTTTTAACTAGATTTTTTCCCTCTTTTAGAGTAGTTTTGAGAGACCCGCCTTTTTGGGATATGTTGTACATATTTACTCCTGCATGTAAATTTTTCGGCCTGCCACCTTTTCTAAATCTCTTTCAGACCTCCACCATGGCTTAAATCCCGATGCTCCCGCTTAATAGCACCATCCCCGTTCAGAAAATACACTTGGCCAAAGTTTAAAACCCGCAATTTAAATATATTAGACCAAAGCCCCAGGGCCTTAGCTCCTTTCCTGTCATCATCACATGACCCGAGCCTGAAAACCACAAGTCAAAAGAAAAAGGGGCTTATCATTCTATGTTCGGGTGCAATGGTGGCCATCCGATCGAAGTCAAATCAACGGAGCGGCAATCGCCCTGTGTGGAGGGCCCCGCGCGCAGAAAACCGGTGGTAACTCCCGCACCGCTCTCATCGAAACAACCGTATTTACCGCGGGGGCAACGACTCCATAGAAAAAGTGTTGCATGTCTTTGGTACGGCCCATGAAACCGCTTTCCCCGTGCGTTAAAGTCTGTACAATCACCGGGCAGTGGAATTCTTTTGAACCGTCAGATCTAGCGATGTTAATCCGACGGTGGATATCCTCCAGAGTCGCCCACCCATTATCTCGTGTCTGCTATTTCATATGGCCCACCATCGTGCTGCTCTCATTGATTCTCAGTCGTCGATCTGTGTTTGCAATCCGACGGCCCAGGATACAGTCTCTTCCGTCCACTGACTCCGTTGCCACGTCAGTTCCCCATATGTCTATCGTACATCCACGTGTCTCCGTCTCGTGCACTCGTATTATCCGTCCCCGCCATATATATATATATATATATATATATATATATATATATACGTATTTATATGTGTTTTTATTTGCATTCATCATTCTTCAACCACCACCTCCAAACTGTGTCACGTAGAAAATCCGTATTTCATTTATTTGTCAAAGCCCTTATCGCGTTTCCTCCGCCACCCTTCATGTTCCTGTTATCCGTTCGTGTCCACGATGCCATTCTCATCTACGTCTCCACGCCCCTTGCCTGTGAGTCTGGTTTATCTAATGTTTTTGGGTTTTGCAGGTTCCGAGATGATAAGAGGCCTCATGATTCATCGCCTCCATCGCAGAAGATACAAGGCGTGTCAAAGGACGATATTCCGCTGGTGAAATTAAAAGAGGGAGCCGAGGATAGGTGTGAGAAATGACCACCATTAAAGAAGACAAAGACATGAATTTACAGAACCCTCCCGAGAAATTCGCCTTACATTAAAGATCCAGGATCCAAATTCAAAGATAAAGGCTGATAGTACAGTACAAAATCGCAAACTATCTCAGGGTTCTTATGGCAGCAGATCTTACTCTCAGCGGAAGGCAAAGCATTGTATATATTTTATTATTTGTGTCTTTTATATATGGAGATTTTCATCTCCCAGCATTTATTTCTATAGACAGATTGTAAAGTACAGTCATTTAAAGTTAGTCATTCATAGAGTGGGCGCGATTTTTTTCCGCCATTTTATTCAAATTGAGTCATTAAATGTGCTTCACCTACCTCCTTCTCTAGAATTCTCTATCTTTTCTATAAAGGCCCGAAAAGAAGACATTGTAAGGGTTCCAGATTTCTATCAGCAAACTGTGCAGCGACAGGGCTTTTGTATACATTTTGTGATATTTTTGTATGAAGGTTCAGAGCCCGTAGGGTCTCAGTGAGGAGGAGTTATAACTGTATTGAGGATTCTGGTCTTTGGTATCTCACAGTATGTAATTTCTCTTATGTGTTAATACAATATCTCATTTCATGCTATTTATCTTCTCGTATCATGTTCTAGAATGCGAGTGGCTCACTAGTTTGCAGTAAGAATTCATCCTTGTTGGTGCCCTTTCTGGAATTATTCAAGCGCTTTAAATAGGCCTAGTCATGATATACTGTTCCATGTTCATCTTTTCCATATTTTCAGCTATATTAGTTGCATGAGGAGGGTGCTTTTAAAATGCCATTGTCACATAAGGATTCATAAATTGGTATGCCCTTATGTGGTTCTGTTGTGTATCTGGGTATCAGTCTCATGTTAACTAATATCTTCTTTATGTTTCCTCACTGCACTCACCTCCTGATATTTGATTTCTGTGATATATTATTTGAATTGGCCCTCTTTACAGTAAGTTGTCTCTTAACTGTCTGATACCTTTGTATTGGAGTGTTACATGATGTCCCTGCACTGTTCTTATCTTTGTATCAGCTTCTGAGAGAGATTGGTCCCATTCAAAACTTATTTCCTTGTTTTACAAGAGATAGTAAGAGAGCTTTTGGACTGACAACCCAAGCTATATAATGAGCTCCTTGCTATATTAATATGTCCTAGGCACTGGTCTATAGCAACTCTAGGTTGTCTCTAGGGGGTGACAAAATCATCCACAACATCTTTCTGGCGCCGTTGCCGGGGAGCGAATTCAAGAATATCAGTTTCCCTGGGTCTCGACAAATTGTTTTCACTCTCTAATCAGGTGAGCACGAAGAGTTGAAGAGTTTCATATCTCTCACCTTGGCGACTCCACTGGTCATTATTTGATAAATTTTATTGGTAGTCCTGGCTCATCGTAAGCCACATTTGAGGTCAGATACATCTCAGTCGAAAACACCTTACGTGTCTGACCCAGAGAAGATCATTCACAAAAGAGTTTGGAAGGAGAGGAAGTCAGTTCGTGCTGAAAACCCTGAATATTCCATTGAAGATTATCCGCCCTCTTCTTCTCAAGAAGTTAGAATAGAAAATCCTGAGTTTTACTCAGAAACTCCATGTAGAGGAAGTTCCT
Organism: Pinus albicaulis; assembly: GCA_034641835.2. Classification (NCBI taxonomy): domain Eukaryota; kingdom Viridiplantae; phylum Streptophyta; class Pinopsida; order Pinales; family Pinaceae; genus Pinus; species Pinus albicaulis. Next base: position 348,769,378 of record CM076580.1, read on the forward strand.
GGATTGAAGAGGATTCTCATCCTACTTTCGAGGCTGAAGAAATTAAAGAGATCACAGAAGTAGTTGCTGTTAACCGTGAATTATTCCCATCCACACCTCAGGCTTCTGTGCAATATATTCCTATTGTTATTCATACTCCACTTCCTCCTACTCCTCTCCCTTCATTTGTATCTCAGACTATTGTACAACCCCCACCTCCTCCAATGGCCAATGTTCCTGCATTTCTTTTGAACAAATATGCCCCACTGGCCTTACCCCAAGTGCTAAATGATATGCCACAGGATTATCTGAAGATTCTGCCAAGATTTAATGGTGAAAATGAAGTTGATGCTCAGAAACATCTTGAGACCTTCTGCTCCTTTGCAGAAAACTTAAATGTTGAACATTTGGATGTGGTCTTAAGATTATTCGTGCAGTCTCTGGAAGGGGAAGCCAGAAAATGGTTCAAAACATTGGGAAATCGTTCTGTGACCACCTGGGATGTCATGGAGAATGTTTTCCTCAGGAAGTGGGGAGAGAATAAAGATCATGGTCAGTGCCTTACTAAGTTTAATACAATGAAGAAGAAACATAATGAAGGGGTATCAGATTTTATTAAAAGATTCAATAAGTTGTATTTGAGCCTGCCTCCTGAAATGAAGCCCCATGAAGCTACTGCCAAGATAATTTTCATAGCAGCCTTTGAGTTTGATTTTGGCTTTGCATTGAGAGAAAGAAAACCTGCCACTTTCGATGATGCACAGTCAAATGCTCTGGAATTGGAAGCGAACTTTGCCTCCACTGGGAAGTTAAAAGGAAAAATTGAACAGGATACTAAGAGGAGAGGAAAAGAAGAGGTCTCCACCTCTAATCAGAAAAAAGATTCAGATAAAATGGATGAAATAAACAAAATGATAAAGAAGATGGTCAAGCTTGAACTGGAAGCTAAGAATGCGGCTCCCAAGAACTATTACAATGCTCCGAACAGAGGATACAATCCTCAGTATAGAAGGCCACCATTGCAGATATTGCCAAGAGAAACGAAGGAGCAACAAGACCAGGTACCTCATCCCTTGTACCTAGAAGGACCAGCAGATGACTCCACTGGAGATGCAGCTTATGGATTAGAAGATTCAAATATGGATTTTTCAAATAATGATGATATGGAATGCCCATTGCAAGACGAAGACGAAGAAGCAGATATTGATCATTATTGTAAGCAATTTTCTGATTTCATGCAAGCACAATTCAATGTCAAATATGATCTCAGATCTTCAAGAAAGAGGACCAGAACTCAAGGTCAAGAAGAGGAGCCACCTCAGAAAGAAGCATCTGCTCAGAAGGAATCAGCAGCAAAGAGAAACATAGAAAAAGGTAAAAATCCTCTAAATACTCCCTTGCAGTCCAATGATCAGATTCCTTCTTCTTCAAAAATAGTCAGTCCTCCTAATGCTGAGCCAATGTCAAAAGAAGTCAAATCTTCAGTTGAAAATAAGGAGTCAAAAGAGGTAGTGATAGAAAAGCCCCCATCTTCTTTCAATTTTCAAAAAGAGCTTGAGAAGATTAAGATTCCTATCCCCCTGACTGAACTACTAAAACAGCCTGCATATCAATCTCAAGTCACTTCCTTTATGCTTCCTCCTGAAATACCAATTGCACCTGATAGTTTAAATCTTCAAGAAGAAAGACCCATGGTAGTCTTTGGCCCACATGTCGAGGAGATAGACCCTTCTACTCCTCCTTTCTACGTGTCCCTAGCTATTCATGACCTGCTGTTACACAATTGTATGTTAGATTCTGGGGCTTCCCACAATCTTATGCCTTTGTCTATCATGGAGCAACTAGGACTGCAAATTACAAGGCCATACAAAGATTTATATTCATTTGATTCTAAAAGAGTTAAATGCTTGGGAATGATTAAATATTTAGTGGTCAATTTGGCCCAAATTCCAGCAAAAAGTGTGGGCATGGACATTGTGGTTGCTGATATCCCAGCCCACTTTGGCATGCTGCTGTCAAGGTCCTGGGGTACAAAGATTGGGGGATCAATTAAATTGGATTTAACATATGCTACTATCCCAGTCTTTGGAGGTCAAGAAAGGAGGTTGTACAGGGAGACTAGATTTGTAAAAATGGTAACTAAGGCTGACTTCTCAGAAAATTCTCCAGTTTATAACAAAGAAGGAGACTTCTCGTGTTTGATGTTAGAAGAAGATCAGAATTGTGCTCATGAGCCCCTTTTTGGTCAAATCCAAGCTGAGCAGCCTAAAGGAAATCAGGAATCAGAAATTTGGACTCTGCATTTTGATGGAGCAAATTCAAGAGAAGGAAATGGAGCTGGGGTGTTATTAATCTCTCCCACGGAAAGATGGGTGCCGCTATCCTTTAAATTGGAATATGAGGCTACAAACAACGTAGCCGAATATGAGGCACTATTATTGGGACTCCAGATAGCTAGAAACATGGGCATAAAATATTTAAAAGTCTTGGGAGACTCTGAGCTGGTGGTAAGGCAGATCAAAAATGAATGTCAAACTAAGCATCCACGGCTGAGAGCCTATAGAAAAAAAGTATGGGACATGATAGAAAATTTATTCTCATCATTTAACATACAGTTCATGCCCAGGGAGCAAAACAGAATAGCAGATTCTCTTGCTGTAGCTGCCAGTACTTTCTGTCCTCCTCAGAATCCACTATTAAGATATGAAGTGGAGATACGTTACAAACCATCCATTCCAGATAATATAAAGCACTGGCAGGTATTTGAAGATGACGAACAAATGAAGAGATTCATGGAGATGGTGGGAGAGTTCTCTAACATAGAGATTGATGATGAGAGGGAAGAGGAAGTTGAAAATATTGCAGAAAATAAATGGGAAGAAAGAATAGCAGGTAATAAAGTGTTGCAGCTGAAAGGAAACGTTATACCTAGAGGGCTGGTGCCTCTAGAAAGATTATTTAACAAAGATGATATTCCATTGCAGCCAAACAAAATGACAGAAGAAGATCAAGTGGGAAATTTGAATCTGGGTACTTATGCTGACCCCAAAATTGTCAAGTTATCTAAAAGAATCCCAGAAAATTATAAAGAAAAATATTTGAAGTTATTTCAAACCTACAAAGATATATTTTCTTGGTCCTATCAGGACCTAAAAAATTTTGATGTAAATATAATGCAGCATAAAATCCCATTGAGGGAAGATGCGAAGCCATACAAGCAGAAACTCAGACAGATTAATCCTCTGCTGCTTCCCTCCATTGAAAAAGAAGTCAAGAAGCTACTGAAAGCCAAGATAATTGTGCCATTAAGGTACTCAGAATGGGTAGCAAACCTTGTTCCTGTTCGAAAGAAAAACGGAGAAATAAGGCTCTCTGTGGATTTCAGGAATTTAAATAGAGCATCATTGAAAGATAATTATCCACTGCCTAAGATGGACCACATCCTGCAGAAAGTGGTGGGAGCATCCAGAATGTCAATGATGGATGGATTTTATGGTTATAATCAGGTAGTTGTATTTCCAGAAGACCAGAGGAAAATTGCATTCACCACGCCTTGGGGAACCTTTATGTATGCTAGGATGCCATTTGGATTAATTAATGCAGGAGCTACTTTTCAGAGGGCAATGGACATAGCCTTTGTTGGAGAACAGGACAAGTTTCTAGTGGTATACCTTGATGATATCACAGTGTTTTCAAAGAATGATGATGAGCATATTGAACATCTAAGAAGGACTTTTGAAAAATGCAGAAGGTACAGCCTTTCCCTCAATCCTCAGAAATCCTTGTTTGCATTAGATGAGGGAAAACTATTAGGGCACATTGTAACTAAAAATGGTGTGAGAATTGACCCTAAGAGAGTTGAAGTAATAAACAACATTCCTTTACCGAGGAATAAGAAGGAAGTACAGGTGTTTTTAGGCTGAATCAATTTCTTGAGAAGGTTTATTCCTAACTATGCTGAGATAGTTAGGCATATAACTGATATGTTGAAACAAGAGAATGAAGTAAAATGGTCCCAGGAGTCTAGACATGCATTCACAAGGATAAAACAGGCATTTTCTGAAGCTCCTGTGCTAGCAGGACCAGATTACAAGAAGCCATTTATGATCTTTTCATTTGCTTCACCTCATACAATTGCTGGAGTATTACTGCAGAAAAATGAAGAGGGCTATGAACAGCCTATAGCTTTCTTCAGTAAAGTGCTTTATGACGCTGAATTGAAATATAATATATTGGAGAAGCAGGCATATGTCCTGGTAAAGTCCCTTAAAGCTTTTAGAGTGTATGTTTTGCAATCTCATATTACTGCATATGTTCCCACAGCAGCTGTCAAAGACATTCTCGTTCAGGGAGATAGCGAAGGTAGAAGAGGGAGATGGATTGCAAAAATACAGGAGTATGATTTGGACATAAGGCCTACTAAGTTGATTAAAGGACAGGGACTTGCCAAGATGTTGTCTGAAACAAATCATCAAGCTTTAGGCATTAATTTATCCATGATAGCAAATGAAGAATTTGAGAAAGGAGAAGAACAACAAGGATTGGAGATGGCCACTCAAAAGATACATATGAAATATCTAACTAGTCCTTGGTATAAAGAAATAGTTGAATATCTGTTAACACTTAGCTGTCCTACAGGATGTGATAGGATAAAATACAGAGCTGTAAGGATGAAATCCCAAAAGTATATAATTTCCAATGGACAGCTATATTGGAGAGACCCTCTAGGTATATTACTGTTATGCCTCACTGAAAATAAAGTAGATAATATATTGATAGAATTCCATGATGGAATATGTGGAGGGCATTACAGCTGGAGGGCTATAGCGCATAAAATCCTGAAGGCTGGTTTTTACTGGCCAAAATTGTATACAGACACTTTTGCTTGGGTCAGAGTATGCGACAAGTGTCAAAGATTTGCAGAAAGACAGAAACTAGCAGCTTTGCCCTTGATTCCTATTCATGTAAATGAACCTTTCCAAAAATGGGGATTAGATTTTATAGGGGAGATACATCCCCCATCAAGTGGCCAATATAAATGGATACTAACAGCCACAGACTACTTCACGAAATGGGTGGAAGCCATACCTACAAGAAATGCTACAGATGCTGTGATAATGAAATTTATGGAGGAAAATATCATATCTAGGTTTGGCTGTCCTGCTAGAATTGTAACTGATAATGCACAAGCTTTTAAATATGCCAGATTTGTGAATTTTTGCCAAAGGTATAACATCATCCTGACTCATTCCACAGCATACTATCCACAGGGAAATGGTTTAGCAGAGTCTTCTAATAAAACCCTGGTGAGAGCCTTGAAGAAAACAATAAGTGAGAATCAAAAGAATTGGGAATCTCAGTTAAAATTTGCTCTATGGGCGAATAGGATAACCAGAAAGAGAGCAACAGGGAACTCACCTCATGAGCTGGTCTATGGGAAAGCAGTTGTGTTTCCTGTACAATTGGTATTGCCAGTGGCATGCTTCATGCAGGAAAGCTAGGAAGAACCAGATGACATGATCAGAAAGATTAATCAGCTGGTAGAATTGGAGGAAACGCGGGACCAGGTGAACCAGAGATTGATAGAATATCAGGAGAAAATGAAGAATGTATTTGACCAGCATGCGAAAGATAGATTGTTTCAAATTGGAGACCTGGTCCTCAGGTGGGATGTTCGCAGAGCAGAGAAGGGCAAGCATACTAAGTTTGATCCGCTGTGGTTTGGGCCATTCAAAATAGTGAAGCTAGGAAGAAACAACGCTTTTTCTTTAGAAAAATTACAAGGTGATTTATTGGATGCCCTTGTAAATGGCCAATTTCTCAAGCCATACTTCCAATTCTGATCCAGGCAGGGGTGCCCGATTGTATTATATTGTATATAAGCTATTTTAATTTTTATTTTCATAAAGAAGATGATGCCGGCAATTACCTGAAAAATAAGCGCAGGGAGAATGGAAAACAGGATGAAATATTCAGTGGTCTGCGTGTTCTCGACATGCCCGAGGACGAACATGTCGTCCCCAGATGGAGCCGATGTTGTACATATTTACTCCTGCATGTAAATTTTAGGCCTGCCACCTTTTCTAAATCTCTTTCAGACCTCCACCGTGGCTTAAATCCCGATGCTCCCGCTTAATAGCGCCATCCCCGTTCAGAAAATACACTTGGCCAAAGTTTAAAACCCGCAATTTAAATCTATTAGACCAAAGCCCCAGGGCCTTAGCTCCTTTCCTGTCGTCATCACATGACCTGAGCCCGAAAACCACAAGTCAAAAGAAAAAGGGGCTTATCATTTTATGTTCGGGTGCAATGGTGGCCGTCCGATCGAAGTCAAATCAACGGAGCGGCAATCGCCCTTTGTGGAGGGCCCCGCGCACAGAAAACCGGTGGTAACTCCCGCACTGCTCTCATCGAAACAACAGTATTTACCGCAGGGCCAGCGACTCCATAGAAAAAGCGTCGTGTGTCTTTGGTACGGCCCATGAAACCACTTTCCCCGCGCGTTAAAGTCTGTACAATCGCCGGGCAGCGGAATTCTTTTGAACCGTCAGATCTGGTGATGTCAATCCGACGGTGGATATCCTCCAGAGTCGCCCACCCGTTATCTCATGTCTGCTATGTCATATGGCCCACCATCGTGCTGCTCTCATTGATTCTCAGTCATTGATCTATGTTTACAATCCGACGGCCCAGGATACAGTCTCTTCCATCCATTGACTCCGTTGCCACGTCAGTTCCCCATATGTCTATCGTACATCCACGTGTCTCTGTCTCGTGCACCCGTATTATCCGTCCCCAACATATATATATATATATATATATATATATATATGTGTGTGTATTTATATGTGTTTTTATTTGCATTCGTCATTCTTCAACCACCACCTCCAAACTGTGTCACGTAGAAAATCAACATTTCATTTATTTGTCAAAGCCCTCATCGCGTTTCCTCTGCCACCCTTCATGTTCCTGTTATCCGTTCGTGTCCACGATGCCATTCTCATCTACGTCTCCACGCCCCTTGCCTGTGAGTCTGGTTTATCTAATGTTTTTGGGTTTTCCAGGTTCCAAGATGATAAGAGGCCTCATGATTCATCGCCTCCATCGCAGAAGATAAAAGGCGTGTCAAAGGACGATATTCCGCTGGTGAAATTAAAAGAGGGAGCCGAGGATAGGTGTGAGAAATGACCACCATTAAAGAAGACAAAGACATGAATTTACAGAACCCTCCCGAGAAATTTGCCTTACATTAAAGATCCAGGATCCAAATTCAAAGATAAAGGTTGATAGTACAGTACAGAATCGTAGACTATCTCAGGGTTCTTATGGTAGCAGATCTTACTCTCAGCGGAAGGCAAAGCATTGTATATATTTTATTATTTGTGTCTTTTATATATGGAGATTTTCATCTCCCAGCATTTATTTCTATAGACAGATTGTAAAGTACAATCATTTAAATTTAGTCATTCATAGAGTGGGCGCGATTGTTTTCCGCCATTTTATTCAAATTGAGTCATTAAATGTGCTTCACCTACCTCCTTCTCTAGAATTCTCTATCTTTTCTATAAAGGCCCGAAAAGAAGACATTGTAAGGGTTCCAGATTTCTATCAGCAAACTGTGGAGCGACAGGGATTTTGTATACATTTTGTGATATTTATGTATGAAGGTTCAGAGCCCGTAGGGTCTTAGTGAGGAGGAGTTATAACTGTATTGAGGATTCTGGTCTTTGGTATCTCACAGTATGTAATTTCTCTTATGTGTTAATACAATATATCATTTCATGCTGTTTATCTTCTCGTATCATGTTCTATAATGCGAGTGGCTCACTATTTTGCAGTAAGGATTCATCCTTGTTGGTGCCCTCTCTGGAATTAGTCAAGCGCTTTAAATAGGCCTAGTCATGATATACTATTCCATGTTCATCTTTTCCATATTTTCAGCTATATTAGTTGCATGAGGAGGGTGCTTTTAAAACTCCATTGTCACATAAGGATTCATAAATTGGAATGCCCTTATGTGGTTCTGTTGTGTATCTGGGTATCAGTCTCATGTTAACTAATATCTTCTTTATGTTTTCTCACTGCACTCACCTCCTGATATTTGATTTCTGTGATATATTATTTGAACTGGCCCTCTTTACAGTAAGTTGTCTCTTAACTGTCTGATACCTTTGTATTGGAGTGTTACATGATGTCCCTGCACTGTTCTTATCTTTGTATCAGCTTCTGAGAGAGATTGGTCCCATTCAAAACTTATTTCCTTGTTTTACAAGAGATAGTAAGAGAGCTTTTGGACTGACAACCCAAGCTATATAATGAGCTCCTTTCTATATTAAGATGTCCTAGGCACTGGTCTATAGCAACTCTAGGCTGTCTCTAGGGGGTGACAAAATCATCCACAATAGGATAGATTGATGCATGGTTAGCTGTTAAATGTTCTGTTATTTCAGCGTTACATATTGTTCCTTGCAGATTTCTTTTCAGTTACGCAGCACACTTTTTCTTGCTCTCAAAACGAAAAGGGTTTAAAAATTAAAATTAACACACACCACACACTGACCCTAAGTGAAGAAGTGCCTGGTTAACACCGCCTGGAAAAGACTCTAAAATCAATTGTCACTGCACCTTGTCTGCCCTTGACCTCGTTTGATTCTGTCCCTTTCTGCCCTTGTCAGTTTCCTTCTTCCTGTCATCATTGCGCCCCCAAGGCGCCTTTCCCGGAGACTTCTTGGCCTTCACCCTCAGTTTCTGGTTGATCAACCTGCTCCGCCCCGCCGTCATCGAGCCAGTCCTCCTTCGAGTCCGCACTCCGACTCCTCTCCTGACTCATCGTGTTCTCCTTCTCCTCCTAGTTCTCCCCCTGCCGCCTTCACTATGTCTGGTCCAGGGCCTAACGCTAGCAGTTCTCCCGGCCCTAATGCCAGCCCTACTACTAGCAGAACCACCACAGGAAGTACCTCGGCCACACCCTTGCTGCCGTACATTGCAGGCCTCAGCCTCCCCGATTTCAATCAGTTGATCAATGACCCTATCCACCACGATGTTGGTTGGCCTACCATGCCAACCAAGCACCCCTCTGACATCCCTAAGTTCGAAGGCCTTGCTGGAGAAGATCCAACCAATCATGTCCGATCTTTCCACATGTGGTGTTCCTCCAATTCCATTACTGATGACTCCATCCGTCTTCGTTTGTTCCAATGCACGCTTACCGGCGAAGCTTCTAAATGGTATGTTGAACAAGCCACCTCTTCCCATACCACCTTTGCGACCCTTGCCCAAGCCTTTTTATCTTATTTCCAGCTCCCTCTCCGATACGATACTGGCACGGAGCTCTTGACTTCATTCAAGCAAACCTCTTCGACCCGCCTTTCTGCCCATGTTTAGGAATGGCGACGAAGACGAAGCTTATGTCGAGCCCCCTCCTTCGAAGATCGGGTTTACATGGACTGGTTCCTTCGCACCCTCTTAGCTCCTATCGGCAAGGATGTCGCCTCTCACTTTCCTCAAACTGAAGAAGCCGCCCTCCAAATAGCCTTGAAATATGACCTGATCTACGCTCAATCTGGTTATGTTTATACCGTTCATCCTGACCTCCCCAGGCCCGGTGGCGCTAACGCCCCGGGGGCATCTCATTCCGCCGATGGTATCGTTGGAGCCCTTTCCCATCCGTATGCTCAACCTCCTGTGGGCTATGGTCTCCCTCAGGGAGGGGCCAGCACCTCTAGCACTCTTCCCCCTCCCGGTAGCATGTATCCAGGATACGGCATGCCTCCTCCTTTTGCCCAACCTCCTGCTTACCTCAATGTTTCCCAACCTAACCATTACCTTTATCCGCAGCCTGGTGCGCCAGCTCCTCCAGCATATGCGCTTCCATCTCCCTTGCCTCCTCCAAACCCGCAACAACACTTACAGCCCCATCCAAGGCAAGTATTTGCACAGCAAGGCGTGACTAATCCCCCTTATTCTCAAAGAAGGTGGAGAGGAAATCAAAACCAATCTGCTCCTGGTACCCGTGGACCCAATTCTGGTGTGGACCCTAACACTGACAACCAGCAACAGGGCATTCAGCCCAAGCCGGACAGGCTGCTTCGCACAAACAAGCCTTGTTCATGTTGCGGTGTTTATGGTCATTACACCCACGATTGTCCCCCCTTACCCCAGATGTGGCAGATGTGGGAGTCTCAAGCCACATTGCGCGGACAACACGGCTCCCCTCATGCTCCCCCTAATGTGGCCACTACCCAACCAGCTGTGTTTACTGATCCTTTCCCTCAGCAAGGATTCGTGGCTACCCAACCACCTAATAGCCAGGTCACCACTCCCCCTTCTCTTTCTGGTTCCTCCGATTACCAGATCCTTATGATGCGCTCCGATCCTTCCCCGATCGTCGACCTTCACCTTCAAACTCGGTCTCGCCAGTACCCCAAGCCTCCTGCTCAGTCTGCCTCTGAGCCCCCTCCTTCAGGATCTACAGAGCCTCTTTCGACACCGAATGGCCCCTTTCATATCCCTCAACCCAAAGTTGAGGTTCATACCAAGATTCCTAAGGGACCATTACGTCGAAACGCTACTTCCAGTCGAGCTGCTCATTCATATAGCATAGTAGATGATTTTGCACAATCTCCTGCCGCCATTTCCACACTGGAAATCCTCCAGTCGTGCCCTTCCCAAAAGAAGGCTCTACTATCTGTCGTGGGCACTGTAGATCCTGCTGATGACCAAATGATTGTTTTCGACGCCTCTCAATCGGACCATCCTCCTCTTCCTGCTTCCGTCGCCTTCCAAATCCCAGTCAAAATCCGGAACGCCAACGTTTCCCGGTGCATAATTGATGAGGGGGCATCCACCTATGTGATGTCTGCTTCGGTTTGGAAGCAACTCGGATCTCTTGAGCTGGCCCCTTCCACGATCACCCTTCGAGCGTGGGATGGCCATGCCTCCCAGCCCATTGGCCTGTTTCGTAATTGTCCTATCACCCTCGCCAGTAAGACTGGTTGCGTTGACGTCGAAGTCATCGACACCCCGTTAGATTACAACATTCTATTGGGACGAAGCTACACCTATGCTATGTCTGCTGTCCCATCCGTGGTTTTCCGCAAGATGTCTTTCCCCCATAATGGAAAGATAGTCACCATTGACCAGCTGACATATCATGAGCCAAAATCTCATACCTCACCTGAGACGACCATCTCTTTTGTAGCTAACAAGCAAACAGTCGATTCCTTGACCAGTGTCTCCCCCGACGTTTACAAAGATTCCTCCCTACTTGGAACTTTTCCTAATCTTCCCCCTTCTCCTATCACTGATCCCAACTTATCGAATATTTGCATGATGCAATCATCTTAGGCTGCCCTTAAGCGGCCTGCCTCGGCTAGTCAGCAACCTCCCCCTTGCCCTCCGCACCTCGCTCCTAGCCATTCATCTCAGCTAGCCGGACCTCCTCCTTCTGGCCCTCCCCCTACATCTGGTATCCCTGAACCCCTTTATCCTCCTGGAACGGTTCCCCCAGGCCTTAACCACCTCGGAGCCGTCCCTCCTGGTCATTACCCTGCTGGGCAGATACCTTTCCTGGCTCCCCCTCCAGGAGTATTTTCTGTCCCCGTCATGGCCACCCTCTCTCTCCCTAACCTGACCCTCAGCATACCCGTCTGGTACATTGACCCTCCAGCCGCTACCCCTCCCGGTCACCCCAAACCTTACCTTGCTTTGACACCGGTTCAACCGGTCCCCTTCACCTCCTCCGGGCCCCTAGCACCTCCACAGGACCCTACCCCTGTGGTGCCAGCCCTCGGAAAGAAAGGCAAAGCTCGTAAGGGGGAAACCCATCAGGACCAGGCCGCCCCGACAACCCCTACCCCTCCGCGACTGCCAAAGCCCGCTATCTAATGCGCTTTGTGTGATATCATCGGTCACGCCACCCATATGTGTCCTGAATTGCCGCACCTCAAGATTCTGGTCAACGAGACGTTTCCCGACTCTGACATCCCTGAAGTCTATGTCACTATCCTGGACTCTATCCCGAAACTCAAAACCTTGCGCACAAACCACCCTTGTGCTTTGTGCGATTTCCACGGCCATTACACCCACCTCTGTCCCCGCCTTGATGAGTATCGTTCCTCCTTGGACATGTACCGCCGATTCAAGGCCACTTCGATAGGACCAGAGGATCTTCCTACTCCCATTCACATTCCTCATCCCGCTATCGAGCCAACAGAGCCGTCAACCACCATTTTGTACCTGTCATCATCCTTGCGAGATAGTTCACCTGCCCTTCAACCTGCAGATCCTCTCAGATCCTCAGTCGACCTTGGATCTGTTGATATCGCACATCTGAGCCCTTCTCCTCCTGATGACCCGTCGCACATCATTACCTCCTCGGGTGACCTTTCTTCCTCCAGTATTCCCATCTTCCAGTCCGATTAAGACATTATGGAAGCCATGACCAACCCAGACTTTCCATGGGACGATATGCACCATCGCGCATACTTCCTCCCACAACAGTCCCATGACCAATTTGCTGTGGAAACCAAAGACTTCATCCCCAATGCAGTCAATTGGTTCAAAAACCCCATCCCTGCACCTGATGCTTTCGAAGAAGGAAACATGGCCAATATCTCTCCTACCATCAAAATTGACATTTCAGTCACACCAGGTATCGAAGAATATATCACCTTAGGCGCCACTGCACCCCGGAAGAAATCGAAGCATACACCAAGCTTTTCAAAGAATTCCATGATATTTTTGCCTGGTCCTATTCTGAAATGCCCGGACTCGATCTCGCCATTGTCGAACACCATATCGACACATGGCCTGATGCCAAACCAGTCCGTCAAAAGTTGAGACCCATTCATCCTTCCAGACGTGACGCTATCAAAGTCGAAATCGATAAGCTCAAGCAGGCTGGTTTTATTTACCCCATTTAATACACCACTTGGGTATCCAACCTAGTTCCCGTTCTCAAGAAACAAGGCACCATCCGTGTCTGCACAGACTTTCGCGACTTGAACAAAGCTTGTCCCAAAGACAACTTCCCCACACCGTTCATTGACCAAATAATTGACGAGTGTGTGGGGCATGAGGTTCTATCCTTTATGGATGGTTTCTCCGGATACAACCAAATTGCTATCCGTCCTGCTGATCAACTCAAAACCGCGTTCATTAGTCCGTGGGGAACTTTTGCTTGTCGGGTCATGCCTTTTGGCCTCAAAAACGCCGGCGCCACTTTTCAACGGGCCATGTCTTATTGTTTCCATGACTTAGCTCATATTATCCTTGCTTATTTAGATGACCTCACTACACGTTCTAAGCATCGGGCGCAGCACCTCCACGATCTGCATACCATTTTTCTCCGATGTCGCAAGTATAATATCTGCCTTAACCCGTTGAAATGCGTCTTTTGCATTCCTACCGGCCATCTCTTAGGCTTCATAGTGTCTAAGGATGGTATCACTCTTGATCCTTTGAAAGTTCAAGCCATTCTTGAACTTCCCATTCCGCGTACCCTTCGCCAGCTCCAAAGTCTCCAAGGCAAAGCTAATTTTCTTCGTCGGTTTGTCCTTGACTATGCCACCACCGCACATGGGTTCCTTAGACTCCTCCGATCTACTATCCCATTCGTTTGGGATTCCTTTGCTCATGAATCTTTCGATGCCCTCAAGCAGGCTCTCACATCCGCTCCCTTAATCCGCCCTCCCGACTTTGATCGGGACTTCATCCTGTATATCTCCACTTCCACCTATTTGGTCGCTGGAGTCCTTATCCAGGAAGATGACAATGGTATCGAGCATGTGATCTACTACGTCAGTAAGAACCTTGTAGGGCCCCCTGTTTCCTACTCATCTGACGAAAAATTAGCGCTGGCTGTAGTGTTCTCAGTCCAAAAACTTCGTCATTATATCCTCATGTGCTCCACCAAGGTTGTGACTAATTCTAACCCCTTGGCTTTCCTTTTGAGTCGTCTTATCCTCACTGGGAAGTACGCCCGTTGGGTCGTCATTCTTCAGGAATTCGACCTCAAATTTGTCACACCAAAGAGTAAGAAAGGCTTAGCTCTCGCTGAGCTCATTTCTGAATTACCTACTGGATCGCACGACCCTCCGGTTAATGATGAATTTCCTGATGAACACTTATTTTCCATTACTTCCGACGAACCGTGGTATGGCGATATTCTTACTTACTTGCGAACCCAAAATTTCGCCCTCCATCTTGATCGTGAGGCTCACCGACGTATCCCAAACCAAGCTCCCCGATACCTCCTTATCAGTGACGACCTCTATCGTCGTGGGGTTGATACTGTCCTTCGTCGTTGTCTCACACAAGATGAAGCTGAACAAGTCCTTAATGCCTGCCATAGCGGCGCTTGCGGTGGCCACCTCTCTGGTCTTGCTACCGCCCAGAAAGTCATGCGCGCTAGGTATTTTTGGCCTTCCCTCTTCATTGATTGCATTGAGGCAGTCAAACACTATCCCAATTGCCAACATTTCGCCCCTAAGGCGCGAGCTCCCCCAGCTCCTCTCCATCCGGTCGTCTCCACTGGTCCCTTCTGTAAATGGGCCATCGACTTTATGGAGTGTCACCCGCCATCCGCTGGTAACCACAAATATATCATCGTGGCGGTCGAATATTTCACAAAATGGGCCGAGGCCATGCCTACATTTAACAACATGGCAGCTACCGCAGCCCTCTTTTTCTTTAACCATGTTATCGCTCGATTCGGAGTTCCGAAACAACTGGTCTCTAACCATGGCAGACATTTTGAAGATGAGATATGGCGCGAGCTATCCTCACTGTTGGGTTTTAAGCACCAATATTCCTCCTCCTATTACCCTCAAGGTAATGGCCAAGTTGAAGCAGTCAAAAAAATTCTCAAGACTATGCTTCAACAGACGGTGAATAAGCACAAAACCAACTGTCACCTCATGCTCTTCCCTGCTTTATGGGCCTATCGGACTTCTGTTAAAACTGCCACCGGGTTCACTCCTTTCCACCTCGTTTTTGGAGAGGAGGCAGTCTTGCCAATCGAGTGTGAAATCCCTTCCCTGCATCTAGCCGTCGAACTTGTCCCTGACACCCAACCTCTAGAACAACGACTTATCATACTCAAGCGCGCTTCCGAAGACCACCGTGTTGCCTTGCAAACCATGGAAGTGGCCAAGAAACGCACCAAAGCCTAGTATGACCGAAAATTCTAGCCTCGTTCTTTTCACGAAGGTGACCTTGTTCTAGTCTATGACCAGGCCCATGATGTCCTTGGTCATGGGAATTTCGACTCATTATGGCTAGGCCCTTACATCATCAGTAAGGATCTTGGTAAGGGGGCATACCTCTTAGAGGATTTCAAAGGCAACCCCCTTCCTAATCCTCGCAATGCACTCTATCTTAAGAAATATTACTGTTACAGGTCAAAATACCTTCTCATCAGCTCAGAGGGGAAGACAAATATGGAAGAAGTACAAAGACCTAAATTAAACCTATTTCTGCCAGGATAACGCATATATAGAACAGAACAAGAGCGTTATAACGCAGTCAAGCAATACATTGGCTGTGTTAGTGGCTAGGGCAACACTCTGTTTACACTGGAGGGACGCGTTACCCATGTTTTAAGTTTGAATTGGGAAAAGAGCGCGGAGAAAGATTTGAATCTCCGAATTTCCCTCACAAAGGAGTCAGTGCACAAAGGAAACTGCAGAAGCACCAGTTCATTATTGGTCATTGCCATAGAAGACTGAACTCCAAGAGAGGCAAAAGCATGGAGATCAAGGAAACATCTAAGCCTTTTCCATTCCAAACTAGTGGAAAGAGAAGGGCAATCAATGGCTTCTCCTCTCCTATATATTCTCAAGGCTCTTAATTGAAGGTCGAAGCATTGCTCAAAGTTCTTACATACTTGTGGAATAGAGAATAGTGTCACATTGTGAAGGCCAAGAGTCAAAGAGGCTCCTTGAGAGTTTGTTGGCTTGGACTTCTTCACTTGATAGAGAAGAGAGATTGGGAGACTGAGGAGGGCTTGGTACAACCGATGGTTGTAATCCTCCTTCTTTCAAAATCAATAGAACTATGTTCGTTTTGTCCATTCGATGCTTAATGTTATATTGTCGTTTCAATATTTGTTTAGTATGATATGAATGGCTCAGATGTGTATAATCTAGATGTTTATTGTTGATTTAATTGATAGAATACTTGTTATATTAGAAGTTACGCGGGTGCTTTGACTGATTGTAGGTCTCAGATTTGGAGCCGACAAAGAAGGACTCTTACTTTGCTGCTCAGCGTTCTCCAAGAGATTCCAAGACCGTCAAAGAGGTAATTCTCTATTGTATTCCTTCAAGTTATTTCAAGCTAATATGAACATGCTCATGCCATCTTTATGAACAGCATAGCTAATCTTACTGTCTGCCTCGGGCACCGGAAAGCCCTGAGAAGGATATACGAAAACCAACCACCCAAGCAGTTTACCCTAAAGCAGAATTGGCGACTCCACTGGGGAGTTTCCCCATAGTTTTCGGACTATTTCTTCCTTCATTTATTCTCTCCTCTGATCAGTATCCTTCCGACCATTTTTTGATGCCCAGTAGACATACCAAACGCTTGCAGAGTTCAATCCTGTTCCTGTCTGGCCAACTGAAGAGCTTTTCCCTGGTTAACGCGACCTATGCAGTTCATCCAGTGCGTTATAACGTGGTCTAGGCTTAAATACAGTGCGTTATAACGCTGTATTTTCTCACAGACAGAGCGTTACTCAGCCAAAA
The DNA here is from genome assembly GCA_034641835.2 of Pinus albicaulis. Classification (NCBI taxonomy): domain Eukaryota; kingdom Viridiplantae; phylum Streptophyta; class Pinopsida; order Pinales; family Pinaceae; genus Pinus; species Pinus albicaulis. Next base: position 348,786,105 of record CM076580.1, read on the forward strand.
ACCCTGCTGTTCACTACTGTGAATGTGTTTTAGCTGTAGAGTTTTTTGGCCACCAGTACCTTTCATAGACTGAATCCCTGTGCTTGTCTGCTAAAGCTGGCATTGAGTATTTGTTTCTCTTATTTAGTTAGTGTGCAAAGCATTTACTTTTTTAAAGAGAATTTTTTTTTTTTTTTTTCTGCATTTAGTTGAGTTTATTCTGAAAGTTTAGTTCACAGACTGTTAAAGAGGTAGATAGAAGTCTGAATCTTGAAAGTCAAGTTGTGTTATTTACATGTTGGTGCATGGATGATTGAAAAAGAAACCTCTCCTTGTAGAAACACTGTTCATTGAAGTTAATATTTAGAGCATGTTTTGCATGGTTTCTTGAGTCCGCGTCTCACTATACTTCATACGTCCATTTCCCCTCCGCAAGACTAATAACAAAGTACACTAAAAACAAAGCGATAATAAAATCAATCTAATAACTCTTTTTGAGCTCACACAAACAGTAGTTCAAGCTAGGATCTTGGGTTAGGAAAGTGAGAAAACTACCTAAGATCTCAAAACTTGAAAACTAGAGTCATTAACGAGTGAAATCCTGCTGCACTCACATTATTGGGACCGTTCCTTTACCGGAGCTCAGCGCGAGACAACACTTGGGTGCAATAGAAGGTAGCCCGCCTTCGACTGCATCCTGTGGGTGTGTTATATATTGGGGTTCCCTTCGGGGATGTCGAAACTAGATCGGGGATCTAGGTATTCTTCCCATATAGCACACTGTCCTTGACCGTGGACCCCCCTGATAGTGTCTGTGATTTGAGGTATCCTTAGTGGCCATACTCTTAGGGACTTACACAAGGTGACTGGGACGGGCTGTCTTGGTACCTGAAACAGACGAACCTACTCTGTCTTCAGTCTTTAGGAGGGTACTCATCTTCACGAGAGTGCTTACACCTATCGTCTGGGGTTTGGGCGAAGCTCTACAGTAACCGTAACTGTACTTTCGACCAACCCTCTCTGTATGCTATTGTGAGACTGGATTTCATCACCAGTGAACAGTAGTACTCAGACAGGGCACCCTATTCTGGCTGCTTGCTGATTGATTTTAGGGAGTCTTTTCTTTTTTAGTAAGTGTGTGGTTACTGTCACTTGAGACTTCATAATATATCACATTTTAAATCAAATTTGTTAAAATTAAACCGGTCAACGTGGCGTCCCCTGACCCACGCCGTCTGTCTCGACGACAGCAAGGTCTACCTCCTCTTACCTTAGAGGAAAGATTGAACCTTGGTGAACCCGGGCCTTCTACGGAAGAGCAGTCTCCTCTGACTAATATGGACTATCACATAGACCCTTATCAGCTGGAACTCCCGGAGGAACCTTTCACTGAAGGCGTTGTACCTAATTACAATCCTCTGCTCACTGACCCATTAGGACCTGTGATAATCCAGATTCCACCGCGCCAAGATATGTCTGCGGCAACACCAACATCTATTTCTCCACCGGTATCCACAGGGTCGATACCAATGGAAACCAGTCCTGGTTTGCCATCATCCTCCCCGCCGGTGGTCAGTTCTATGCCATTACTGGGTAACCCCAGTAGTCAACATATGCCTACCCCCAACCCTATGGTCAACACAACTGTCAGTAGTTTACCGAACCCTTCGGCATCTACTCCTACCGTGACCACGTTGGGGACCACGGTAGCTCCTCCCACGAGAACGACTACTTCGGTGCCCTTTAACAACCCTATTGGTTGGAACCCTCTGTTGAGTTCAAACCCCCTGGCCACTATACCAGGGGGCAGTGTTATCAGTACACAGGTAGCAGGGAATATTTCTCTTCCTATGCAATCCTTAGGACAAATGGGACAACCCATTATAAATACTATCCCCTTAAGTGGTTCAAACATAGGTGTAGGATATATACCGTTGCCAAATTATGCAAGTAATAGTATGCCTCCGGGAAACTCTATTGCATCCATTTGGACTAACCAACCCCAACCTCCATCTGGAGTGGGAGGGCACTTTTACGCTGGGGGCAACCAACCATTTGCCCCTCAATACACTATGCCCTATGGACAACAACCGTATGTTCCTACTCCTCCACCTATGGGAGGTTTTTATCAAAGTCCCACTTACCCTTCTGGTAACACATGGATGGGGGGACCCTATCGTCCAAGTAATCAGCCCATACTGCCTTGGTTAGACTCGGGGGCAAATCCACAATTGCCTTTCTTGGCAGCTTTGGACATACCCGACATCCATAAGTTGACAAACGACCCCATCAACCACAACTCGCGTTGGCCTCCTATACCGCATAAGATTCCTTCAGATATCCCGAAGTTCGACAGGAAGCATGGAGACGACCCGGCCGCACACATCACTACCTTCCATTTGTGGTCCATATCCAATTCCATGGTAGATGATAGTGACCGCCTTCGACTGTTCTCCCGCACCCTTACAGGCAATGCCGCCAAATGGTACATTGAATTACCACGCGCCGCCATCAATACGTTTGGCGCTTTAGCGATGGAGTTCTTAAGGAACTTTCAACTACCAATTAGAGTGGAAACCGGCACAAAATTGTTAATAGCACTACGCCAAGACACCGCCACCCACATCTCCGACCATATTCATGAATGGAGACGTAGGAGGAGGCTTGTCAAAGTGCCAATACTGGACCATCTCTTAGCCAATTGGTTTTGCAAGTCTCTTTTACCCCATATCTCTAAAGACATTGGCCTTTCTGGGGTGGTGACAGAAGATCAATGTATCCGTCGTGCCCAGCACCTAGATTTAATCTATTCACAATCTGGCACGCTTTAGGATCTGCTCCCCCATGCCCCTGGTAACCCAAACCCTCCGGCTACTAAGAAAACCGGAGCTCATGCCGATGGTCTCGTTGGCGCGATCTCTGGTGTAGTCACCAATCAGTCTCGGGGGCAAACCTCCCAGCCATCCTCGGCTGCCACCGCCCCCCATCAAACGACTCCTCTCCCTTCCGCTGAGGTAAATTCGGTGCAAACCTCACAAAAACCCAACGGGAAAAATAGGAAGAATAAGAAGAAAACATCTTCTTCAGAAGAGCAGTCGAATAATCAGAATAACTCGAATCAGAAAAATGCTGCTAACGAAAAAGGAAAGGATAAACCCATGAGATTTCCTTGTAAAATCTGTGCGGAGGACCACTTGACATACAAATGTCCTCGGTTGCAGGAATGCACTGATTTTATTGCTAACAAGGACTCTGGGAGAACACCTGCCATTCTTCACAATCCTTTCCCCAATCAACAGCAGCAACATCAACATATGGTTGACAACCCGCCACAACCCCATCAACGGGGCAATGGTGGTTCGTATCCTTCTGGCGAAGGACCATCTGCCATTTATGGCATCGAGAGTATTGACCTTCAAACTTGCGCCAAGCTTTATGGAACTCCTACCATAGATGCTCAGGAACCTGGAACTAGTTCCAATCCACCGCCGCCCAATGATTTGCATATCGAAAGGCCTACTGTTGAACCTGTAATTCGTCCCCCTAAAGGGACACTTCGACGCATGACTCATAATACCTCTGCACGTGCAGCCCAAAACTACAATATTGTAGAAGATTTGGCGCAGGCACCGTTAGCTATGTCTACACTTGAAGTATTACAAACCTGTCCAGCACAAAGGAAAGCCTTGCTTTCGGCCATTGGTGTAATAGATCCCCAGGATTCCATGCTAGCAGTCTTTGATATGGAAAAGGCTAAACGTCGCCTCTCGCATCAACTCGCATTCCAGGTGCAGGTTGTGTCGAAAGGGAGACCCATCCATCGCACTGTCATAGACAAAGGTGCTTCGACCTGCGTTATGTGACAAGCTTGCTGGCTGAATTATGGTTCTCCTACTCTAACCCCGCCATCGAATTCCCTTAAAGCTTTCGATGGCCACACGTTCCTACCCAAAGGATACCTTGCTAGCTTTCCCATCACTCTGAGTGGGAAAATGGTAAACGTGGACGTTGAAGTCGTAGAGCGTCATCTTGACTATAATCTATTGCTTGGTCGCAGTTGGTCTTATGCTATGACCGCCATCGTGTCTTCGGTCTTTCGACTCATCCTATTTCCATTGGATGGGAAAATAGTCACGGTTGATTAGCTATCCTTCTGCACCCCTGATTATTCCACTTTACCAAGTAGCTTTGTACCCTTAATAGGAGGTGTCCCTGACTCTTACGTCAGTATCGGTACTGGTCTTCTAAAGGCATCTTCCCTACTGGGTTGTTTTCCTCTACCGCCGCCTCAGATCCCAAACACGGTTGCAATGATATCCACCTTTTTGGATGGCTTTATCGACCCATGGATCATTTCGGCGCCTTCAAATATTGATTCCTATGGAGATCAGATGCCGCTTTCGCCGGTTGAGTTGGCTTACCAAGCCATCCAAGTCGCATCTGAACCCTCCACTGATATGGTTTCGACCACAGGTATGACCCTCTCTCCCATCACGGTTCTCTCTAAGGATCTCCTCAATGAAGTCTGGCCTACAGACGAAGCTATTCGAGAGATCATGTCATTAGAAGAACGACCTTGGGGAGAGTTCCACCATCGCGCTTCGACAATTGATTCGGAGGAGATAAAAACTGAAATCCCATCTTTTGACCAACCTGAGATAGTTCTCTCCTCTTATACGACTGTCCACACTATCGATTCAGAAGGGAACATGGGCAATATTTCCAAGACACTGCTCATTGATATCTCGGTCAAGACAGGTATCATGGAAAATATTCAAATTGGAGCCGACTGCAATCCTGAGGAAATTGTGGCCTTCACATCTCTTTTTAAAGAATTCCGCGATGTCTTTGCTTGGTCTTATGATGAAATGCCCGGCATAGATCCTTCTATTGTCAAGCACGAAATCAAGACTTATGACAATGCTAAACCTATCCGGCAACGACTCAGACCTGTCCACCCTCGCAAAGTAGTCGCCATCAAGGTCGAAGTAGAAAAACTTTTAAATGCTGGCTTCATTTACCCCGTTCCCTTAACTGAATGGGTTTCCAATCTGGTTCCCGTTGATAAAAAACAAGGCACTATTCGATTTTGCATCGATTATCACGATCTGAACGCCGCTTGTCCAAAAGACAACTATCCTATGCCGTTCATTGATCAAATTCTCGACGATTGTGCCAGATGCGAATCGTTTTCCTTCATGGATGGATTCTCGGGATACAACCAGATTGCCATAAAAAAGGACGACCAGCATAAAACTGCTTTCATCTGTCCTTGGGGCATCTTTGCGTATAAAAATCTCCCATTCGGCCTGAAGAATGCTGGAGCAACTTTTCAGCGGGCTATGGACTATGCTTTTCATGACATTCGACATATTGTACAGGTGTACTTGGATGACCTCCCGGCTCATTCCAAGAAGCGACGAGACCACCTGGCTCATTTAAGAGAAATTTTTGCTAGGTGTAGGTTCTACAATATACGTTTGAATCCTCATAAATGCGTATTTATGGTCGAGTCCGGACGATTGTTAGGTTTCATTGTTTCCAAGCACGGGATTAGGGCCGATCCCGATAAGGTCAAAGCAATTGTAGAATTTCCGGCACCACAATCCATCCTTCAACTCCAAAGCTTGCAGGGGAAGGCAAAATTTTTGCGTCGTTTCATCATTAACTATGCTGAGATGAAGAAAGGATTCATGTGATTGTTGAAGAAAGGAACACTATACTTGTGGGATGACCAAGCTCAACGGTAATTTGATGCTTTAAAACATGCACTTGTTTCAGCCCCACTCCTTAGTGCCCCCGATTATTCACGCGACTTTCTCCTTTATCTGGCAGCATCACCATCCTCACTTGGAATGGTTTTGGTTCAAGTACACGATGACGACAGCGAACATGTGATTTACTATTTATCTAAAGGTCTCATTGGACCTGAATTACGTTATTTACATGTGGAGAAACTCTCTCTAGCAGTAGTTTTTGCCGTCACCCGGCTCCGACATTATATATTGCTGCGACAGACTACGGTGATTGCTTTGGAGAATCCCATGCGACATATCTTGTCTAGACAAATTATTAGAGGGAAATATTCCAAATGGATCGTCATCCTCCAACAATTTGATTTGGTGATCACGGTTTCCAAAGCAAAGAAATCCCTGGTCTTTGCCGAATTACTATCGAACCTTCCCAGAATCGACCCGGTAGAGGTAGCTCATGATCCATTCCCTGATGAATTTGTCTACTTGGTCGACTCTTTGGACCCCTGTTATGGAGATATCTTAGTCTACCTACAAACTCAACGCTTCTGCCCAACTCTCACGTCTGATGACCGTCGTCGTATCCGCCACCAAGCAAAGCACTACCTCGTGCTAAACGATACACTATATCATCGTGGTGTTGATACTATTCTCCGACATTGTCTCACTATCGATGAGGCAGAACGCGTTTTGAATGACTGCCATGCAGGGGGCATGTGGTGGTCATCTTTCGGGCATAGCTACTGCCCAAAAAATCTTGCGCGCTGGTTACTGGTGGCCCACTTTGTTTAAAGATTGCATTGCAGCAGTCCAAAAATGCCATCCATGTCAAATTTTCACAAAGAAAATGCGCGCACATCCTACCCCCCTTCACCCGGTTATCTCCATAGGTCCTTTTGCTAAATGGGGAATTGACTTCATCACCTGCAATCCCGCTTCGGAAAATGGACACAACTACATTGTGGTTGCAGTCAATTATTTTACGAAATGGGCGGAAGCCCTTCCCACTTTTAAGGCCGACGGTGAAACCGCCGCTCTTTTCCTATTTAATCAGGTAATCTGTCGGTTCGGCGTACCCCTATCGATTGTCACCGATCATAGATCTCACTTTCAAAATCATATGATGACCGAATTAACATCCATGCTAGGTTTCCGACAAGATCAATTTTCGTATTATTATCCTCAAGCTAATGGTCAAGTAGAAGCCGTAAATGGCGTTCTCAAAACCATGATTCGTCGATTGGTCGGAAACCATAAAACCACATGGCATCGAAAGTTATATTCTGCGTTATGGGCATACCAAACGTCAGTTAAAACTGCCACAAGCTTCACACCTTTCGAACTTGCTTTCGGCCTGGAGGCAGTACTTCCGATTGAGTGCGAAATCCCATCGCTTAAACTGGCCGTTGAACTCCTGCCTGGCACCACCGCCACAGAAGAGCGCTTGCTCTCGCTCGATCATTTGGACGAAACTCATCGAGACGCTACACTAGCACTTGAAGCTCACCAGTGCCGAGTTAAAACTCAATACGACAAATCTGTCAAGCCTCGTTCTTTCCAAGAGGGCGATCTTGTTCTACTTTATGATCAAAAACACGACCTCTTGGGGGCAGGAACACTCCAACCATTGTGGCTCGGTCCTTACATCATCACTAAAGCCCTCTCAAAAGGAGCTTACGAACTACAGGACTGTAATGGAATTCCACTCGAGGAGCCCCGCAACGGGCTCTATCTGAAGAAGTATTTCACCTAGTTTTGCACTAGGCATATGCTTTGTAATTTTATGTATAAAAGTTTTTTCCTATTTTTATTTTGATGCTTCTAGATTATTTGTTTGGTTTAAAGTGTTTTTCTCATGTAATCCTTTTCTTTCGCACAGATGTCATCACACTCGTTATCATACGTTGGGTATGCGGACGGTGCTAGTTGTCACACTAGACACATTGCTTCAGCTGCTTGGGTTCTCTATACTCCTAAGTCGGACCTCCTTGGTTCCGGGGGGATCTTCCTGGGTAACGCCACTAATAATGTCGCCGAGTACATGTCAGTGATCCAACTCCTCACGGAAGCGGCATCTCGTGACATCTCCGATCTAGTGGTCAGGTTAGATTCCCAACTCATCATTATGCAGTTAAACAATCATTACAGTGTCCGCCACCCTGTGTTGTTACGTTATTTTTTACGAGTGCGAATTTTAGAGTGTCAATTTCAAACAATCACATTTGAGCACATTCCTAGGGAATTTAATGCATTAGCTGATTCTTTGGCAAATTATGTGTTAGATTTGCATTTGTCACATTTATTGTAAAAGATTTACTCATGAGTACATATATTTTTATCACATCAAAAAATGCATAAAAATTTAAAAAAACAAAATCACCAAAAATATATATATATAGATATATGTGTCATGACCAGTACACAGTAAACATCAAAAAGAAAAAATCTCCCAAAACTTGGGGTGTTTTACAAAATTTGGCTCACTAAGCCATGCTCTGACACTAATACATCTACTCCAAATAGCTAAGCCTGATGCTCATAATAGCATACAACTGCTCTAGCTATCCTCCTCAGAGGAACCAGGTATCTCTCTGGCACACCCATAGTATGCCGCTGCAGACGAACTGGAACCTCCCGCATAGGAAGCGGTGGTATACCCATACTCAGACCCTCCAAGTTCCTGTAGAGTTCATGTAAAATCTGGGTATCATCGTCGTCGCCGGCTTCCACCTCCTCTACAGGTGCGCCAGCCGCGGGTAGCTGCAATCCTCGCCGTGCATGACGAGGGGCCCCAGCTGGACGGACAGGTGCCACATCTGTGTCAAGCAAGCAAAAGTTTCATGTCAAAACTTAATTTTCACCCCTTTTCAACAAAAAAATTACATAAACATTCAAAAGCTAAAAAACAAAAACTTCTTTGAAAACAACTGATCATTTTTTCTTACCATCGGGCCCCCACTGGGTGCCAGGGGGCAAGAATAGCTCGGGATCGCCTGTGAAGTTCATCCCTGCATAGGGATAATCCTCAATCATGATGATCTGAGAGTCCAGCCAATCAAAAAATCCCTCATCAAAACAGTGACGGACGGGACCCTCTCTAGTCCGTGGAAGCAAAGTGGCCCACCGAGCCTGCCTCGGCTTGCGTGGACCCAATGGCGCTGTAGGGATCCTGGGCCTCATCAGTGGTACCCGATCCAGTATGAAAGAAACAATCAGTGTACCGTACCCAAACTCTCTTTGAGTACGGGTCTTGCATGCAGTAAGCTCTGCTCGGACCCGACGGACTACACCGTCACACCAGTCGAAAACCTGAGGCTGCATACAATCCAAGGCTAAGAGCATCTGGGCCTTGGTCGCCACATGCTGACTCTTGGCACCTGCCAAGTGAACAATCATCCATAGAATAGACCTCAAAGGTCTCAAAGTCACCTGTGCAATAGGTATCCGGTTACTCACAGCCTGGGTGCCATGTATGCAGTGCGCATGGATCAAATAAGTAGTGGAACGAGGGTCAGCGTTGGACCCCGTCAAATTGGGCCTCGCCCCACGACATGACAAGCCGGTCAAAAAGTAAACATCATCTTTTTCGATGGCGAGCTCATTGCCACCAATCCGAAAGACATGATGCCGCTCGTCCCACTGCTGGATCAGCCACCTCAGGAGGTCCTCTTGACCCCTCATCAGTTCTAAACGGGCATACTTAAGCAATCCGCACCTCCAGAGAGCCATTAAACTTGCCGCATCCATCACCATCTCTCGTTCTTTCCGCTCATGCTCTCTCTCTCACTAGATACTCATGATTAACAGCTGAACACCTGCAAATGAAACATTTCCAACCGATTAAAATTTGCTTGGACCACTTCAAAAATGAAAAAATTGAATTGTTAGAAAGCATGTTGCACCTAATGCGGGAGATAATACAAAACAGAGCGTTATAACGCGTACTTCCCTCACGGGTTATGCGTTTAACGCGGCTGTTGTACTCCTGACCCGCGTTAGGCGCAAATATTTTTCTAGGGCCTCAAAATTTCCTAATTTTGAACCAGCAAAAACTAAAAAATTGGCAATTAAATGATAACAGGAGGTTCTAGCTCTTACCTGGATCTCGCGGAATAGAAAATTGTTGCCCGGATCGACCGTAATCACCAGCTGAAGTTTTCACCCCTTTTCCACTCCATAGCTTCTTCACAGCACTCGAAACAGTGAAAATGAATGTCTTCTGACCTTCTTATAGCAAATTCTGGGGCATGACTCTCTTAAGTTAGTCGGCAAAGTTGTGATTCCTCACTGTACACATGTCGCAACTCTTGAGATTTGGTACTGATGATTCTAATAAGGGATCAAGATTTATGAGCAGACACACTCATGTTTTATCGAGCATTCTTTTTATGGTATTTTTCTTGCTCGTTAATCTGAAAAACCTCGAGTTCTCTTCTTCGGGCTCGTTAAACTTATACGAAGTTGGCATCGAGCGTTCTTTTTGTGGTCTTTTCTTGCTCGTTAATCCGAAAAACCTAGAGTTTTCTTCTTCAGACTCGTTAAAACTATGGAGAAGTACTGAGCATTCTTTTTAGGAATCTTTTTCTCGCTCATAAAACCGAAAAAATCCCGAGTCACCTTTGTCAGGCTCGTTAAACTATTAAGACAAAGAACAAGGAGCCATTATTTTCCTCTTTTTCAAAGCTCTTTAAACAGAAAAAGTAAATCGAGTTTTCTCCGCGTGACTCGTTAAAATTTCACGGAGGTACCGAGTTTTCTTTGTTGGACTCGTTAAAATTCCACAAAGAATATTGAGTTTACTTCGTCTCCTCGTACTCATAACAAAATGAGGTAGACGTCCATTGAACATAGATTTCTCACTTTTCCGGATTCGATGGACTAACTAACGGAAAATGAACTGTTTCGGGCTTACTATTACCCCTTTGCCGTGCCTGGTTATCAAGACATGAAAAAGGTACCCCAATGGAGTTGTATTTTACGACATTTTTCAGACTCCCTAAACATGAAAAATTCACCGAGTTTTCTCGTCTGGACTCGTTAAACCTAATCAGACAGGACATGGAGTTGTCTTTTATGACATTTTTCAGACTCTCTAAACATGAAAAATTCACCGAGTTTGCTCATCTGGAATCGTTAAATCTAATCAAATGGGGCACAGAGTTGTCTTTCCTGACATTTTTCAGACTCCCTAAACATGAAAAATTCACCGAGTTTACTCGTCTAGACTCGTTAAACTTAATCAGACGGGGAAAAATTTGGACAAAATGGATACTACCTCTGTTACATTTTCAAAAAGGTCGATTTGGCAGCAAAATTCTTGAACATGGCACTTCCCAGAAAACTCTTTCGCAGTTAGCCGAACCCTACCATATATGAGTATTAGCCTTCATTTCCCAGTGTCCCTGCACCGGTAAAATCCTAACACACTCTTTGGTGTTAAACACGCTTCAGCTGCCTAGTACCCTGCTAGAGTGCCTTCTATTGTTCAAGCAGATCTCGCTATCTACTTCTCCTGTTATCAACCAAACCGTTCATTATGCCAGAAATTATTTGTCGTCTGACGTTCCCATTTACTCTTCCTTATCTCAAATCATAAACAAAATCAGTTGGTTTCCGTTTCGTGTTGACTGATGTAGGACGCCTCAGTGCCTACCTTTTAACAGATCACTTCCTATCGATTTCAACACCTTATCTAGGAAGTTGATCCAGAAACACATCAGTACCCAGATACTTGCAGACATCAGTGGCAGGTAGTCTTGTGTTTGATCAAGGGTCTTCATCATTGGCTCTTGGTCGAATGATTCTACGAGTGTTCGAATTCAACTCCTTTTATTCACACTCGCTAGATTGTACTGGGCATCTTAGGGACCATCATCATTATCGGTGGCCACCTTCGCGTCTGTTAACAGTTTTCATTATTGACTGGTAATCAGATGATTTCTCACATGTTCGATGACAACTCCCTCATTCACATGTTGAGAACTATGCAGTTTAAGTGAATCGGCGGTCAAGACCTTGGGGCAAAAGGCTACACCATTAAAGTTGTGTTCCCTTCCCCAAGCTGCGATATTGTTTATGGAGACAGCTTCTTCAGCCTGATCCTGTTATGACAGACACTTCCACATTGTGCCTATTGGTGGACAGATTCTTCATATCTCTATTCTAGAGAAATCATGTTGTTTAAAGCTAATGAGCATGGGACATGCTCGACTCTAGGCAAATACTATATTTTCTGACATATGTTGTTGTTTCAGGTTTTCCTCAGTCTTTCAATCTCTCTCTCTCTACAAATTATAAAGTATTTCGGCCATCGTCTTCGTCTCTGACCTCACACTTTAGGGGGCATATGTTACAGGTCAAAATACCTCCTCATCAGCTCAGAGGGGAAGACAAATATGGAAGAAGTACAAAGACCTAAATTAAACCTATTTCTGCCAGGATAACGCATATATAGAACAGAACAAGAGCGTTATAACGCAGTCAAGCAATACATTGGCCGTGTTAGTGGCTAGGGAAACGCTCTGTTTACACTGGAGGGACGCGTTACCCGTGTTTTAAGTTTGAATTGGGAAAAGAGCACAGAGAAAGATTTGAATCTCTGACTTTCCCTCACAAAGGAGTCAGTGCACAAAGGAAACTGCAGAAGCACTAGTTCATTATTGGTCATTGCCATAGAAGACTAAACTCCAAGAGAGGCAAAAGCATGGAGATCAAGGAAACATCTAAGCCTTTTCCATTCCAAACTAGTGGAAAGAGAAGGGCAACAATGGCCTTCTCCCTCTCCTATAAGAAGGAGTTGAAGGCTCTTAATTGGAGGTCGAAGGATTGCTCAAAGTTCTTACATACTTGTGGAATAGAGAATAGTGTGACATTGTGAAGGCCAAGAGTAAAAGAGGCTCCTTGAGAGTTTGTTGGCTTGGACTTCTTCACTTGATAGAGAAGAGAGATTGGGAGACTAAGGAGGGCTTGGTACAACCGATGGTTGTAATCCTCCTTTTTTCAAAATCAATAGAACTATGTTTGTTTTGTCCATTCGATGCTTAATGTTATATTGTTGTTTCAATATTTGTTTAGTATGATATGAATGGCTCAGATGTGTATAATATAGATTTTTATTGTTGATTTAATTGATAGAATACTTTTTATATTAGAAGTTACGTGGGTGCTTTGACTGATTGCAGGTCTCAGATTTGGAGCCGGCGAAGAAGGACTCTTACTTTGCTGCTCAACGTTCTCCAAGAGATTCCAAGACCCGTCAAAGAGGTAATTCTCTATTGTATTCCTTCAAGTTATTTCAAGCTAATATGAACATGCTCATGCCATCTTTGTGAACAACATAGCTAATCTTACTGTCTGCCTCGGGCACCGGAAAGCCCTGAGAGGGATATACGAAAACCAACCACCCAAGCAATTTACCCTAAAGCAATTACCCTTAGCATTTCCCTTCTGAAATGCATGTTTTATTTTCTTTTAGATAGCCAGCATTTTTTTTTTTTTTCGTCTTTTGTGTTTAACACTTCACCAGGACACATTTTGTCCAAGAAGGGTCACTTCACCTCTCCTTAAAATCGAATTTCCTCACTTACGACACTTGTACTTGGGGCACCATTTTGCCTCCTTACTTGTCTTTGTTCGTGTCGATCTTCGTCATGAATTACCTTCTTGTACTCATGTTTTCATTGTCCCCCATTGGGCCTTTCCTATGTGGCAGCACCATTAAGTCACCCTTGTTTAGAGCATCCAAGTTGAGTCATCATCGCATTCATGGAGTCTATCCCGAGTCCCTTTGTACCCCGATATAGCCCTCCATCCTTCATTGCTTGGTCTCTCTCTTGTGTCGCACCTTATGACCTTCAGTCCCACTGTCCCCTATCCCTTATGATATTGTGTCAGTCGCTGCCACGTCATTCATGCCCTTTATGCTCTAACAAGGGAAGTTGTCCATTCGCCACTCAATCCTTTCCATTTCACTATTCATCATTAGTGTCAGTCTATCCATCTCTCTACTATTGTCTCTCGTGCCTTAGGTGAGGATCTCTCATTGCCTCACCTATGGCAGACCTCCTTCTGTCGACATCAGCTCCTCCCTTCCAGAAGCCAGGTCTAGGGGGCGGTGTACCTTGGTTCCAGCTTCCACTTTGGTTCGGTGCCTCGGATCAGGCAAAGGGATCTCTCGTTTCCCTCTGACTTGATTGTTTCTCCAGCTCCTTTCAGCATGATCGAGATCCGTATACTTGATGGTCCAGTGATCCAGCAGCATCTCTTGATGATTCCCGGGTGTGTGTGAGATGTATCAACCCTCATGAGGGGGCGGCCCTGCAGGTAGCCCCCCACATGCCCGGATGACCTCTTCCTTGCAGCCTTCGATGCAGCTCCAGATATTTGATGATGTTGGCCTTAGCCACTTGCAGCGCCTCTTTGATTTGCATGTATCAGTCAGATTTTGTGATCCCTTCCCCATTTTCAGGGGGCATTTGGGTTGTATTTGTATCTCATGTACTCAAATATTATTGTACAAGTCCTGGTTGTTATCCCAGGCACAACATGTATATGGGATTCTTCATTGTATTTTTCTCTGGCTCATGATTATGCCAACTGTACTTTATGGTTCGGTCCCTTGTTTAATGGACACACTATTCTTTTGTACTCTGTCTCGGCAGGCATAGGTATGCCTCCCCCACCGCCTTCAGCACAGGTACCCTCTCATAAAAAGAGACTTGATGCACCTTCGAGTCTCGTCTCCTCAGGGTCTAGTTCTTCAGCACACTATCTACCTTTCATTACCTTTCATTTCTCTCACTGACTTCCCTTTTGTTGTCTAGTGATTGAGTTCTTACAACGTACTTCGGTCATATGATTTTCTCCTGACACTCGCACGCTGGGGGGCAATTTGTTACACCATTTTTTGGTCATCTAACCTATTATCATTAGATGGACCCAAGTACACCATGTAAGACCAATTTTACCCTAAGTAAAATTGCTTTCACTATGGTCCAAACAGGAAACCCCAAAAGGAAATATTAAACAAACCTATATTTGTTTGATTTTCCTCATGGAATAATTAATTAAACCATAATTTAATTATTATTCCCAGTCATGTTTAACCCAAAAACAAAGAAATTAATTATATAAACCTTTATTTATCTCATTATTTTCTAGGAATAATTATTTAAATCTTATTTAGATAATATTCCTTGTTAAATATGACCCAATCACCCACAAATAATTAAATAAATCATTATTTATTTAATTATCTTTCAACCACTTCCTTAAATAATTAAATAAATCATTATTTATTTGATTATCTTCTAACCGCCTCCTTAAAAAGATAAATAAATCATTTATTTATTTATTTTTGACAAATCAAGGGATTTGACCCAAGTCAAATACCTTTTCCCTCCAACAAATATAATAAAATATTCCATAAAAGTGGATCTAGATCTGGTTAACCCATGCACCAAGATCTAGAATGACCCAATATTTTGTTATAAATAGGAGGGTTTTTCCTACCATTCTTCACCTTTTGTTGCCTATTAGATCACTCTGGATCTATACACTTGGTCACCTTTTTCTACCATTTGCTGTGTGAGCTCCCTTTGAGTTCTATTCTTTGTTTGGGTTTTCTACACCAACAAGAGAGAGAGATTTTAGATCTCAAGTGCTAAGGACTTCCAAGAACCCATCCCACTGAGGAGAATTGGATACGCCTTCTTGTTTTCCTCCCAGGTGCCTGATTAATACAAAAATTCTTTCAAAAATTTTTCTTGTCTTGTCTATTGGTATATGAAGCAAACCCTTATTTCTTCTGCTTAATGTCTTTCCATGCATAGATCTGGTTTTTGCAGCTCTTTTATGTTCAACTAACCACAGATCTGAAGATATTGGCAGTCACTTTTGTTGTTAGGGCTATTAGTTATGCGTAGCTAAAGTGGTCATTTTTCGTACACTTCGACAAAGGATTCATACTAACAGATAAGGTTAAGGTTATGGGTTAATGTTAAGGGTTTGGTCAAGGTTAGGGTAGGTTATAGTTAAGGTCAAGGTTAAGGATAGGTTAAGGTTAAGATTACAGGTTTATTCAGGTTAAGATTAAGGTTATGGTTAAGGTTAAAGTCAAGGTGAAGGGTTTGGTAAAGGTTAGGGTTAGGTTAAGGTTATGTTTATGGGGTTGTTAAGGTTAAGGTTATGGTTAGGTTAAGGTTAAGGTTAATGGTTACGGGTTTAGTCAGGATAAGGTTAAGGTTAAGCTGAAGGTGAAGGTGAAGGTTAAGGGTAAGGTTAAGGTTAAGGTTAAGGTTAAGGGTAAGGTTATAGTTAAATTTAAGGTTAAGCTTAAGGTTAGGTTAAGGGTAAAGTTAAGGTTATGGTTAGGGTTAAGGTTAGGGTAAGGTTAGGGTTAGGTTAAGGTTAAGGTTAGGCAAATGTTAAGGTTAAGGTTAAGGTTAGGTAAGGTTAAGGTTAACATTATGGTTAAGGTTAGGTTAAGGGTGAAGTTAAGGTTAAGGTTAGGTTAAGGTTAAGTTTAAGGTTATGGGTTTAGTCAGGTTAAGGTTAAGGTTTAGGTTACGGGCTTAGTCAAGTTAAGGTTAAGGTTAAGCCTAAGGGGGTAAGGTTAAGGTTAAGGTTAAGGGTAAGGTCAAGGTTAAGGTTAAGGTTATGGTTATGGGAAGGTTAAGGTTAAGGGTTTGGATAAGGTTAGGGTTTGGTTATAGTTAAGCTCAAGGTTAAGTTTAAGGTTAAGGGTAAGGTTAAGGTTAAGGTAAAGGTTAAGGTTAATATTAGGTTAAGTGTAAGGTTAAGGTTAGGTTAAGGTGAAGTTAAGGTAAGGTTAAGTTTAAGGTTAAGGATTTGGGAAGATTAAGGTTAAGGTTAAGGTTAGGTTAAGGTTAAAGTTAAGGTTAAGTTTAAGGGTTTAGTTAAGGTTAAGGTTAGGTTAAGGTAAAGGTTAATGTTAAGGGTTTGGTCAAGGTTAGGGTTAGGTTATAGTTAAGTTCAAGGTTAATGTTAGGTTATAGTTAAGGTTAGGTAATAGTGAAGGTTAAGGTTAAGATCTGTAACCAAAACCTTAACCTTAATCTTATTTTTACCTTAAACATAACTATAACCTAACCCTAACCTTGACCAAACCCTTAACCTTAACATTATCCTTAACCTAACTAAACCCATAACCTTAACCTAACTTAACCTTAACCTTGACCTTTAACTTAACCTTAACCTTACCCTTAACCTTCACCTTAACCTAACCTTAACCTTGACCTTAACTATAACCTAACCCTAACCTTAACCTTAACCTTAACCATAAGCTTAACCTTAAACTTGACCTTAACATTAACCTTAACCTTATCTTACCCTTAACCTTAACTTATCCTTAAACTTTACCTTCACCTTAACCTTAACCTTGACCTAACCATAACCTTAACCTTAACCTTAACTATAACCTAACCCTAAACTTAAACTTCAATATAACCTAACCTTAACCTTAACCTTAAACTTAACCTTAACCTAACCTTAACCTTAAGCTTAAGCTTAACATTAACCTGACTAAACCCATAATCTTAACCTTACCTTAACCTAACTTTAACCTTAACCTTAACCTTAACCATAACCCTAACCTTGACCAAACCCTTAACCTTAACCTTAACCTGACTAAACCCGTAACCTTAACCTTAACTTTAACCTGACTAAACCTGTAACCTTAACCTTATCTTAACCTTAACCTAACCTTAACCTTGATTATACCCTTAACGTAACCTTAACCTTAACCTTAACCTAACCTTGACCTTACCCTTAACCTAATCTTAACCTTAACCTTGACCTTAACCTTAACCTTTACCTAACCTTGACCTTAACTATAACCTAACCCTAACCTTAACCTAAACCTAACCTTAACCTTGACCTTAACTATAACCTAACATTAACCTTGACCAAACCCTTAACGTAACCTTAACCTTTACTTTACCCTTAATGTAACCTTAACCTTGACCTTAACCATACCCTTAAGATTAACCTTAACCTTAACCTTAACCTAGCCTCAACCTTAACCTTGACCTTAACCTTAACCTTTACGTTACCTTAACCTAACTTTAACCTTAACCTTAACCTTAACCTTCACTTTACCCTTAACCTAACCTTAAGGGTTTAGTTAGGTTAAGGTTAAGGCTAAGGTTAAGGGCCTGGTTAAGGTTAGGTTAAGGTTAAGGTTAATTTTAAGGGTTTGGTTAAGGTTAGGGTTACGTTATAGTTAAGGTTAATGTCAAGGTCAAGGTTAACCTTTACCTAACCTTCCCTTAACCTTAACACTAACCTTAGGTAAAGTTAAGGTTAGGTTAAGGTTAAGGTTTGGTAAGGTTAATGTTAAGGTTAACCTTAGCCTTACCTTCAACTTACCCTTAACCTTAACCTTAACCTTAACCTAAACCTAACCTTAACTATACCCTTAACCTAACCTTAACCTTGACTTTAACCTTATCATAACCTTAACCTTAACCAAACCCTTAACCTTAACCTTAACCTAACCTTAACCTTGACTTTATCCTTAACGTAACATTAACCTTAACCAAACCCTTAACCTTAACCTTAAGTTGAACCTTAACCTTACCCTTAACCTTGACCTTAACCTTAACTTAACCTAAACATTAACCTTAACCTTACCCTTAACCTTATCTTAACCTTAACCTTAACTTTAACCTCCCCAAACCCTTAGGGTTAGGTTAAGGTCAAGGTTAAGGTTAGGGTTAAGGTTAAGGTTAAGTTAACATTAGGTTAAGGTTTAGTCAAGGTTAGGGTTAGGTTAAGGTTAAGGTTATGGTTAGGTTAATGTTAAAGTTAGGTCATATTTAAGATTAAGGGTTAAGGTTAAGGTTACATTAAATGTAAAGTCAAGGTTAAGGTTAGGTTAAGGGTAAGGTTAGGTTTAAGGGTAAGGTTAAGGTTAGGTTAAGGTTAGGGTCAAGGTTATGGGTAAAGTTAAGGTCAAGGTTAGGGTTAGGTTATAGTTAAGGTTAAGGGTTTGTACAAGGTTAGGGTAAGGTTAAGGTTAAGGTTAAGGTTAGGTTAGGTTAAGTTCAAGGTTAAGGTTAAGGTTACGGTTAAGGTTAAATTCAAGGTTAAGAGTTTGGTTAAGGTTAAGGTTAGGTTAAGTTAAGGTTAAATTTAAGGTTAAGGTTAGGTTAAGGGTAAAGTTAAGGTTAATGTTAGGGTTAAGGTTAGGGGAAGGTTAAGGTTAGGTTAAGGTTAAGGTTAAGGTTAACGTTAGGTTAAGGTGAGGATTAGGTTATATTTAAGGTTAAGGTTAGGTTAAGGGTAAGATAAGGTTAATGTTAAGGTTAAGGTTAAGGTTAGGTTAAGGTCAAGGTCAAGGTCAAGGTCAAGGTTAAGGTTAAGGTCAAGGTCAAGGTTAAAGGTAAATTTAGGGTCAAGGTTAGGGTTAGGTTATAGTTAAGGTTAAGATTAGGTTAAGGGTAAAGTCAAGGTTAATGTTAAGGTGAAGGTTAAGGGTAAGGTTAAGGTTATGGGTTACAGAATTAGTCAGGTTAAGGTTAAGGTTAAGGTTAAGGTCAAGTTCAAGGTTAAGGTTAAGTTAGGTTAAGGGTAAGGTTATATTTAGGTCAAGGTTAAAGTGAAGTCTTGTGTAGCTAATACCGGTGCTAGGCACATTGCCTCTTTAAGATGTTCAAAGGCCTTAGTTGCTTCAGGAGTCCATGAAAATGCATATTTATTCAATAATGGCTTTAGAGGTGTTGCTATTCTCCCATAATTCTTAAAAAACTTGCGATAATACCCTGTTAACCCAAGAAATCCTCGCAACTTCTTTATGGTTGTGAGAACTTTCCATTCCTTAATGGCTTTAATTTTGTTAGGGTATATCTTTAACACCCTTGTGAGATACAATATGACCCAGATATTCCACCTCTTGTACTCCAACGAAACATTTGGATGTTTTTGCATATAATTGTTTCTCCTGTAATAGTTTGAGCACCTTATCAACATTTTGAACATGATCCTTCCAAGACCTGTTGTAGATTAGTCTATCATCAAAAAATACTATCACAAATTTTCTAGGAAGGGTTTGAAAATGGAATTCATCGACCCTTGAAATGTATAAGATGTATTGGTAAGGCCAAATGGCATGAACAAAAATTCATAATGACCCTCATGAGTTCAAAATGTTATTTTCGAAATATCTTCAGTCTTCATTCTAATTTGATGATATCACTTCCTGGAATCAAATGAATAGCATGATCATGTTCACGAATAGGTGGGAGTCCTTACCTTAACCTTTACCCTTACCCTTAACTATAACCTAACCCTAACACTGACCAAACCCTTAACCTTAACCTTAGCCTTACCCTTAACCTTAACTTGAGTAAACCCATAACATTAACCTTAACCTTAACCTTAACGTTACCCTTAACCTTAACCCTAATCTTAACCTTAACCTTAACCTTAACCTTAACCTTCCCATAACCTTTAAGCTTAACCTTAACCTTCCCATAACCTTAACCTTAACCCTAACCATAAACTTAACCTTAACCTTAACGTTAACCTTCCCCTAACCTTAACCCTAACCTTAACCTTAAATTTACCCTTAACCTAACATTAACCTTAACTTTAACCTTGACCAAACCCTTAACTTTAACCTTAACCTTTACCTTAAACTTAACATTAACCTTAACCTTACCCGTAACCTTAAACTTAACCTTGACCTTAATTTTAACCTAACCCTAACCTTAGGTTAAGGTCAAGGTTAGGTTAAGGGTAACGTCAAGGTTAGAGTTAAGGTTAAGGTTAGGTTATAGTGAAGGTTAAGGTTAAGGTTATCGGAAGGTTAAGGTTAAGGTTAAGTTAAGGTGAAGGTTAAGGTTTGGTCATGGTTAGGGTTAGGTTATAGTTAAATTCAAGGTTAAGGTTAGGTTAAGGTTAAGGTTACGTGTTTAGTCAGGTTAAGGTTAAGGTTAAGGCTAAAGTTAGGTTAAGGCTAAAGTTAAGGTTAAGGTTATGGCTATGGGAAGGATAAACTTAAGTTTAAGGGGTTAAAGTTAGACTAAGGTAAAGTCATCGTTAAGGATAGGTTAAGGTTAAGGTTTAGGTTATGGTTATGGGAAGGTTAAGGTTAAGGTTAAGTTTATAGTTAAGGTCAAGGTTAAGGTTAAAGTTATGGTTAAGGTTAAGGTTAGGTAAAGGTTAATGTTAAGGGTAGGTTATAGTGAAGGTTAAGGTTAAGACCTGTAACCTTAAACCTAAACCTTAACCTAACCTTAAACATAATCTTATATTAACCTTAACCTTAATCTTAACCTAACTATAACCTTACATTAACCTAAGTTAACCTTAACCTTAACCTTAGGTTAAGTTTAAGGTTAAGGTTAGTGTTAGGGTAAAGGTTCAGGTTAAGGTTAAGGTTAAGGGTTTGGTCAAGGTTAGGTTTAGGTTATCGTTAAGGTCAGGTTGAGTTTAAGGTTAAGGTTAGGTTAAGGTTAAGGGTAAAGATAAGGTTATGATTAAGGTTAAGGTTAGGGTTAGGTTATACTTAAGGTTAAGGTTAAGGTTAAGGTTAGGTTAAGGGTCAAGTTAAGGTTAAGGTTAAGGTTTGGTCAGGTTAAGGTTAAGGTTAAGGATAAGGTGAAGGTTAAGGGTAAGGTTAAGGTTATGGTTAAGGTTAGGTTAAGGTTAAGGTTAAGGGTTTGGGAAGACTAATGTTATGAGTTAGGTTATAGCTAAGGTTAAAGGTAAGGTTAGGTTTAAGGTTTGGGTAAGTTTAAGGGTAATATTAAGGTTAACCAAACCTTACCTTAACCTTAAAGTTAACCTTAAACTAACCTTAACCTGACTAAACTCGCAACTTGAACCTTAAATTAACCTTAACCTTGAATTTAACCTTAACCTAACCTTAACCTTAACCTTAACCTTAACTTTACCCTTAACATAACCTTAACCTTAACCTTAAGGTTAAGGTTAAGGTTAAGGGTAAGGCTAAGGTAAATGCTAAGGTCAAGGTCAAAGTTAACGTTAACCTAACCTTAACCTCACCTTAACCTTTACCTAAACTTAACCTTAACCTTACCCATAACCTTAACCTTAACCTTAACCTTGACCTTAACTATAACCTAACCCTAACCTTCAGCAAACCCTTAACCTTAACCTTAACCTGACTAAACCCTTAACCTTAACCTTAACCTTAACTTATCCTTAACCTTAACCATAATCTTAACCTCACGTTAAGGTTAAGGTTAAGGGTAAGCTTAGGATTAAGGGTAATGGTTAAGGATAAGGTTACAGGTTTAGTCAGGTTAACATTAAGGTTAAGGTCAGGTTAAGGGTAAAGTTAAGGTTATGGTGAGGGTTAAGGCTAGGGTAAGGTTAGGGTTAGGTTAAGGTTAAGGTTAGGTAAATGTTAAGGTTACGGTTAAGGTTAGGTTAAGGTTAGGTAAGGGTAAGGTTAACGTAAAGGTAGACGTGAAGGTTAAGGTTATGGTTAAGGTTAGGTTAAGGGTAAAGTTAATGTTAAGGTTAGGTTAAGGTTAAGGTTACCAGTTAACAGTTTTGTCAGGTTAAGGTTAAGGTTGAGGTTACAGGTTTAGTCAAATTCAGGTTAAGGTTAAGGCTAAGGGGGTAAGGTTAAGGTTAAGGTTAAGGGTAAGGTCAAGGTTAAGGTTAAGGTTATGGTTATGGGAAGGTTAAGGTTAAGGTTGTGGTTAAGGTTAAGGTCAAGGGTTTGGATAAGGTTAATGGTTTAGTTAAGGTTAAGGTAAAGGTTAATGTTAAGGGTTTGTTCAAGGTTAAGGTTAGGTTATAGTTAAGGTAAAGGTTAAGGTTAGGTTATAGTGAAGGTTAAGGTTAAGACCCATAACCAAAATCTTAACCTTAATCTTTACTTTACCTTAACCTTAACTATAACCTAACCCTAACCTTTACCAAACCCTTAAAATTAACCTTAACCTTAACCCGACTAAACCCATAACCTTAACCTCACTTAACCTTAACCTTGACCTTGACCTTGACTTTGACCTTGACCTTGACCTTAACTATAACCTAACCCTAATCTTAACCTTAACCATAAGCTTAACCTTAACCTTGACTTTAACATTAACCTTAACCTTAACCTTAACCTTATCTTATCCTTAACCTTAATTTATCCTTAACCTTAACCTTAACCTTAACCTTGACCTAACCATAAACTTAACCTTAACCTTAACCATAACCTAACCGTAAGCTTAACCTTCAATATAACCTAACCTTAACCTTAACCTCACCCTAACCTTAACCTTAACCTTAACCATAACGTTAACCTGACTAAACCTGTAACCTTAATCTTTCCTTAACCTAACTTTAACCTTAACCTTAACCATAACCCTAACCTTAACCAAACTCTTAACCTTAACCTTAACCTAAATAAACCCGTAACCTTAACCTTAACCATAACTTGACTAAACCTATAACCTTAACCTTAACCTTAACCTAACCTTAACCTTAACCTTAACCTAACTATAACCTCACCCTTAACCTAACTTAACCTTAACCTTGACCTTGACCTTGACCTCAACCTTACCCTTAACCTTAACCTTAACCTTAACCTTAACCTCACTAAACCCGTAATCTTAACCTTACCCTTAACCTTAACCTGAACCTTTATGCTTAACCTTAACCTTAACCTTACCCCTTAACCTTAACCTTAACCTAACCTTAACCTTAACTAAAACCTAACCCTAACCTTAACCAAACCCTTAACCTTAACCTAACCTTAACCTTGACTTTACCCTTAGCCTTAACCTTAACCTTAACCTAACCTTAACCTTAAATTTACCTTAACCTTAACTTTACCCTTAACTTAACCTTACCCTTAACCTTAGCCTTAACCCTCTCTTAAGCTTAACCTAATCTTAACCTTAACCTTAACCTAGCTGTAACCTTACCTTAACCTAACTTAACCTTAACCTTAACCTAGCTGTAACCTTACCTTAACCTAACTTAACCTTAACCTTAACCTTAACTTTAACTTTACCCTAATCTTAAGCGTTTAGTCAGGTTATGCTTAGGGTTAGGTTAAGGTTAAGGTTAGGTTAGGTTAAGGGTAAGGTTAAGGTTAAGATCAAGGTTAAAGTTAGGTTAAGGGTAAGGTTAAGGTTAAGATTAGGTTAAGGTTACGGTTAAGGTTAAGATTAAGCTTGATGTTAAGGGTTTAGTCAAGGAGGTTAGGGATATGGTTAAGGTTAAGGATAAGGAAAAGGTTAAGGTTAAGGTTAGGGTTAAGGTTAGGGTAAGGTTAAGGTTAAGATAAGGATAAGGTTAAGGTCAAGATAGGTTATGGTTATGGTTAAGGTTAAGGTTAACGTTAAGATAAGGATAAGGTTAAGGTTAAGGTTAGGGTAAAGGTTAAGGTTAAGGATAAGGTTAAGGTTAACTTAAGTGTAAAGTCAACCTGTAACCTTAACATTAACCTTAACCTTAACCTTCACTATAACCTAACCCTAACCTTGACCAAATCCTTAACCTTAACTATAACCTAACCTTAACCTTTACCAAACCCTTAACCTTAACCTTGACTTTACTCTTAACTTAACCTTAACCTTAACCTTGACTTTCTTTACTTAACCTTAACCTTAACCTTAACTGTAACCTTAACCTTACATTAACCTAACTTAACCTTAACCTTGACCTTGAACTTAACCTTAACCTTACCCTAACCTTAAGGGTTTAGTCAGGTTAAGCTTAAGGTTAAGGGTTTGGTCAAGGTTAGTGTTAGGTTAAGGTTAAGGGTGAAGGTTAAGGGTAAGTTTAGGTTAAGGTTAAGGTAAGGGTTAAGGTTAAGGTTAAGGTTAAGTTAGGTTAAAGTAAGGTTAAGGTTAAGGTTAAGGTCAAGGTTAAGGTTAAGTTAGGTTAAGGTAAGGTCAAGGTTATGTTAAGGTTAAGGTTAAGGTTAGGTTAAGGTTAAGATTAGATTAAGGGTAAAGTTAAGTTTAAGATTAGGTTAAGGTTGGGGTTAAGGTTAGGTTAAGGGTAAGGGTTTGGTGAAGGTTAGGGTTAGGTTATAGTTAAGGTCAAGTTAAGGTTAAGGTTAAGGGTGTGGTCAAGGTTAGGCTTAGGTTATAGTTAAGGTTAAGGTTAAAGGTAAATATAATGTTATCGTTAAGGTTTAGGTTAGGGTTAGGTTATAGTTAAGGTTAAGGTTGTGGTTAAGGTTAAGGTTAAGGGTTTGGATAAGGTTAAGGGTTTAGTTAAGGTTAAGGTAAAGGTTAATGTTAAGGATTTGGTCAAGGTTAGGGTTAGGTTATAGTTAAGGTAAAGGTTAAAGTTAGGTTATAGTGAAGGTTAAGGTTAAGACCCGTAACCAAAATCTTAACCTTAATATTTACTTTACCTTAACCTTAACTATAACCTAACCCTAACCTTGACGAAACCCTTAAAATTAACCTTAACCTTAACCTTACTAAACCCATAACCTTAACCTCACTTAACCTTAACCTTGACCCTTACATTGACTTTGACCTTGACCTTGACCTTAACTATAACCTAACCCTAACCTTAACCTTAACCATAAGCTTAACCTTAACCTTAACCATAAGCTTAACCTTAACCTTGACTTTAACATTAACCTTAACCTTAACCTTAACCTTAACCTTATCTTATCCTTAACCTTAATTTATCCTTATCCTTAACCTTAACCTTAACCTTGACCTTGACCTAACCATAAACTTAACCTTAACCTTACCTATAACCTAACCCTAAGCTTAATCTTCAATATAACCTAACCTTAACCTTAACCTTAAACTTAACCTTAACCTTACCCTAACCTTAACCTTAACCTTAACCTTAACGCTAACCTGAGTAAACCTGTAACCTTAATCATGCCTTAACCTAACCTTAACCATAACCCTAACCTTAACCAAACTCTTAACCTTAACCTTAACCTAAATAAACCCATAACCTTAACCTTAACCATAACCTGACGAAACTTGTAACCTTAACCTTAACCTTCACCTAACCTTAACCTTAACCTTAACCTAACTATAACCTTACCCTTAACCTAACTTAACCTTAACCTTGACCTTGACCTTAACCTTAACCTTACCCTTAACCTTCACCTTAACATTAACCTTAACCTCACTAAACCCGTAACCTTAACCTTACCCTTAACCTTTACGCTTAACCTTAACCTTAACCTTACCCCCTTAACCTTAACCTAACCTTAACCTTAACTAAAACCTAACCCTAACCTTAACCAAACCCTTAACCTTAACCTAACCTTAACCTTGACTTTACCCTTAGCCTTAACCTTAACCTTAACCTAACCTTAACCTTAAATTTACCTTAACCTTGACCTTACCCTTAACTTAACCTTACCCTTAACCTTAGCCTTAACCTTAACCTTAGCCTTAACCTAAATTAACCTTCACCTTAACCTTAACAATAACTTTACCCTAACCTTAAGCATTTAGTCAGGTTATGCTTAGGGTTATTTTAAGGTTAAGGTTAGGTTAGGTTAAGGGTAAGGTTAAGGTTAAGGTTAAGATCAAGGTTAAAGTTAGGTTAAGGGTAAGGTTAAGGTTAAGATTAGGTTAAGGTTACGATTAAGGTTAAGATTAAGCTTGATGTTAAGGGTTTAGTCAAGGAGGTTAGGGATATGGTTAAGGTTAAGGTTAAGGAAAAGGTTAAGGTTAAGGTTAGGGTTAAGGTTAGGGTAAGGTTAAGGTTAAGATAACGATAAGGTTAAGGTCAAGATAGGTTATGGTTATGGTTAAGGTTAAGGTTAACGTTAAGATAAGGGTAAGGTTAGGGTAAAGGTTAAGGTTAAGGTTAACTTAAGAGTAAAGTCAACCTATAACCTTATCCTTAACGTTAACCTTCACTATAACCTAACCCTAACCTTGACCAAATCCTTAACCTTAACTATAACCTAACCTTAACCTTTACCAAACCCTTAACCTTAACCTTGACTTTACTCTTAACTTAACCTTAACCTTAACCTTAACCGTAACCTTAACCTTACATTAACCTAACTTAACCTTAACCTTGACCTTGACGTTAACCTTAACCTTAGCCTTACCCTAAGGTTAAGGTCAAGGTTACGGTTAGGTTAAGGTTAAGGTTAGGTTAAGGTTAAGATTAGATTAAAGGTAAAGTTAAGTTT
Source organism: Pinus albicaulis (assembly GCA_034641835.2). NCBI lineage: Eukaryota > Viridiplantae > Streptophyta > Pinopsida > Pinales > Pinaceae > Pinus > Pinus albicaulis. Next base: position 348,812,964 of record CM076580.1, read on the forward strand.
AAGATTACGTTAAGGTTGGGGTTAAGGTTAGGTTAAGTTTAGGTTAAGGGTAAGGGTTTGGTGAAGGTTAGGGTTAGGTTATAGTTAAGGTCAAGTTAAGGTTAAGGTTAATTTTAAGAGTTTGGTCAAGGTTAGACTTAGGTTATAGTTAAGGTTAAGGTTAAAGGTAAATATAATGTTATCGTTAAGGTTTAGGTTAGGGTTAGGTTATAGTTAAGGTTAAGATTAGGTTAAGGGTAAAGTTAAGGTTAAGGTTAGGGTTAAGGTTAGAATTGAGGTTAGGGGAAGGTTTTAGTTAAGGTTATGGTTAAGGTTAAGGTTAGGTTAAGGTTAGGAAAAGGTTAAGGTTATGGTAAGGTTAAGTTTAGGTTAAGGTTAACTATAACCTAACTTTAACCTTCCAATAAACATAGCCTTAACCTTAACCTTAACCTTAACCTTAACCTTAACCTAACCTTAAACTTAACCTTAACCTTACCCTAACCTTAACCTTAACCTTAATGTTAATTTTAACCTTACTAAACCCGTAACCTTAACCTTACCTTAACCTAACTTTAACCTTAACCTTAACCTTAACCATAACCCTAACCTTGACCAAACGCTTAACCTTAACCTTAACCTAACTAAACCCATAACCTTAACCTTAACCATAATCTAACTAAACCTGTAACCTTAACCTTAACCTTAACCTAACCTTAACCTTAACCTTAACCTAACTATAACCTTACCCTTAACCTGACTTAACCTTAAACTTGACCTTGACCTTAACCTTAACCTTAACCTTAATCTTACCCTTAACCTTCACCTTAACCTTAACCTTAACCTCACTAAACCCGTAACCTTAACCTTACCCTTAACCTTAACCTGAACCTTTACGCTTAACCTTATTCCCTTAACCTTAACCTTAGCCTAACCTTAACCTTAACTAAAACCTAACCCTAACCTTAACCAAACCCTTAACCTTAACCTAACCTTAACCTTGACTTTTCCCTTAGCCTAGCCTTAACCTTAACTTCACCTTAACCTTGACTTTACCCTTAACCTAACCTTACCCTTAACCTTAGCCTTAACCCTATCTTAACATTAACCTAACCTTAACCTTAACCTAACTATAACCTTACATTAACCTAACTTAACCTTAACCTTAACCTTAACTTTAACTTTACCCTAACCTTAAGCGTTTAGTCAGGTTATGCTTAGGGTTAGGTTATGGTTAAGGTTAGGTTAGGATAAGGGTAAGGTTAAGGTTAACGTTAAGATCAAGGTTAAGGTTAGGTTAAGGGTAAGGTTAAGGTTAAGATTACGTTAAGGTTAAGATTAAGCTTGATGTTAAGGGTTTGGTCAAGGAGGTTAAGGTTAAGGTAAGGTTAAGGTTAAGGTTAAGGCTAGGGTTAAGGTTAGGGTTAGGTTAAGGTTAAGATAAGGATAAGTTTAAGGTTAAGGTTAGGTTATGGTTAAGGTTAAGGTTAGGTTTAGTTTAAGATAAGGATAAGGATAAGGTTAAGGTTAGGGTAAAGGTTAAGGTTAAGGATAAGTTTAAGGTTAAATTAAGGGTAAATTCAACCTGTAACCTTAACCTTAACCTTAAACTTAACCTTCACTATAACCTAACCCTAACCTTGACCAAACCCTTAACCTTAACTATAACCTAACCTTAACCTTTACCAAACCCTTAACCTTAACCTTGACATTACTCTTAACTTAACCTTAACCTTAACCTTAATCGTAACCTTAAACTTACATTAACATAACTTAACCTTAACTTTAACCTTGACCTTGACCTTAACCTTAACCTTACCCTAACCTTAAGGGTTTAGTTAGGTTAAGCTTAAGGTTAAGGGTTTGGTCAAGTTTAGGGTTAGGTTAAGGTTAAGGGTGAAGGTTAAGGGTAAGTTTAGGTTAAGGGTAAAGTTAAGGTTAAGGTAAGGGTTAAGGTTAAGGTTAAGTTAGGTTAAAGTAAGGTGAAGGTTAAGTTCAAGGTTAAGGTTAAGTTAGGTTAAGGTAAGGTTAAGGTTACGGTTAGGTTATGGTTAAGGTTACGTGAAGGTTAAGGTTACGGTTAGGTTAAGGTTAAGATTAAATTAAGGGTAAAGTTAAGTTTAAGATTAGGTTAAGGTCGGGGTTAAGGTTAGGTTAAAATTAGGTTAAGGGTAAGGGTTTGGTCAAGGTTAGGGTTAGGTTGTAGTTAAGGTCAAGTTAAGGTTAAGGTTAAGGATTTGGTCAAGGTTAGGGTTAGGTTATAGTTAAGGTTAAGATTAAGGGTAAAGATAATGTTATGGTTAAGGTTTAGGTTAGGGTTAGGTTATAGTTAAGGTTAAGATTAGGTTAAGGGTAAATTTAAGGTTAAGATTAGGGTTAAGGTTAGCATTGAGGTTGGGGAAGGTTTTAGTTAAGGTTATGGTTAAGGTTAAGGTTAGGTTAAGGTTAGGAAAAGGTTAAGGTTAGGTTAAGGGTAAATTTAAGTTTAGGTTAGGTTAAGGTTAAGGTTAAGGGTTTGGTCAAGGTTAGGGTTTGGTTATAGTGAAGGTTAGGTTAAGGTTAGGTTAAGGGTAAAGTCAAGGTTAAGGTGAAGGTTAAGGGTAAGGTTAAGGTTCAGGTTATGGGTTTAGTCAGGTTGAGGCAAAGGTTAAGGCTTTGGTCAATTTGGGGGTTAGGTTAAATTTAAGGTTAGTGTTAGGTTAAGGATAAATTCAAGTTTAAGGTTATGGTTAAGGTAAAGGGTAAGATAACGTTAAGGTTAAGGTTAAGGTTAAGGGGGTAAGGTTAAGGTTAAGGTTATGGTTAGGTCAAGGTTAAGGTTACGGTTAGGTCAAGGTTAAGGTTAAGGTTAAGGTTAAGGATAAGTAAAGGTTAAGGTTAAGGTTAAGTTTAAAATTAGGTTAAGGTTAAAGTCAAACCTTAACCTTAACCTGAAAATTAGCGTAACCTTAACCATAACCTTAACCTTAAATTTACCCTTTTCCTAACCTTAACCATAACCTTAACCTTAAATTTACCCTTTTCCTAACCTTAACCTCACCCTAACCATAACCTTAACTTTACCGTTAACATGATCTTAACCTTAACCTAACCTTAACCTTGACTTTACCCTTAACCTAACCTTAACCTTACCTTAACCTTTACCTAACCTTAACCTTAATATTAACCATAAAATTAACCTTAACCTTAACCTTAACCTTGAACTTAACTATAACCTAAGCCTAACCTTGACCAAAACCTTAACGTTAACATTAACCTGACTAAACCCATAACCTTCACCTTAACCTTACCCTTAACCTTAAATTATCCTTAACCTTATCCTTAACCATAATCTTAACCTCAGTTTAAGGTTAAGGTTAAGGGTAAGGTTAGGGTTAAGGGTAAAGGTTAAGGTTAAGGTTAAGTTTACAGGTTTAGTTAGGTTAACGTTAAGGTTAAGGGTTTGGTCAAGGCTAGGGTTAGGTTATAGTTAAAGTCAAGGTTAAGGTTAAGGTTAAGGATAAGGTTAGGGTTAAGGTTAAGTTTATGGTTAAGTTTAGGTTAAGGTTAAGGTCAAGGTTAAGGTTTAGGTTAAGGTTAAGAGTGAAGGTCAAGGTTAAGGTTAAGGTTATGGTTATGGTTAAGGTAAGGTTAAGGTTCAGGTTAAGGTTAAGGTTAGGTTATAGTGAAGGTTAAGGTTAAGACATGTAAACTTAACCTTGACCTTACTCTTAATCTTAACCTTAACCTAACTTTAACCTTCACTTTACCCTTAACTTAACCTTAACCTTCACTATAACATAACCCTAACCTTGAACAAACCCTTAACCTTAACCTTAATCTTAACCTTAACCTTGAACTTAAATTAACCTTACTAAACTCATATCCTTAACCTTAACTATAACCTAACCATAACTGGACAAAACCCTAACCTTAACCTTAAATTTACCCTTAACCTAACCTTAACCTTAATTATACCTTTAACCTAATCTTAACCTTAACCTAACCTTAAACTTACCCTTAACGTTGACCTTAACCTTAACTTAACCTAACCTTAACCTTAACCTTAACTGTAACCTAAAATAACCTTGACCAAACCCTTAACCTTAACCTTATCTTAACCTTAACATTAACCTTAACCTAAGTATAACCTTACCCTTAACCTTAAACTTGACCTTAACTATAACCTAACCCTAACCTTGACCAATCCCTTAACATTAACCTTAACCTGACTAAACCTGTAACCTTAACCTTAACCTTAACCTTAACCTAATCTCAACCTTAACTAAAACCTAACCCTAACCTTAACCAAACCCTTAACCTTAACCTTAACCTTAACATAATCTTAACCTTAACCTTAACCTATCTTTAACCTTAACCTAACCTTAACGTTAACCTTAACCTAACTGTAACCTTACCCTTAACCTTAACCTTGACATTAACTATAACCTAACCCTAACCTTTACCAAACCCTTAACCTTAACATTAACATAACTAAACCCGTAACCTTACCCTTATCCTTAACCAAACCTTAACCTTAACCTTAACCTTAACCTAACCTTAACCTTAACTTTACCTTAACCTTGACTTTACCCTTAACCTAACCTTAACCTTCACCAAACCCTTAACCTTAACCTTAGCCTTAACTTTATCCTTAACCTAATATTAACTTTAACCTAACATTAACCTTAACTTTAACATTTACATAACCTTAACATTGACCTTAACGTGAGGTTAAGATTATGGTTAAAGTTAAGGTTAAGTGTAAGGTTAGGGGTAAGGTTAGGGTTAGGTTAGGGTTAAGGTTAGGTTAAGGTTAAGGTTAAGGTTAAGGTTAAGGTTAAGGTGAGGTTAAGATGAAGGTTAAGGCTATGGTTAAGGTTAAGGTTAAGGTTAGGTTAAGGTTAGGTTAAGGTGAAGGTTAGGTTAAAGTTAAGGTTAAGGTTAAGGTTAAGTGTAAAGATAAGGTCATGGTAAAGGTTAAAGTTAGGGTTAGGTTATAGTTAAGGTTAAGGTTAGGTTAAGGGTAAGATAAGGTTAAGGTCAAGGTTATGTTAAGGTTAAGGTTAGGTTATCGTGAAGGTTAAGGTTATGGGTTTGGTCAAGGTTAGGGTTAGGTTATAGTTAAGGTTAAGGTTAAGGTTAGGTTATAGTGAAGGTTAAGGTTAAGGTTAAGGTTAAGGTTAAGGTAAGGGTTTGGTCAAGGTTAGGGTTAGGTTATAGTTAAGGTTATAGGTTTGGTTAGGTTAAGGTTAAGGGTAAGTTTAGGTTAAGGGTAAAGTCAAGGGTTTAGTCAGGTTAAGGTTAAGGGTTTGGTCATGGTTAGGGTTAGGTTAAGGTTAAGGGTAAAGTTAAGGTTAAGTTTAGGTTAAGGTTAAGGGTTTGGGAAGGTTAAGCTTAAGTTTATGTTTAGGCTAAGGTTAAGGTTAGGTTAAGGTTAAGGTTAAGGTTAAGGGTTTAGTTAAGGTTAGGGTTAAGGTTAAGGTTAAGGATAAGTTAAAGTTAAGGTTAATTTTAAGGTTAGGTTAAGGGTAAAGTAAAGGTTAAGGTTAGGTTAAAGTTAGGTTAAGGTTAAAGTTAAGGTTAGGTTAAAGTTAGGTTAGATTAAAGTTAGGTTAAGGTTAAGGTTTGGTCAAAGTTAGCATTAGGTTATAGTTAAGGTTAAGATAAGGTTAATTTTAAGGATAAGGTTAAGCTTAAGCTTAAGCTTAGGTTAAGTTAAGGTTAAGGTTAAGGTTTGGTCAAGGTTAGGGGAACATTAAGGTTAAGGTTAGGTTAAGGGTAAGGGTTTGGTCAAGGTTAGGGTTAGGTTATAGTTAAGGTTAGGTTAAGGTTAAGGTTAAGGGTTTGGACAAGGTTAGGGTTAGGTTATAGTTAAGGTTAAGGTTAAGGTTAGGGGAAGGTTATGGTTAAGGTTAAGGTTAAGGGTTTGGTCAAGTTTAGGTTAAGGTTAAGGTTAAGGTTAATGTTAGGTTAAGTTTAAGGTTAAGGTTAAGGTTAATGTTATGGTTAAGGTTAAGGTTAGGTTAAGGTTAAGGTTAGGTTAAGGTTAAGGGTGAAGGTTAAGGGTCAGGTTAAGGTTAATGTTAGCCTTATCCTTCACTATAACCTAACCTTAACTCTAACCTAACCCTAACCTTAACAAAACCTTAACTTAACCATAACCATAACCTTAAACTTACATTTAACCTTAACCTTGACCTTAACCTTAACTTAACCTTATCTGTGACCTTATAACTATAACCTAACCCTAACCTTGACCAAACCTTAACCTTAACCTTAACTTAACCTTAAAATTAACCTTAAATTTCCTATAACCACAACCTTAACCTTAACTTTACCCTTAACCTTAACCTTAACCTTACCCTTACCTAACAATAACCTTACCCTTAACCTTAAGCTTGACCTTAACTATAAGGTAACCCTAACCTTAACATTAACCTTAACCCAAACCTTAACCATAACTTTACCCTTAACCTAATATTAACCTTGCCCTAACCTTAACCCTAACCTTACCCTTAACCTTATCCCTAAACTTAACCTTAAATTTACCCTTAACCTAATATTAAACTTACCCTAACGTTAACCCTAACCTTACCCTTAACGTTAACCTTAACCTGAGGTTAAGATTATGGTTAAGGTTAAGGTTAAGGATAAGTTAAGGTTAAGGGTAAGGTTAAGGTTAAGGTTAAGGCTAAGGTTAAGGGTTTGGTCAAAGTTAGGGTTAGGTTATAGTTAAGCTAAAGTTAAAGGTTAGGTTATAGTTAAGGGTAAGGTTGAGGTTAAGGTTAAGGGTAAAGTTAAGGTTAAGGTTAAGGTTAAGGTCAAGTTCAAGGCTAAGGTTAAGTAAAGGTTAAGATAAGGTTAAGGGTAAGGTTAATATAACGTTAAGGGTAAGATTAAGGTTAAGGGTAAGGTTAAGGGTTTGGTCAAGGTTAGGGTTAGGTTATAGTGAATGTTAAATTTAAGGGTAAAATCAAGGTTAGGGTTAGGTTAAGGTTAATATTAGGTTAAGGGGAAATTTAAGGTTAAGGTTAGGTTAAGGTTAAGGTTATAGTTAAGTTCAAGGTAAGATAAGGTTAAGGTTAGGGTTACAGGTTTATTCAGGTTAAGGTTAAGTTTAAGGTTAAGGGTAAAGGTAAGGTTAGGGTTAAAGTTAGGGTAAGGTTAGGGTTAACCTAAACCTTAACCTTAACCTTAAACTTTACCCTAACCTTACCCTTAATCTTAACCTTAACTATAACCTAACCCTAACCTTGAACAAACCGTTAACCTTAACCTTAACCTGACTAAACCCGTAACCTTAACCTTAACCTTAACCTTAACCTGACTAAACCCATAACCTTAACCTTAACCTTAACCTAAACTTAACCTTAACTTTACCCTTAACCTAACCTTAACCATAACCTTAACCTTAACCTCATGTTGAAGAGGTAAATCCCCTTTGTAGATAGAGGCGATCCCACTAGCCTAGATCGAGTCTAGCAACAATTAAGTCACACAATGACATCGGTTCCTAGTTACAAAAAGACAAAGATCACGATAAGTAGCCTACCTCAAACCCCACGTAGTTGTCTTTGAAGAAAAGATGATGTTTCCCGTCCCTCGCTTGACAGATCACGATCCTTCCATTTGACACGTCCGAACACCTATACACATGCAAGGAAACGGTGACATACAACATAAAATCTAAAGCGTGTAACTATATATCAATCAGAGAGGATATAATTCATTGCATTACATAAAGAAATGAACACATGAATGGAACCAAAATTAGAGTCGCTTATATTATAAATGACAAAAGGGAGATTACAACCAAATGCTCTGATGCTATGATCTTCCTTCAGCGGGGCTAGCAGCAGAGCGTGTCTCAACAAAGCCTATCGAGAATCTAGACGAAGCTCTCTCTCTTAGGCTTGGCTCTCAATAGTTGCCTGCCTATAGTTTCCTTCCTACAAGTTCAGCTAGCTTGCTAATGGAGAGGGCAAGATTTTATAGATGGAGGAGAGGAAGTTGGGATCCCTATAATTATCGGATAGGCCCTGTTGATTATATATTTCACCCTTAATATTTTAATAAAATTCATACGGAGCAGATCACTAGATAACATTACTTATGGCTAAATTTTTGAAGCTGGCTAAGGAGAAATAGTGCTGAGCTAAGTCACGTGTGAGAAAAGGATAAGCGTGTTTCTATAATAGAGCAGAAATATATGAAGACTTTAAACTTAGCCGAGCAAAGATATAAAAGGCGCAAAATAAACGAATATAAAATGGGGCCCGCATACACTTTATACACGCAGGAGGAGTCCGCAAGTGTAATTCTAGGGGGGTCACGAAGATGAGGGGAAAGGCGGAGCCTTACCCCCCTGGAATCTTGATGACATGTCAAGAGGATCGACATCAGGTGAGAGTTATATGGAGAATAAAGCATGGGTTTTAAATTTATCATAATAGGCATTTTACGTCCCGCAAGGGCTATGTTGTGAAGAAGAGCTGTCACCACGACGAAAAGGTAAGGTAAGTTCTTAGGACACCCGGTACCGAGGCCCGTACCGGTATTTAACCCGACACGCAGTGTTTATGATCCAGGTGGATATCGATGGCCACCCACCTAATCCATTTGGACCAGCACCATCAATTCTTGCAGCTTTTCACATTCAGCACAACTTACTATTTTTAGCAGGTTTTCGGGTCCTCCACTCTCGGAGCCGTTTTGGGGGCTTAATGATCCATGTGGATATTGGTGGCCACCCACCTATTCCATTTGAACCCCCATCTTCAGTTCTTTCAATTTTCAAGTTGCAACAAAACTTACTATTTTTAGCATTTTTTCGGGTCCTGAACTTCCGGAGCCGTTTTGAGGCCCTAAACGACATTTTTTGGGAAAATGGAGAGAAACATGGGTCCATGGACTGATGTTGCTCGTTCAAAAATTGAAGTTCTCGGATAGATATTTCTAACGAGCTATTGAGCGCATCAAACGGAGATCGGGTGCCAAAGTTATGCCCCCGGGAAGTTGAACCACCAATTTACCCAAACGGGCGCCCACAGTTTTGGCGCCTCATCTCCTACGGTTAAGTTTTTGGACGTTTCGAGATTCTCACATTGTTTCTCAACAATAAATGAGCCCAAATGATAAAAAGCCCACCGAGCCTCATTGTAACACGGTTAAAAGGAGGAGGTACCGTAGCCACCATCTCTTCTCAGAGATTCGCTACTAGCACCCTAGCTATTTTATTTCCATTATGTTTGTAAGCATCTTTCTATTATTTGATGTTAATGAAATGAAGTGTTATTTCCGCTGCATCTCTGTATTTATGGCTATGTGTTTATTCTGTTGCGTTCCTGCATAAATTTGGATCAGTGGTATCGGAGCGGGTCTGCTCTTTCTTTGTTTTTCTTTGCATGTCCCCAACGCGATCAGGGTATAAGGCGTTAGGGCTCGATCTGGTTGAACCCTTGCAAGATCAGCCTCGTAAACCCTGACGACCTCCCATGGCGAAAGAAAAGAAAGACGAGGGAGCAGGAGATCCTATCAAAATACTACTCGAGGAGGCTCTCGAGAAACAAAGGAACGTGATGATGGATAACTTTGCTCAAATCCTTCAACGACTGCCCACATATGGCGCATTTGCATCCAACAGCCACTCTGGAGGCGCCACTCCCTTCAAGGTATAGGTAAACTTTGAAATTCCTATATTTGAAGGAAAAATAGATGCAGACGCTGTAGATAGATGGTTAAATTTGTTGGAAGGGTATTTCTCGGTCCATGACTTCTCTGACCGAGAAAAGATTATTTTTGCACTCCTCAAAGCTACCGCCCATGTCAAAGACTGGTGGGAAACCTACCGTGAGCAAGAGGGCGAAGGGGAACCCTCTCTGTTCTCGGCCACACCCACTTGGAATTCCTTCCGAGACGGCATCAAGGAACAATATTACCCTGTGGGGAGCTATGAGGACAAATACATCCAATGGATCACGCTGCGGCAACAAAAGGATCAAGATGTGCACGAGATGACGAATCTGTTCCATACCCTACGCACAAAGTTGGGTATTAAATATTCAGAGAGACATTTGGTGCTCAAGTACTGCGGCTGTCTGCACAAACACATTCAGGAGGAAATGGAGTTCCTCGACATGACATCGCTTGGCACGGCATATCGCTATGCCGCCAAGATCGAGCAGAAATTTAAGCAGAAGAAGCGAGACTTTGGATCTGCGAATCCGAAAGGTGCCCCCGAACCGAAGAACAAGGGGCAAGGCCAAAGCAATGCGACTCAGAACAATACCACAAATCCAAAGGACACAGGGAAGTGGTGTGAATTTCATAACAGCCCCACTCACAGCACAAACGAGTGTCGGGCCAAACAATCTTTGGTGGCTGAACTAAAGGCACCCGAATCAGATGCATTTTCTGATCCTGAGTTAGAACCAGACAAAGGTAATGACAAAGGGAAGCGGATCATTGATGCGGATCCCAGTGCCATTGTTGCCACCACCAAGATCCAGAAGGAGGGTCCAGAGGATCCAGAGGAGGGGGAGCGCCTCTTCCAGTCGCAGATGTGGGTGAAGGGTTCCCCACTGCAGTTTCTCGTCGATAGCGGAAGCCAAAAGAAACTCATTTCAGCAGAGGTCGTGAAGCGGCTCGGCCTACCAACCATAGCACACCCGCAGCCGTATACCATCGGGTGGCTCCACCCAGGGAGAGATCTCCGCATCCACCAGCAGTGCCGCCTTCCGTAGAGTATCAAACCATTCACGGATGAGGTATTGTGTGATGTTGCTCCTCTAGATGTAGCTGATGTATTATTAGGTCAACCATACTTGTGGAGGCGACATGCTGTGTATGAGTCTAGGCCTCGTGCTGTTATTATTACTTTGGGAAATAACTTGTACAGGATACCAGAGGTAGTACCGCCTCCTGCCATCTCTTTGACTACTGCAAAACAACGCAGTAAGATTGTTTCCCAAACCAGGAAATTCATTTTCCTTACGACTCACTCACAGGGAAATAAGAATATTGTGGCCACAACCTTGAAACAGGGCTCCCTTGCACGGCTGCAGCAGATGGACAAAGTCAAGGAGGAATATGATGACAATTTCTCCTCACTCATAGAGGTTCCTCTACACTGTCAGGACCAGCACTCCATTGATCTGACTCCCAACGCACCACCGCCTGATGTTGCCACACATCCTACAACTACACATACAGAATCCAAACATGTATTGTCTGAGGCTGATAAAGAAACCAAACTTACTAAACGCATCCAGCATGTCCACCCGCAGGTCCATGACATCTTCAACACATCTAATACTCAGTTCAACAGAATTTGCCTCATCTCATGGAGGATCTCAACGCAATGGGGACCATTGCTTCCTAAGGAGGGAGGAATGATCCGGGTGGATATCGGTGGCCACCCACCTATTCCATTTGGACCAGCACCATCAATTCTTGCAGCTTTTCACATTCAGCACAACTTACTATTTTTAGCAGGTTTTCGGGTCCTCCACTCTCGGAGCCGTTTTGGGGGCTTAATGATCCATGTGGATATTGGTGGCCACCCACCTATTCCATTTGAACCCCCATCTTTAGTTCTTTCAATTTTCAAGTTGCAACAAAACTTACTATTTTTAGCATTTTTTCGGGTCCTGAACTTCCGAAGCCATTTTGAGGCCCTAAACGACATTTTTTGAGAAAACGGAGAGAAACATGGGTCCATGGACCGATGTTGCTCATTCAAAAATTGAAGTCCTCGGATAGATCTTTCTAACGAGATATTGAGCGCATCAAACGGAGATCGGGTGCCAAAGTTATGCCCCCGGGAAGTTGAACCACCAATTTACCCAAACGGGCGCCCACAGTTTTGGCGCCTCATCTCCTACGGTTAAGTTTTTGGACGTTTCAGATTCTACATTGTTTCTCAACAATAAATAGGCCCTCGAGCCTCATTGTAACACAGTTCAGAGGTCTGTAGCCACCACATCTCTTCTCAGAGATTCGCTACTAGCACCCTAGCTATTTTATTTCCATTATGTTTGTAAGCATCTTTCTATTATTTGATGTTAATGAAATGAAGTGTTATTTCCGCTGCATCTCTGTATTTATGGCTATGTGTTTATTCTGTTGCGTTCCTGCATAAATCCGGATCAGTGGTATCGGAGCGGGTCTGCTCTTTCTTTGTTTTTCTTTGCATGTCCCCAACGCGGTCAGGGTATAAGGAGTTAGGGCTCGATCTGGTTGAACCCTTGCAAGATCAGCCTCCCAAACCCCAATGACCTCCAATGGCGGAAGAAAAGAAAGACGAGGGATCAGGAGATCCTATCAAAATACTACTTGAGGAGGCTCTCGAGAAACAAAGGAACGTGATGATGGATAACTTTGCTCAAATCCTTCAACGACTGCCCACATATGGCGCATCTGCATCCAACAGCCACTCTGGAGGCGCCACTCCCTTCAAGGTAGAGGTAAACTTTGACATTCCTATATTTGAAGGAAAAATAGATGCAGACGCTGTAGACAGATGGTTAAATTTGTTGGAAGGGTATTTCTCGGTCCATGACTTCTCTGACCGAGAAAAGATTATTTTTGCACTCCTCAAAGCCGCCCCCCATGTCAAAGACTGGTGGGAAACCTACCGTGAGCAAGAGGGCGAAGGGAAACCCTCTCTGTTCTCGACCACACCCATTTGGAATTCATTCCGAGACGGCATCAAGGAACAATATTACCCTGTGGGGAGCTATGAGGACAAATACATCCAATGGACCATGCTGCGGCAACAAAAGGATCAAGATGTGCACGAACTGACGAATCTGTTCCATACCCTGCGCACAAAGTTGGGTATTAAAGATTCAGAGAGACATTTGGTGCTCAAGTACCATGGTTGTCTGCACAAACACATTCAAGAGGAAATGGAGTTCCTCGACATTACATTGCTTGGCACGGCATATCGCTATGCCGCCAAGATCGAGCAGAAATTTAAGCAGAAGAAGCGAGACTTTGGATCTGCGAATCCGAAAGGTGCCCCCGAATCAAAGAACAAGGGGCAAGGCCAAAGCAATGCGACTCAGAACAACACCACAAATCCAAAGAAGGACACAGGGAAGTGGTGTGAATTTCATAACAGCCCCACTCACGGCACAAACGAGTGTCGGGCCAAACAGTCTTTGGTGGCTGAACTAAAGGCACCCGAATCAGATGCATTTTCTGATCCTGAGTTAGAACCAGACAAAGGCAATGACAAAGGGAAGCAGATCATTGATGCAGATCCCAGTGCCATTGTTGCCACCACCAAGATCCAGAAGGAGGGTCTAGAGGATCCAGAGGAGGGGGAGCGCCTCTTCCAGTCGCAGATGTGGGTGAAGGGTTCTCCACTGCAGTTTCTCGTCGATAGCGGAAGCCAAAAGAACCTCATTTCAGCAGAGGTCGTTCTCCACTGCAGTTTCTCGTCGATAGCGGAAGCCAAAAGAACCTCATTTCAGCAGTGGTCGTGAAGCGGCTCGGCCTACCAACCATAGCACACCCGCAGCCGTATACCATCGGGTGGCTCCACCGAGGGAGAGATCTCCGCATCCACCAGCAGTGCCGCCTTCCGTACAGTATCAAGCCATTCACGAATGAGGTATTGTGTGATGTTGCTCCTCTTGATGTAGTTGATGTATTATTAGGCCAACCATACTTGTGGAGGTGACATGCTGTGTATGAGTCTAGGCCTCGTGCTGTTATTATTACTTTGGGAAATAACTTGTACAGGATACCAGAGGTAGTACCGCCTCCTGCCATATCTTTGACTACTGCAAAACAACGCAGTAAGATTGTTTCCCAAACTAGGAAATTCATTTTCCTTACGAATCACTCAGAGGGAAAGAAGAATATTGTGGCCACAACCTTGAAACAGGGCTCCCTTGCACAGCTGCAGCAGATGGACAAAGTCAAGGAGGAATATGATGACAATTTCTCCTCACTCATAGAGGTTCCTCTACACTGTCAGGACAAGCACTCCATTGATCTGACTCCCAACGCACCACCGCCTGATGTTGCCACACATTCTACAACTACACATACAGAATCCAAACATGTACTGTCTGAGGCTGATAAAGAAACCAAACTTACTAAACGCATCCAGCATGTCCACCCGCAGGTCCATGACATCTTCAACACATCTAATACTCAGTTCAACAGAATTTGCCTCATCTCATGGAGGATCTCAACGCAATGGGGACCATTGCTTCCTAAGGAGGGAGGAATGATCCAGGTGGATATCGGTGGCCACCCATCTAATCCATTTGGACCAGCACCATCAATTCTTGCAGCTTTTCACATTCAGCACAACTTACTATTTTTAGCAGGTTTTCCGGTCCTCCACTCTCGGAGCCGTTTTGGGGGCTTAATGATCCATGTGGATATTGGTGGCCACCAACCTATTCCATTTGAACCCCCATCTTCAGTTCTTTCAATTTTTAAGTTGCAACAAAACTTACTATTTTTAGCATTTTTTCGGGTCCTGAACTTCCGGAAACGTTTTGAGGCCCTAAACGACATTTTTTTGGAAAACGGAGAGCAACATGGGTCCATGGACCGATTTTGCTCGTTCAAAAATTGAAGTCCTCGGATAGATCTTTCTAACGAGCTATTGAGCGCATCTATCGGAGATCGGGTGCTAAAGTTATGCCCCCGGGAAGTTGAACCACCAATTTACCCAAACGGGCGCCCACAGTTTTGGCGCCTCATCTCCTACGGTTAAGTTTTTGGACGTTTCAGATTCTACATTGTTTCTCAACAATAAATAGGCCCTCGAGCCTCATTGTAACACAGTTCAGAGGTCTGTAGCAACCACATCTCTTCTCAGAGATTCGCTACTAGCACCCTAGCTATTTTATTTCCATTATGTTTGTAAGCATCTTTCTATTATTTGATGTTAATGAAATGAAGTGTTATTTCCGTTGCATCTGTATTTATGGCTATGTGTTTATTTTGTTGCGTTCTGCATAAATCCGGATCGGTGGTATCGGAGCGGTTAGGTCTTGCTCTTTCTTTGTTTTCTTTGCATGTCCCAAACGCGGTCGGGGTATAAAGGAGTTAGGGCTCGATGCGGTTTTGAACCAGGGGAAGATCGGCCCTCGCAAACCCTCGTAGGGGGAAATGGCGGAAGAAAAGAAAGACGAGGGGAGCGAGGAGAGATCTTATCAAAATACTACTCGAGGAGGATCTCGAGAAACAAAGGAACGTGATGATGGATAACTTTGCTCAAATCCTTCAGCTCGGCTTGCCCACATATGGCACCTACGCATCCAATGACCACTCTGGAGGCGCCACTCCCTTCAAGGTGCAGTGCTTCCGTTGAAATTCCTATATTTGAAGGAAAAATAGATACAGACTCCATAGACAGATGGTTAAATTTGTTGGAAGGGTATTTCTCGGTCCATGACTTCTCTGACCGAGAAAAGATTATTTTTGCACTCCTCAAAGCTGCCCCCCATGTCAAAGACTGGTGGGAAACCTACCGTGAGCAAGAGGGCGAAGGGAAACCCTCTCTGTTCTCGGCCACACCCACTTGGAATTCGTTCCGAGACGGCATCAAGGAACAATATTACCCTGTGGGGAGCTATGAGGACAAATACATCCAATGGACCACTGTGCGGTTGTGACAGCAAAGGATCAAGATGTGCACGAACTGACGAATCTGTTCCATACCCTGCGCAAAAAGTTGGGTATTAAAGATTCAGAGAGACATTTGGTGCTCAAGTACCGCAGCTATCTGCACAAACACATTCAGGAGGAAATAGAGTTCCTCGACATTACATCGCTTGGCACGGCATATCGCTATGCCGCCAAGATCGAGCAGAAATTTAAGGAGAAGAAGCGAGACTTTGGATCTGCGAATTCGAAAGGTGCCCCCAAACCGAAGAACAAGGGGCAAGGCCAAAGCAATGTGACTCAGAACAACACCACAAATCCAAAGAAGGACACAGGGAAGTGGTGTGAATTTCATAACAGCCCCACTCACAGCACAAATGAGTGTCGGGCCAAACAATCCTTGGTGGCTGAACTAAAGGCACCCGAATCAGATGCATTTTCTGATCCTGAGTTAGAACCAGACAAAGGTATTGACAAAGGGAAGCATATCATTGATGCGGATCCCAGTGCCATTGTTGCCACCACCAAGATCCAGAAGGAGGGTCCAGAGGATCCAGAGGAGGGGGAGCGCCTCTTCCAGTCGCAGATGTGGGTGAAGGGTTCCCCACTGCAGTTTCTCGTCGATAGCGGAAGCCAAAAGAACCTCATTTCAGAAGAGGTCGTGAAGCGGCTCGGCCTACCAACCATAGCACACCCGCACCCATATACCATCGGGTGGCTCCACCCAGGGAGAGATCTCCGCATCCACCAGCAGTGCCGCCTTCCGTACAGTATCAAGCCATTCACGGATGAGGTATTGTGTGATGTTGCTCCTCTTGATGTAGCTGATGTATTATTAGGCCAACCATACTTGTGGAGGCAACATGTTGTGTATGAGTCTAGGCCTCGTACTGTTATTATTACTTTGGGAAATAACTTGTACAGGATACCAGAGGTAGTACCGCCTCCTGCCATCTCTTTGACTACTGCAAAACAACGCAGTAAGATTGTTTCCCAAACCAGGAAATTCATTTTCCTTACGACTCACTCACAGGGAAAGAAGAATATTGTGGCCACAACCTTGAAACAGGGCTCCCTTGCACGGCTGCAACAGATGGACAAAGTCAAGGAGGAATACGATGACAATTTCTCCTCACTCATAGAGGTTCCTCTACACTGTCAGGACAAGCACTCCATTGATCTGACTCCCAACGCACCACCACCTGATGTTGCCACACATCCTGCAACTACACATACAGAATCCAAACATGTACTGTCTGAGGCTGATAAAGAAACCAAATTTACTAAACGCATCCAGCATGTCCACCCGCAGGTCCATGACATCTTCAACACATCTAATACTCAGTTCAACAAAATTTGCCTCATCTCATGGAGGATCTCAACGCAATGGGGACCATTGCTTCCTAAGGAGGGAGGAATGATCCAGGTGGATATCGGTGGCCACCCACCTATTCCATTTGGACCAGCACCATCAATTCTTGCAGCTTTTCACATTCAGCACAACTTACTATTTTTAGGAGGTTTTCGGGTCCTCCACTCTCGGAGCCGTTTTGGGGGCTTAATGATCCAGGTGGATATTGGTGGCCACCCACCTATTCCATTTGAACCCCCATATTTAGTTCTTTCAATTTTCAAGTTGCAACAAAACTTACTATTTTTAGCATTTTTTCGGGTCCTGAACTTCCGGAGCCATTTTGAGGCCCTAAACGACATTTTTTGAGAAAACGGAGAGAAACATGGGTCCATGGATCGATGTTGCTCATTCAAAAATTTAAGTCCTCGGATAGATCTTTCTAACGAGCTATTGAGCGCATCAAACGGAGATCGGGTGCCAAAGTTATGCCCCCGGGAAGTTGAACCACCATTTTACCCAAACGGGCACCCACAGTTTTGGCGCCTCATCTCCTACGGTTAAGTTTTTGGACGTTTCAGATTCTACATTGTTTCTCAACAATAAATAGGCCCTTGAGCCTCATTGTAACACAGTTCAGAGGTCTGTAGCCACCACATCTCTTCTCAGAGATTCGCTACTAGCACCCTAGCTATTTTATTTCCATTATGTTTGTAAGCATCTTTCTATTATTTGATGTTAATGAAATGAAGTGTTATTTCCGCTGCATATCTGTATGTATGGCTATGTGTTTATTCTGTTGCGTTCCTGCATAAATCCGGATCAGTTTAACTACCCAAAGTCTAACACCCAACTCCTACATGCCGCATGTCTCACTGTTAGTGTCCTTACGATGCTTACCCCACTCGTTTCACCACACCATCTTTTCTTGAGCTGCCTCAGTTCTATATAACGGTCTCACGCCTTTTACCGTGGTAAAATACTAAGGTTTTCGACTATTGTATAAACAAAGGTGGGAGCCCAATATCAGGTCTGCCCAGCCACTGTCAGTACCTCAGCATCACTTTCCCAAGAAATTTCCTACTGCGCAGGTATTCCATCCCTCACATTCCATCTGGTTTCCTTTTGTTTTTAAATTTTCATGTTGGTCATGGGTAAAATCACAACCAAGAAGTCAGAGTTGGAGACTCCCCAAGTCTGTGAAACTAGAACCCCTCCAGGGTTTGAACCTTTTTTAGACTAAAAAGCTGACATCTATGACCCGCAGTACCCATTTCCCATGAGCAGTGTCAAGCCTAAACTTTTTAGGAGACATGTCAAACACAAGGATAGATATCGGGTTGTTCTGTCGGGTTTGTGTCACCAAATCACCCCCATATTTATCCAGTGGTTGAGTTTATTTGTTGGCTCCAGGACACTTATGGCTAACGTCAGGGCATGTTCCTCTCTGCTCAAGGGAATAGAATATTCACCCTTTCCCCCGATATCATCAGAAAAGCCCTCCGTTTTCCTACCAGTTCAAACTACGTCAGTTTTAGTGAAGTAACTCTGACCCCTCAATTTGCAAAGCTGCCATGGAAGCAGCAGAGCGATTTCATCACCTCCATAACCGACTTTCAACAAACGTCTGACCACCTACTTCAGCAACAACCTCAACTCCTTCGCACCAGTAAAAATGTTTAACTCATGATTCGGCCTTAGTGGCCTTTTAGTTTTTGTTTTACTTTACTTTCAAGTTCCGAGTGGAATTCATATTCCACCCTTGCATTTAATTTTTTTTAAAGAACAGTTTTAACGTTAGGTTTTGAAACGGCCATGATCCTAATTGTAAATAATGAGAATCATTCTCCCTCATCATAAATTTTGTTATTTTGATAAGGACCTGAAACTGCTTACCAGCACGCGGGGAAGATATTTTCCCAAAATATCTTCCCACGTATGTGATTGTAAATTATATATAAGCAGAAAACTGAGATAGAAAAAAGGTTCCATATTTTCAGAAGAATACACTGAGAAAGAATTTTGTATGCATCTTGTTGAAATTTTGATATAAATGTGAAGAGCCCGTTGGGTCTCAGTGATGAGGAGTTTCATCTTTATTGAGGATTCTAGCCTTTATACTTTATAGTTTGTAACTTTCCCTTATGTGTTATATCTTAAATGTTCATTTCGTTTACATCCATTTCTCTTATATCTTGTTATGGAATGCGAGTGGCTCACTTGTCTTGGTATGAATTTATAGTAGTTAATACTCATGCTAAAACCTGTCTAGCACTTTAAATATGGCTCAGGCATGATATGATATTTCATTTTCCACTTCAACCGTACTTCTTCTAATATTAGCCGTGATGAAATGTTATCTTTAAAGTTATTGTCATGTGTGGATTCTTGTTACTATAAGCCCATTACATGTTGATATTCATTTCTAGATTTCATCTCGGTAACAACTAGTATTCTCTCTACATTTCATACACAGTAACCACCCTCTGATTATACACCTCTATGAAGTATTTTAGAATCCATCCCTCTTTATAGAAAATTGTCTTTGAATTGTCTAATACGCTTCTATTATAAATTCACACTTTTCCTCTGCAATATTGCTTTCTTTGTGCTGAAGTTTTGAGGATTTTGGTTCCATCTCAATTAAACCTTCCTGTTTACACATGATAGCATGAGAGAATTTTTCTGAATAAATTTCCATGTTATATCATACGCTCCTTGATATATAAGATGTCCTAGGCACTGGTATTTCACAACTCAAGGCTGTCTCTAGGAATGAAAACAAGCCCTATCTCGTAGGAAGGTTCCATGATAGGTGGAAAACCACTTCCTATACATGGAGATCTGGAGCCAAACCACTCAACTCATTTTGATGATTCATTCAGGAGTTTGTTAGAATCAAACTGTCGCCATTTATTTTTAAACAAAATCCCTTAATAAGCTTGGCGTGAGTGACACACATGGACAAAGCGCCAATTGGCGTGCCCTCTAGTGTGGATTTCCCCCATTGGCACGAGGGCTGAACTGAATAGTCGCGGCAAGGCTAAAACATATATTTTTAGGGTTTTTCAGAGGAAATTTTCTTCAGGAGAATGTTTGTCCTTATGCAAGAGGATGTTATGAAGGTGGTTTCAGGTCATTTTACTATTCACAAGTCATGGGAATAGTACTCCAAAGTATGAGACGAGGGATTGCAGGGATAGTGACAAAATGCTGTGAAACAGATGCCCCCTAAAGCATGAGGTTAGAGAGAGGGGGAGGGGTGAAATTATTTATGAGAACACGCCCAACTGAAAACACTGCCATCGAAAGACCTGAAAATACAAGTACAACTGATATCATTAATACATGATATGTGGTATGGGCACAACCATCCATAATAGAGTGTACAATAACCAGGATCCAAGGTATGGATGCAGCCATCCAAAAAATAAGGATCAAAAAATAGACTAAGGTATGGTCGCATCCATCCAATCAAATGAGTCATGTAACTAATCATGATAATCCACAAAAAACCTGCAGCCTAGATTTCATCAGACAAAATCCAGGGTCTTGCACTCCATCTCGACCTAAAAAAAGTACAAGTCCGAGCATGTGAATAAGTGAGCTGAAGTCGAACATGCAAGAACATCATCTAATTACCAACCAATAATGAAAGTCATTAGCAGACGCGAGAGGAACCACCAATAATGAAGATGGCCCTCAAGGTACTATAGGTACAATCCATGGAATGTGAACAGTGAGCTGGCGTCGAACACCCGTAGAATCATCCGATCAAAGGTCAATAATGAAAACCTTGCATCGAATGTGAAGAACCTACCATTAAGGCATGCAGGCTCCAAGGTACCTAAAGGGAGTCTCTAGATTAGCCTCCTGGATAATGAGCTGAAGTCGATAGGACCTTGATCGAAGGTGGTCCATAGTGTTTCCCACATCATCAATGCGAGATAGAGGAACATGATTTTTTTGAATCAAGATCAGTAGAGAATAAAAGGGAGGTTGAAAACTGCAGAGGCCAACTTCTCTTGAACATATCGGCGACATGACACTAGATTTGGAAGTATTTGACATCAAAGGATCTGAGTTCATGATGACGTGGCAAAGAGTAGATGAGTGGTCAAAAGAGATTACCCAAACCCATGGAGGCAAGTAGATAACGAGATGAGATGTCCCCAACCTGACACGAATGCAGACAAGTGTCATGTTCATGAGCGACATACTGCCGACACGACGGTGATACTAGTTCCATTTTTCCCCACCATTTTTGGTGAGTACCCCAATTATTTTTGAAAACAAGCTTGAAGGGGATAGCATATGCTTGCGATATAATTTTGTCCTTCGGAAAAATCCAACCTACTACATTTAACGAGCCCTAGGAAGGAGGAACTCAAGTGATGTCATTACAACGGAGTCTGATGTCATCAGTTTTTAATGAGTCTGACAAAGGAAGAACTCGACGTCTTTTCATGTTTAGAGAGTTTGAAAAAACAGCGGAAAAGAAAACTCCAACAGTCCCTTTTCGTAAATAGTCTCGTAGATCCGAAAAGGTAGAAAACTATATCTGAGAGAACCTCCTAGTCGCGATAGGCTAGGGTATTCATTTTTTTTAAATAATCTATCCTAGCCCGAAAAAGGGGTAAACGTATATTGGGTAGATTTCGTTTCGCAGCCAATTCAACGAGCTCAAAATGACAAGTGACTCAGCAATCTTTTCAATTTTAGAGAGTCAGAAAAGAGCTGAAATATGACTCCAGTAGTGACTTTTTCGTGTTTTTACCGAGTCCGAAAAAGTATAAAATACAACTGGTGTCGTCGTCCTAGTCGTGTGAAAATCTGTCGCTGCACAAAAAGCAAGTGCAAAACCCATTCTTCGACAAAAATGTGATAAAATATAAAAAAAATAAGCCCCAACACTTGATTTTGATTTCGAAAAGTTATAAATATGACCAATAGTAAAAAAATATTTACTTTTTACTTTTTACCTATTGTGCAGAGCAATAGTGAATTATTTCCCTGCGATCTTGCGGTGACGATTGTGGATGATCCAGTGCATTATTCTAGATCTCGTCTTTTCCAAGTAAGAGCCTCTTCCATTAGCTATGTTTTAAGCCATATTTCATAGCTTTCCATTGTGATTCGGCATCCCCGAGGGGAGGATTTACAAATTTAGGGCTTCCACGGTTGGTGCAGGTATGAGGCACGAACTTGTTCCAATCGAGCTCTTTTTGCAAAGGGGTCACGCCAGCTGGCGCGACTGTCAGCAAAACAGTCGCGCCAACCACGCAACCTCATATTCCACTCAAATTTCACAAAAATTGAACCAGTCAATTGAATTTTTCAATGCCCAAGGGATATTATGATGTTCTTATGACCAATTTGATGTAGGTATAAAGCCACAATGGTGATTGAATGGAAATAAAGGGAGAATAGTGAAGAGGACGAAATGGAAATGGGGAATGAGTAATGCATGAATGCTCTTCGGAATTGTGGATTAAAGAAATTCTTATTGACACCATGTCTCAGGGCACAACCTGAATTGTTACAATATTTGATAAGTATCTGGGATGAGAATGGAGATAATTTTAGGCTTCGAGATCAAGTGCTTGAACTCGAAGTGTCCGATGTCAACTTCATCACTGGATTGTCTCGCAGAGGTCTAGTTCCGATTATGACAGGTACTAGGTCTTTTGGCGAAAAGATGTCGATGGTTATGGAGAGAGTGTGCCTAGGGGCACAAACAGGATCAGGTAGTGGCAAAGTTGACATTCACACTGTTCCCGATCTAGACTCAGAGTGGTGCTACATACCATTACGCGGGTTGCGGGGTCACAAGCGTCGCATGAGGCTACCAAAACACAGCTCCTCCTGGCGTCATAATGTATGAACCCGAAATTATTTGATTGGGCCACAGCCGTAACCATGAATATCAAACGGTAATTGACTAAATGTAAAAAGGCCAAACTGAAGCAGTTTGGGTACAGGTCAATCTTGGTATCGTTCATCCTAGAACAGCTACCTATCTTCCAGGGCTAGGGGAAGATAGTCGCAGATCCACCTTTGAGAGAGCCACAGATGGCTCGATGGGTAGCATTGATACCCAGAGCAGGAGGGGGCAAGAAAATGTCATGGCGGCCTGATTTCTTCGAATGGCTTTGGCGACAGTTGATCATCATAGAGGACTGGCCCTATGCCAGTACCAATTTCACAAGAGACCCAGACCTTCCACTCCCATAAGGAGAGGACTGGGATGAGGAGCTAGGTAAGACTCTTTTTTATTTTACGAATATATATATATATATATATATATATATATATATATATATATATATATATATATATATATATATACATGCGTGTTCTAACAAATGATCTTATATGTATGCAGATGTTGGCCCAAAGAGGCCCGCCGGGATGTCACTGATCGCGTGGAGGACCCCTCTTGCCTATGACCCTCAAGGTGAGGGGGGCAAGGGGAATGAGTTGGTTCAGAACTTAGAAGGAATCACCTGTGGGATTCCTGATTATGCTCGCCTAGCTGATGTTCCTATGGCTTATCAAAGGCACACCATAGGGGTGCCTAGCTGCCTTCATCTCTTACTGAGGCAATTGGTGCGGGCAGTAACATGCTACCATGAGCACCATGTTGATTAGTTGTCTAGGCTTTTCATATGCATATTTTTGAGAGACATGTTGTCTCCGGATGTAATTAAAACAAACATGCATATTTTTGGGAAGGTTAAGGTTCACGTTAAGGGTAAGATAAGGTTAAGGGTTAGGTTAAGGTAAAGGTTAGGTTAAGGTTAAGGTCAAGGTCAAGGTTAATGTTAATATCACGGTTAAGGTCAAGGTTAGGTTAAGGTTAAGGGTAAGGTTAAGGTTAGGGTTAATGTTATGGGTAAAGTTAAGGTTAAGGTTAAGGTTAAGGTTAAAATTTGGTCAAGGTTAGGGTTAGGTTATAGTTAAGGTTAAGATAAGGTTAAGGTTATGGTTATGGTTAAGATAAGGTTAAGGTTATGGTTATGGTTATGGTTAAGGTGAGGTTAAGGTTAAGGTTAAGGTTATGGGTTTAGTCAGGTTAAGGTTAAGGTTTAGGTTAAGTTTAAGGTTAAGCGTTTGGGAATGTTAAGGTTAAGGTTAACGGTAAGATAAGGTTAAGGTTAAAGTTAAGGTTAAGGTTAGGTTAAGGTCAAGGTCAAGGTTAAGGTTAATCTCAAGGTTAAGGTCAAGGTTAAGTTAAGGTTAAGGTGAAGGGTAAGGTTAAGGTTAAGGTTAGGGCTAAGGTTATGGGTAAAGTTAAGGTTAAGGTTAAGGTTAAGGTTAAGGTTTGGTCAAGGTTAGGGTTAGGTTATAGTTAAGGTTAATATAAGGTTAAGGTTAGGTTAAGGTTAAGGTTAAGGTTACGATTAAGGTTAAGGTTAAGGTTATGGTTAGTGACCTAACCCTAACATTACCCTAACATTAACCTTAACCTTAACCTAACCTTAACCTTAAATTTACCTTAACCGTCACTTTACCCTTAACCTAACCTTAACCTTAACCTTAACCTAACCCTAACCTTGACCCAAACCTTAATTTTACCCTTAACCTAACCTTAACCTTAACCTTAACCTAACCCTAACCTTGACCAAAACTTTAACTGTAACCTTAACCTAACCCTTAACCTTAACCTTAACCTTAACCTTTACTTAACCTTAACCGTAACCTTAACGTTAACATTAACCTTCCCATAACCTTAACTATAACTGATCCCTAACCTTGACCAAACCCTTAACCTTAACCTTAACCTTAACTTAACCTTAACCTAACCGTAACCTTAACCTAACCTTAACCTTAACCTTAACCTAACCTTAACGTTGAATTTACCCTTAACGTAACCTTAACCTTAACCATAACCTTACGCTTAACCTTATCTTAACCTTAACATAACCTAATCTTAACCTTAACTATAACCCTAACCTTAACCTTAACCTTAACCTTAACCAAACCCTTAACGTTAACCTTAACTTAACCTTAACCTTAACGTTAACCTTAATTATAACCTAACCCTAACCGTAACCTAACCTTACCCATAACTTTAACCTTAAGGTTATGGTTAAGATTAGGGTTAAGGTTAAGGTTAAGGTTAAGTTAAGGTTAAGATAAGGATAAGGTTGAGCTTAAGGTTAGGTTAATGTTAAGGTTAAGGGTAAGGGTAACGTTAGGGTTAAGGTTAGGGTAAGGTTAAGATTAGGTTAAGGGTAAGATTAAGGTTAAGAGTAAAGTCAAGGTTAAGGTTACGTTAAGGGTAAGGTTAAGGTTAAGGTTTGGTTAAGGTTAGGTTTAGGTTATAGTCAAGGTCAAGGTTAAGTTTAAGGTTAAGGGTAAGGTTAAGGTTAAGATTAACGTTACGTGTTTAGTCAGGTTAAGGTTAAGGTTAAGGTTAATGTTGAGGGTAAGGTCAAGGTCAAGGTTAAGGTTAAGTTAAGGGTAAAGTCAAGGTTAAGGTTACATTAAGGGTTTGGTCAAAGTTAAGGTTAGGTTTATGTTAGGGTTAGGTTATAGTTAAGGTCAAGCTTAAGTTTAAGGTTAAGGTTAAGGTTAAGGTCAATGTTAAGGTTAATATTAAGGGTTTGGTCTAGGTGAGGGTTAGGTTATAGTTAAGGTCAAGGTTAAGGTTAGGTTATAGTTAAGGTTAAGGTTATTTGAAGGTTAAGGTGAAGGTTAAGGTTAAGTTTAGGTTAAGATTAAGGTTATGGGTTTAGCCAGGTTAAGGTTAAGGTTAAGGTTAAGGTTAGGTTAAGGGTAAAGTCAAGGTTAGGGTTAAGTTTAAGGGTAAAGTCAAGGTTAAGGGTAAAGTTAAAGTTAAAGTGAAGGTTAAGGGTAAGGTTAAGGTTAAGGTTAAGATAAGGTTAAGGGTAAGGTTAAGGTTTAGGTTAGCTTAAGGGTAATGTTAAGGTTAAGGTTACGGGTAAGGTTAAGGTTAAGGTCAAGGTCAAGGTTAAGGTTAAGTTAGGTTAAGGTAAGGTTAAGGTTACAATTATGGTTAGGGTAAGGTTAGGGTTAGGTTATAGTTAAGGTTAAGGTTAAGGGTAAATTTAAGGTGAAGGTTAGGGTTAGGTTATAATTAAGGTTAAGGTTAGGTTAAGGGAAAATTAAAGTTTAACCTAACCTTGACCTTAACCTTAACCTTACCTTTACCCTAACCTTCCCATAAACTTTACCTTAACCTAAATTTAACCTTAACCTTCCCCTAACCTTAACATTAAACTTAACCTTAGCCTTACCCTAACCTTATCCTAACCTTAACCTTAACTTTACCCATAACTTTAACCTTACCCTTAACCTAACCTTAACCTTGACCTTGACCAAACCCTTAACCTAACCTTAACCTTAGCCTAACCTAACCTTAACCTCAACCTTAACCTTGTCTTAACCTTAACCTTCCCATAAAATTAACCTTAACCTTGACTTTACCCTTAATGTAACCTTAACCTTACCTTAACCTTAATCTTAACCTTAAGGTCAATGTCAAGGTTAAGGTTAAGCTTAGGTTAAGGTTAGGGTTAGGTTAGGGTTAGGTTATAGTTAAGGCTATGGATCATGTAAGGTTAGGGTTAGGTTATAGTTAATGTTAAGGTTAATGTTAAGGTTAAGGTTATGTTAGGTTAAGGTTAAGGTTAAGGTTAAGGTTATGGTTATGGGAAGGTTAAGGTTAAGGTTAAGGTTAGGTTAAGGTTAGAGTTAAAGTTAAGGGTAATTTTAAGGTTAAGGTTTTAGTCAAGGTTAGGGTTAGGTTATAGTTAAGGTTAAGGTTAGGTTATTGTTGGAGAGGTAAATCCCCTCTGCGGACAGAGGTGATCCCTACTAGCCGAAATCGGGTCTAGCAACAATTAGACACACAGTGACGCAGGTATCTAGTTACAAAAACAACAAAATATAACAATTTCCCTACCTCAGGTCCTACGCAATGGTCATTGAGGACAGGATGACGCTTCCAGTCCTCCACTTCGGCAGATCACAATCCTTCTGCTTAGCACATCCAAACACCTGCACACATACATAGAATCTAAATCTTATAACTATACATTAGTTAGAGAAGATGTAATTCATTGCATCAAAGATAAAGATACACGAATTAAACCATAATCAAAGTCGCTTATTATTAATAAAACAAAGGAATGATACAACCTTAATCTCTGACACTGGATCTTTCTTCAGTGGGGTCGACAGTGGAGCACGTCTCAATGAAGCTCGTCGGAAATGGGACAAATATCTCTCTCTTTGGCTTGGCTCTCAAAGGTTATCTGGCGATAATCTCCTTGCTACAGATTTAGCTGTTAGTTCTATGACCATTAAGGCTACTACTAGCTTGCTAAGGGAAAATGTCAAGCTTATATAGATGGTGGAAGGGGAGTTGGGATCCCTACAATTTTGGGATTGGCCCTATCCTCAAGGAAGCTTCCATGTGTTGGGGTTCCCATGTTTTGGCCAGGTTGACAAGACCAAAAGATGAGACAACATGGAACCACTTTCAGACCTTAGGATCTAGCCCTCCTAGGTCCAGAGAGGGATCTCTCTATGATAGTCAAAGGTTTTATGTCTTTGAAGCTCAAATGTTGAGATTTTAGGCTAGTTATAGGCACAAGGTTTGTTTGTTTGATTGTTGGTTTAGTTGTTGGGAATCAGGAAAGAAGGACCCAATATAAGACAAGGATGAGCAAAGAGGAAAAATAAACAAAGATAGATAACTCAGGGAACATCAAGGCAATTGTGCAATGGAGTCAAGAAAGGATTTACTTGTGTTCAATGTGCAAGCTTTCAGTTGGGCTAGTCATCTAGAGCATTTGGATCTTAAAGATGATTGATGGAATGGAACATTAAGGACTAAAAATGAGTGAGAAGGAAAGAAGGAAAGACAGCCAAATTTCTGTCTATAGATCAGGTCAGAGGTCATTTAACTCCAGACCTGCTTGGAAGTACTCAGAGACAGCTCTCAAAGGGGGACAAAGGGGCTACTTATAGATCAGACTAGAGGTCATTTAACTCCAGGTCTGCTTTAGCAACTCCAAGGAAAAACAAGGATAAGTTTAACAGAGGGGTTCTTAGAAAGGTTTAATGAGATGGAAAGATCCTAGTGAGGCAAAGACAGGGTTCTAGACTTCCTAGTGTTCTCAACTCATCCATAAATCCTAACAATAACATATAAACATAGATTTCATTAATTCATACATCAGAGAGTAGGAAAAAACATCCACTACACTGGTTAAATCAATTGAAATCAATATTCAGATACACATATAAGCAGAAAACATAAAAGGCTGGGAGAGAAACAACATAAGGTACCTATCAAGGGTAAATCTTATGCCAAACTTCTGATGTGAGCCAGTAGAAATGGAATGAAATGAAATAAAAAATAGAGATAGGAAAACATCACCAGCTGCTTTAGATCATCATCCAAAGAAATGTGTTTGTCATATTAAAAACAACACCAATCAGGTACATCATTCCCCACAGCTTGAACATTCAGTCTGAATACATCAAATCTCAGCCTATCTTACAATATTACAAAGAGAACTTGTCTCAAGAGGAAAAATATTGCAGTCTACTGATATCCAATCAACAACCAACAACCTTTACAATATTTTCCTTCTGTGCTTTATAGCAGAGGATGAACAGAAGATCGACTGAGGGGGTAGGTGAACGCTAAATGTAACATTAAACACAGAAAAGGGAAGAGGGCCAAAGCCTCATTTTGTTTTAAATCTCTGCATTTATCTCTGGTATGGCTTAGGTGTTCTAACTGCAGTACTGTGGTACTGTTAGTACAATAAAAAAAAAAAATTAAGAAACAATGAGGTCTGCCCTACTTGAGTCACCAATGCTTTATGATCATGTAGGACTATTGTCTGGGCAGGAAATTCTCTAGAACACGATGTATAGTAAATACTGTATGGGCACTTTGTCCTCTGATGGAGGGAAACCTTCTACTGCTTTAGAAACCCTGGTGGTACGATCCCTCATGCATTAAACTTCTGATTGACCTTCGGGGTTTTGAATCTGGTACTTTGCCTCTGAAACTGCTGCATTATGGATCCAAATCTTCAGTCCTGAGCACTGAAAACTATAATCATAAGCTTGTTTTTCTACTGCTCCATAAATTTTTCAATTCTGGCAAGATCTGGGCTTTAATGGCACCGGATAGGGTTGCGGATTTTCAAAACCTGTCCTTTGATGAAATTTATACCTCCTCCACCTTTTTGACATTTCACTGGAGTACCAGCTCCCACATCAGCTCTGTGTTTGCGCAGCATGCCATTGAAGAGGTACATATGCATCATGGTGGTTTTCCGCCTCCGATAAACGTGCAAGAACACGAAACCTGCGAAGAAAATCATAGACGGGGGCAATGGATGCAGTGTGGATGGAGGAAATGGCCATGCAAGTGAAATGGAGGAGAAATTTGTGGCGGAAATGATGAAAATCTCTCTGGTAGAGGTTGGCGGTCTGCAGAGTGGAAAAACGAATGAAAAACATGAAAAAAATGAAAATGGAACAAATATACATAATGGAATGGGAGTATGTACAGCGAGTGCACGTGGAGATGACGTGGCGGGACCAGGGACAATGGAAAAGTCAGCGGCGGGTGAACAAATCTGGACCGTCGATCGTGGCGGAGATCAACGGCGGAGGACGACGGATGGCGGGTCAGGACCTATGCTATCACGTGTGCAACTGAATTAACCATCGTGCATATTCGATGAGCGATAGTCATCGGATGGACGGCTCCAGATCGGACAGTCTACGACAATTTTGTTGGGCATCCATGTCCAGACAATAACGCGTGATGGATGGGGTTAACAGGTGGGAACGACAGTTTTGAAATCGTACAGGAGGATGCGTGTCGCACGATGAGTGGAATCGCTGGGTGATCGGAGAAAACCACCAAGCGCGCGAGGGTGGTGCGATAGAAACCGGTTGTTTTGTGCTATTGCGCGGCGGGGCCCATGGAAGCAGGTACATTTTGGACCGCCATATCTGGCTTTCAAACGGACGGTGGAGATGCGGCAATGGGTGATGAACGGGGAAATCGATGGAGGCTGCGGGGGTAGCGATCGCCGTCCATTCTATGCAGATCGACAGCTGTAATCGCGCCCGAAGAACAAATGTAACAAGCACCTTTGGGGTTAGTGATCGGTTACGGCGTGGGGTTATATGGAGAGGAAAAGGTGCGGGGCTAGCGGGAAAGGGGCTGGGGCCTATTATATGGTCAGAAGTGGGTTTTTAACCCATTTTCAATGTAATTTATGATTTTTGGCCCATTTTCAAAGTGTTTTAAGGCCATCCATGGGCAGTGATAGGGAGATGGAGGGGGAATTCGGGCAAACAAAGGGTGTAGGGATTTTTAGAGGGGATTTAGGGGGTTAATAGGGAAAATAAGAAGGGCAAAAGAGGGACTTTGTCAAAGGGGAAAGGAGGTAAAAAAGTGGTGTTTTGCAAGAGTATGAGGGGCAATGCAGGCCTTAGGGAAAATAACCAGCAAAGGGGACTTGTATAAGGAAAAGCACAGAGAGACCTCAAGGATGATGTATCTTCAGGGGAGATGCATTCCTTGGAGGTCTCCAAAATGACATAGCCCCCAGCTTGCTTGTCAAGAATTTCATAGGGGGCTAACAGTGGCTCCACATGGGGATGGCTTCTTCATGAAGGAGTCAAGAAACCAGAAATGATCTTTGGTGTAGGCCAGATGCTTGCTGCTTGACTCATTCCTTTCTTTCTTTGATCAGCTGCCACAAACTATGAAGACATCAGCAGAAAGACTTTCCCAACCAAACTACCTACCCAAACTACAGTCCTAACAATTTTCCCTTTGGGTGCATTTGAGCTAGCAGACCCTTTACATGATTTATTTTTGAAACAGAAAACAAACCTATTCTACTTCTACTCTTATTGCTCCGTGAGGCCAGATTAGACTGTTGGTCTCATATGATTCTCTACCTAATCTACTACCTATTGGGATTAAACTGTCCAACAGGTTTCTTCTCCTACATTCTAAGACAGGAAATTGAAAACAGTCAAGCCAGGATTAGAGTGTCTGACTTGCTAGACTTTGCAGAATATAAAAAAAAAATAACTACATGCTCACAGGCTGAGCTTATTTCAGACTTCCTACCTACCCTACTTTACTTGGAAATCTCTGATGTTCTAGGTGATACAATAATGCCAATGCAACCAGTCAAGCAGTAACAAAAAAGGATATGAGCACTGGCTTCCTGTCAGAGATAACCACAAGGTGCTCTGCGTGTGGTTCTTCAAAACTAAGGTCACCATTAGTAGTGACCTTTCCTGGTGAATTTGGCCCATGCTAAGGATCAATGCTGGAGAAGTTGAACTAATCAGGGCCTCTATGTACTCTGCCATAGGATCATCAAACACATGATGGACACTTTCTTCTTTTAGGCCTTCCATGACTGGTAGGTTGTCTTCATCCTGGGCAGCTTCGGTTATTGCGTCTTCCACTGCATCTTCTGTATGGCTCTTGAAAGCCGGATCGTCTTCTTCTTGTATTTCGAAGAGCAGTGGAATCTCTTCTCTTTTGGGAGGAGGGAGACTTTCCAACAATTCTCTGGGGTCTCTGAACTCATATGATATCTCTTGTGAGCTCAGAAGTTTGATCTCGACTTCATATCTCTCCGCCAGTACTTCTAAAAAAACTTCCTTCAGCTCAGGTTGATCATTGAATCTTGAGCTGGAACGGAAAGCCTTAGGAAGGTCTTCACTTCTGAGTTTAGCCAGTATATCTGATATTCCGCAACGAAACTCTTCAAGGGGACTAAAATCAGAGTCTTCCATTGGTGACGTGGCTTGGTCTTTGGCATGGATGATGTTGTACTGCAAAATGGTCTCCCAGTGGAGTCTTGTGAATCACACAGATAATCAGTGGCCTGCTGATCACCAGTGGGGCCTTTTAATCATTCAGGAATTGTGGAGTCACCAGATGGATGATTTAAGATTTCACTTTCCACCATAGTGGTTTACCAAATCAAAGCTGACTGGTCTCTCCCTAGTGGAGTCGCCATTATGTTGCGTTGGAGAGTTTGTACTAGGTTGTGATCTGCCCTGTTCTTCACGCGGTGTGTTAGTTTGATGGGTGTGACTAATAGGATGACTGCATTGTGTTACTGGTTCACTCTGAGTTTCGTTTTCAGTACCCTGCCCATGGTTTTCTTCATCATGTTCTTCTAGGGTGGCCATTATGCTAAAATCCATGGGCTCTGTGTCCTTGCTTGTATTTCTGCACTCAGATTCTAGCTCTCCTAAGGATTGGTCGTTGTGAAGAATGAAAGAATCCAGGTCTGTGTGTACAGAGTATAATGGTGAATTTTCAGGCTTCTCGGGGCTACTGAATAGGAATTTCATTTGGGACTCTCTATAGAGTCTTCTAAGTTGGCCAAATATAGGGATAGTGGCATATGAGCCATCCATCTGCATTTTTCCTTGCAGCTTGGCTCCCCATGATCTAGATAGTAGCATGCCATATTTGGGTGGCACATCTGCTACTACCACATCCATGACCATACATTTAGCTGGGACCTGGGTCAAACTCACACATAAGTCTTTGATTAGGCCTAGGCATTTTACTCTGCTAGAGTCAAACGAATATAGATCTTTGTAAGGTCATGTTATCTCTAGGCCTAGCTTTTCCATCACTACCTTAGGCATTAAATTGTGTGAAGCTCCAGAATCATGCATGGCATTGTGGAGTATTTTGTCATGAATTTTGAGACTGATATAGAAAGGTGGAACTACCCCTTCCTGAAACTTTCCCTCAATATTTGGACCGAACAGCAGGGCAGGTTGATCATCATTCAAATTTACAGTATCATTGTTTTCCCCTAAATTCAATGCTTTCAAAATTTGGCCTTTATATGCATCCTGAGTGGCCAACTCAGCTAGTGGTACAGATATTTTGATTTTTGCAATCTCACCCTCTAAATTGAAAGTGGATTGACTCTTGGAAATGCTCGACTCTGTTTTATTAGCCACTGCCTTAGTGGCTGAATCAGTTTGTGATTTCTCACTATGTACAGGGTTGGGAACAGTTGTGTCAGGAGTACTAACTGAAGTGCTAGTACTGCTAGCGGGCTCACTTTGTCTTTCGTTCTTCTGGTTGTCTTTTTCTTTGTTTTTTCCAGAACTTTCAGCTGCTGATTTGTTATTTACAGCAGATGCTTTAGAAGTTTTATCAGGTCTTTCCTTGATGGTAACCTCAGGAGTCTCAGTTTTGGAATTTTCTTGGTTCTTTTTGCTCCTAATTTCATATTTTTCTCTGACCTGCATCATGGAATTTTCAAATCCTAACCTGTAATCCTCGGATTCGAACCACTCCTCCTCCCAATAAGAGGGTGAGACCCGATCTTCCCCTGAATCATAGTTAAGGAATGAGTCTTCTGTTTCAAACATGTTTATCACATTCCCTTCAAACTCCTCTATGATTCCCTCATCTTCATCTAAAAAGTTTTGGAATGGGGGAACAACTTGTTGGTATGTCTCTCTTTGTCTGTTGGGAGTGGAATTGTTTCTTCTAAAGTTTTGGTTTTGATTTTGGTTCTGGTTTTTGTTTTGATTGCTAACTACGACAACCATTTTTTCCATCATTTGCTGTATTTTTTCCACATTTTTAGATAATATATCATAACTTGAATCTGAAGTAGAAGCTACAGGGTCATCCCTATATGTTACCCTCTTCTCGGCTTTCAATATTGCCCTCTTTTCCATCAAGTTTTCTTCTATGGTTATGGCTCCTTTCTGCATGTCTTCAAATGTGTTATACTCTTTATCTCTAAGCTCGTAGGCCATGTCAGAATCAAATCCATCAGGATATTTAGCAAGGGCCATCCCTTGTGGAGGTTTCATGTGTGGAGGGAGAGCATTGTAAATGTTGTTGAATCTAGTGGTGTAATCATGGACACTCTCTCCCACATTCCTTTTAAGGCTCATGTATTATGCTAGGAGCTAGCTAGGGTTTTCTCTAACTTCCCATTTGTCTATGAAGGACCGATATAATGCAGGGAGATCTTGGATACTGCCAGGGGGTAAGCTTTTAAACCATTTCTTTACATTACCCCCTAGGCTTTGGGAAAATATTCTCATTTTGATTGTTTCATCATCAATTTCCATATAGTCGAAAGAATCCTCCATTTTATCTACATGTTGTTGGGCTGTGATGGATTCTTTAGCAGTGAAGTGTGGGATTTTTGACTGATAATC
The DNA here is from genome assembly GCA_034641835.2 of Pinus albicaulis. Classification (NCBI taxonomy): domain Eukaryota; kingdom Viridiplantae; phylum Streptophyta; class Pinopsida; order Pinales; family Pinaceae; genus Pinus; species Pinus albicaulis. Next base: position 348,847,156 of record CM076580.1, read on the forward strand.
ATTGGGCAAGGGTAACAAGGGTTGAGGTAAAATTAAAGGTGCATACCAGGCTGCCATGATAATGTTCTGATGAGGAATAGGGTTGGCTTTAGTAGCTGGTATATGGATGACAGGAATACTAGGACCAGCAGAAGTCTGTTGAGCAGATCTAGGGTGGGAGAGCCCCAAGTTTTGAATGAAGTGGATATCACGTGGTGTAGATGGAGGGGTTTCTCTGTCCCTAGTGTGTTTACCGCTATGAGATGGTGTACTATGTGGCTCAAGTTCTGGCTGGTCTAGATTATTGAATGACCTAGCCCTTGGGATTTTGTCAGGTATGTCTAGGTTCGGGAGAAAGAGTGATAGAGTTGCTAGGTCTTCTAGTGCAGAATTAGATCTATGAATGTGACTGGAAATAGTTGGTCTTTTAGGTGTAGGATCTCCCTTGAGGATACTCTCCGGATTGTCAACTATTTCAGGTGGGTCAGGGTTGGGATAAGCTCTTGTGTGAACAGTTCTGAAAGCCAGAATGATATTTCCTAGCCAAGTAGCTTAACCCTACTTGTTGCTTCAACTGTGGTTGATGTTGTCTCAGAGGCTGGTCTCCCAGTGGAGTCTATTGTGAAATCAATTTAATCAGAAGGCCTACTGATCACCAGTGGAGTCTCTTCATTTAGGATCAATGGAGTCGCCAGGTGGAGGGTATATCTAAGGGGTTACACTACCCATCGCAGTGCTCAGGCACTATCACCTTTCAGGAATCTCTTCAAAAACAACAAACTCCCACCAGAGATTGACTGGGAGGGCATTTACCAGATATGTCACTTCTGAAGAGGGTGAGATCTGGAGGCTACCTGGCCCTTTCCAGGTTCTGTCTAAGAGTATGATGGACACTCAACAATGGAGGTCGATTCAAGAAAGGAGTGAATTACTATCAACCTAACCAGAGTTCTAAGTTTCTGAGTCTTTTAGGAATGTTTAGGGTGAAATGTACTCAGATTTCCCCAGAGGAGTCACCATTATGTTGGGGTTCCCATGTTTTGGCCAGGTTGACAAGACCAAAATATGAGATAACATAGAACCACTTTCAGAACTTAGGATCTAGCCCTCCTAGGTCCAGAGAGGGATCTCTCTATGATAGTCAAAGGTTTTATGTCTATGAAGCTCAAATGTTGAGATTTTAGGCTAGTTATAGGCACAAGTTTTTTTTGTTTGATTGTTGGTTTGGTTGTTGGGAATCAGGAAAGAAGGACCCAATATAAGACAAGGATGAGCAAAGAGGAAAACTAGACAAAGATAGATAACTCAGGGAACATCAAGGCCATTGGGCAATGGTGTCAAGAAAGGATTTACTTGTGTTCAATGTGCAAGCTTCAAGTTGGGCTATTCATCTAGAGCATTTGGATCTTAAAGATGATTGATGGAATGGAACATTAAGGACTGAAAATGAGTGAGAAGGAAAGAAGGAAAGACAACCAAATTTATGTCTATAGATCAGGTCAGAGGTCATTTAACTCCAGACCTGCTTGGACGTACTCAAAGATAGCTCTCAAAGGGGGACAAAGGGGCTGCTTATAGATCAGACCAGAGGTCATTTAACTCCAAGTCTGATTTAGCAACTCCAAGGAAAAACAAGGATAATTTTAACAAAGGGGATCTTAGAAAGGTCTAATGAGATGGAAAGATCCTAGTGAGGCAGAGACAGGGTTCTAGACCTCCCAGTGTTCTCAACTCATCCATAAATCCTAACAAGAACATCTAAACATAGATTTCATTAATTCATACATCATAAAGTAGGAAAAAACATCCACTACACTGGTTAAATCAATTGAAATCAATATTCAGATACACATATAAGAAGAAAACATAAAAGGCTGGGAGAGCAGCAACATAAGGTACCTATCAAGGGTAAATCTTATGCCAAAATTCTGATGCGAGCCAGTAGAAATGGAATGAAATGAAATCAAAAACAGAGATAGGAAAACATCACCAGCTGCTTTAGATCAGTATCCAAAGAAATGTGCTTGTCATATTAAAAACAACACCAATCAGGTACATCATTGCCCACAGCTTGAACATTCAGTCTGAATACATCAAATCTCAGCCTATCTTACAATATTACAAAGAGAACTTGTCTCAAGAGGAAAAAGCTTGCAGTCTACTAATATCCAATCAACAACCAACAACTTTTACAATATTTTCCTTTTGTGCCTTATAGCAGAGGATGAACAGAAGATCGGCTGAGGGGGTAGGTGAACACTAAATGTAACATTAAACACAGAAAAGGGAAGAGGGCTGAAGCCTCATTCTGTTTTAAATCTCTGCATTTATCTCTGGTATGGCTTACGTGTTCTGGCTGCAGTACTGTGGTACTGTTAGTACAATAAAAAAATAAAATAAGAAACAGTGAGGTCTGCCCTACTTGAGTCACCAATGCTTTTTGATCATGTAGGACTATTGTCTGGGCAGGAAATTCTCTAGAACATGATGTATAGTAAAGACTGTATGGGCACTTTGTCCTCTAATGGAGGGAAACCTTCTGCTGCTGTAGAAACCCTGGTGATACGATCTCTCGTGCATTAAACTTCTGATTGACCTTCGGGGTTTTGAATCTGGTACTTTGCCTCTGAAACTGCTGCAATATGGATCCAAATCTTCAGTCCTGAGCACTGAAAACTATAATCATAAGCTGGTTTTGCTACTGCTCCATAAATGTTTCGATTCTGGCAAGATTTGGGCTTTAATGGCGCCGGATAGGGTTGCGGATTTTCAAAACCTGTCCTTTGATAAAATTTATACCTCCGCCACCTTTTTGACATTTCACTGGAGTACCAGCTCCCACATCAGCTCTCTGTTTGTGCAACACGCTATTGAAGAGGTACATATGCATCATGGCGGTTTTCCGCCTCTGATAAACCTGCAAGAACACGAAACATGCGAATAAAATCATAGATGGGGGAAATGGATGCAGTGTGGATGGAGGAAATGGCCATGCAAGCGAAATGGAGGAGAAATTTGTGGCAGAAATGATGAAAATCGCTCTGGTAGAGGTTGGCGGTCTGCAGAGCAGAAAAACGAATGAAAAACATGAAAAAACACGAAAATGGACCAAATATATGTAATGGAATGGGAGTATGTACGGTGGGTTCACGTGGATATGACGTGGCGGGACCAGGGACAGTGGAAAAGTCAGCGGCGGGTGAACAAATCTGGACTGTCGATCGTGGCGAAGATCAACGGTGGAGGACAACGGATGGTGGGTCAGGACCTGTGCTATCGCGTGTGCAACTAAATTAACCATCGTGCATCTTCGATGAGAGATAGCCGTCAGATGGACCACTCCAGATCGGACGGTCTACGGCAATTTCGCTGGGCATCCATGTCCGGACAATAACGCGTGATGGATGGGGTTAACAGGCGAGAATGGCAGTTTTGAAATCGTACAGGAGGACGCGTGTCACGCGATGAGTGGAATCGCTAGGTGATTGGAGAAAACCACCAAGCGCGCGAGGGTGGTGCGATAGAAACCGACTGTTTTGTGCTATTGCGTGGCAGGGCCCATGGAAGCAGGTACATTCTGGACTGCCAGATCTGGCTTTCAAACAGACGGTGGAGATGCGGCAACAGGTGATGAACAGGGAAATCGACAGAGGCTGCTAGGGCAGCGATCGCTGTCCGTTCTGTGCAGATCGATGGCTGTAATCGCGCCCGAAGAACAAATGTAACAAGCGCCTTTGGGGTTAACGATTGGTTACGGCGCGGGGTTATATGGAGAGGAAAAGGCGCGGGGCTAGTGGGAAAGGGGCTGGGGCCTATTATATGGTCAGAAGTGGGTTTTTAACCCATTTTCAATGGAATTTATGATTTTTGGCCCATTTTCAAAGTGTTTTAAGGCCAGCCATGGGCAGTGATAAGGAGATGGAGGAGGAATTCGGGAAAACAAAGGGTGTAGGGATTTTTAGAGGGGATTTAGGGGGTTAATAAGGAAAATAAGAAGGGGAAAAGAGGGACTTTTTCAAAGGGGAAAGGAGGTTAAAAAGTGGTGTTTTGAAAGAGTATGAGGGGAAATGCAGGCCTTAAGGAAAAGAACCAGCAGAGGGGACTTGTATAAGGCAAAGCACAGAGAGACCTCAAGGATGATGTGTCTTCAGGGGAGATGCATTTCTTGAAGGTCTCCAAAATGACATAGCCCCCAGCTTTCTTGTCAAGAATTTCATAGGGGGGCTAACACCATGATAGGTGAAAAACCACCTCCCATACATGGAGATCCAGAGCCAAACCTCCCAACTCATTTTAGAGACTCGTTCAAGAGTTTTTTGGAATCAAAATTCCACCATTTATTTTTAAAAAACAATCCTTATTAAGCTTGGCACGGGAAATACAATGGGACAGAGCGCCAGTTGGCATGCCCTCTCTGATGGATTTTCCCCATTGGCGCGAGAGTTGAACTAGCTAGTCATGCCAAGGCCAAAAGGTTAGTTTTTATGGTTTTCCAAAGGAAAATTTCTTCAAAGGAATGATTTTCCTTGTCAAGGGGGATGCCATGAAAGTGGTTTCAGGTTATGTCACTTCTCACAGGTCACAGAAAATGCCCTCCAATGTGTGGGATGGGGGATTGCAGGGATGGTGACAAATTACTGTGTAACAAATGCCTCCTAAATCATGAGGCCCAAAAGAGAGAGAGGGGTGAAATTTTTTATGAGAACGTGCCCAACTGAAAACACTGCCATCGGAAAACCTGCGTAGACAAGTACAACTGATATCTCAAATACATGATATGTGGTATGGGTGCAGCCATCGAAAATAGAGTATACAATAATCAGGATCCAAGGTATGGACGTAGCCATCTAGAAAAGGATCAATAAGTAGACTTAGGTATGGTTGTAGCCATCCAATCAATGAGTCATGTAACCAATCATGATAATCCAAAAAGCCCACAGCTTGGATTCCATAAAAAAAAACCCAGGGTCTTGCGCTACATCTCGACCCAAACAAAGTACAATTCCCAGCATGTGAATATGTGATCTGAAGTCGAACATGAAAGAACATCATCTTATTACTAGCCAATGATGAAAGCTGTTAATAGACGCGAGAGGAACCACCTATAATGACAATGGCCCTCAAGGTACTATAGGCACAATCCACGAAATGTGAACAGTGAACTGGTGTCGAACACCCGCAGAATCATTTGATCGAAGGCCAATGATGAAAACCTTACGTCGGATGTGAAGAACCTGCCATTGAGGCATGCAGGCTCCAAGGTACCGGAGGGGAGTCTATAGATCAACTTCCTGGATAATGAGCTGAAGTCGATAGGAAGTGACCTTGATTGAAGGTGGGCCATAATGTTTCCCACATCATCGACACGAGACAGAGGAATATAATATTTGTGAATCAAGATCAGATGAGAATAAGAGGAGGGTTGAAAACTGCAGAGGTCAACTTCTCTTGAACATATCGGTGGCACGACACTGGATTTGGTAGTATTTGAAATCAAAATTTTTGAGGTCATGATGACGAGGCAAAGAGCAGATGAGAGGTCAAAAAGGATAACCCAAACCCATGGAGGCAAGCGGAAAACGAGATGAGATGTTCCCAACCCGACACGAATGCAGACAAGTGCCATGTTCAAGAGCGACATACTACTGATACGATGCTGATACTGGTTTCATTTTTTCCCCACCATTTCTAGTGACTACCTCTTTATTTTTACACAAGCTTGAAGAGGATACCATATTCTTGTCACATAAGTTTTTCCTTTGGACAAATCCAACGTAGTACATTTAACAAACCCTAGGAAGGAGGAACTCGAGTATCGTCATTATGACGGAATCCGATGTCATCAGGTTTTAACGAGTCTAACAAAGGGAGAACTCGATGTCTTTTCATGTTTAGAGAGCTTTAAAAGACAGTGGAAAAGTAAACTCCAACAGTCCATTTTTGTAGATAGTTCCTCAGATCTGAAAAGGTAGGAAACTATTTCTGAGAAAACCTCCTAGTCGCGATCGGCTAGGGTATTCCTTTTTCATAAATAATCTATCCTAGCCTAAAAAAGGGGTAAAATTATACTGGGTAGATGTCGTTTCACAGCCAATTTAACGAGATCAAAACGACAAGCGACTCAGCAATATTTTCATGTTTAGAGAGTCAGAAAAGAGCTGAAAGATGACTCCACCTGGAAGAAAGAGTGGTATAAAGGGAAGCAACTGGTTCTGGTAATGGTGGAACTGCTCAGAAAAAGTAAAGGTTAAGAGGCTGGCTACCAAGACCACTCATTGCAGCGGTTCCTCGGGAATGTGTAAAACAACCAAGTGAAGGCATATGATCGACCCAACAGATAGTGACGGTGGAATGAGAAAACCAAGGCTCATCTGGCAAAATAGGCTGATAAAATCGCAATCACAAGAGGTAAAATGGGAATGGTTTCATTTTTACACAAGCTTGAAATCAGGAAACTCTTCTTGAAGTTGGTTTCATTTTTACACAAGCTTGAAACAAAGATAAACTATGCTTGAAACCGGTTTCATTTTTACACAAGCTTGAAACGGAAATAAACTATGCTTGAAAAGGTTTGCATTCCCCCAACATGGGGACTCAATTTGAGGTACATGCCCCCCAAGCTTCAGTCCATATGAGAGGCAGATGGAGTGAATGTTCAAGTTACAAGATCCAGAGAGAGACTCGACTGGGATTTTACGAGATCTTATCAAAGACTCGAATTGAACAGAAAAGTGTTTCATTGTTTTAACGAGGTTGACACATTAAAAAAACTATCCTCATGACACCTTGTTTCATGTTGTAAGAAGCTTGACACAAGAAAATGAACTATGCTCCGAACATCTTGTTTCATTTTTTAACGATCTTGACACAAGAAAAGGAACTATGCTTCGAACACCTTGTTTCATTTTTTAATGAGCTTGACACAAGAAAATGAACTATGCTCTGACAGACCTCATTATAATGAATAAGAATTCATCGCTTCAAAGAGTTTCCCGTTCGATGGAAGGAAAACGTCTTGGAAGTCTGGAACCAATGCCCCCAGCACACGATGCACAATGGCACTATCACTGAATGTAGGCACGGGATAGGTAGCCACATAATTTACTTGTGGTGGGGATGACACAACTGGCGGATAAAGACCCAGAAGGGATGATGGTGGACCAGATGTCATTTTAGGACCAAATAATGAAAGTTGATCGATGGTCACAATCTGACCTTGGTGTGGAAAACACATCACACGAAAGAGGGAGGAGACAAGCACTCCCATGGTATAAGTATAATATTGGCCCAAGAGTAAATTGAAATCCAAGGGGCCTGGAACAACCATCACGTCCATATGGATAGTTTTCCCTCCCAAAGTAACAGGCAACTTCGGAAGGATCCCTAACGGTTGACTAGTTCCTTTGTTAAAATCCAACAGATTCTGCGTAACAGGCACAAGCAGAGGTGAACCGAACACTTTCCATGTAGTTGAGGATAGAATACTAATAGACGTGCCTTCATCTATAATATTTCTAGGTACGACTAGATCAAATGTCTATACCGTTATCTCAAAAGGCACATAAGACGGAAGGTGGTATCCTGCAAATTGACTCCAATCGAAGGAAGTGACAAAACTACTCAGAGGGGCTACCATCGAACAAATATGGTCTTTCCCTGGTGTTATGATAGAAGAAGGAGCATCCTCCATGACCTCCATCTCAAAGGCGGGAGGGGTATCCTCTGAGATCTCCATCACGGGAGGCGGAGGAGCGGCTTCTTGAGGTATAAGGACAGGAGAATATTTCTCCAATTCCAAAGAATCTGAAGAAACAAGAAGAACCTACGGGATGTGAGGTCCACTCTCAAAGGAAAATACCTGGTGCACCATAGACGGGGCCAGCTTAGCCGATCCCATGACCAATGGTTGGTCAAGGAATAATTCCTGAATTTAAATTTTCGAGGGAGCGGGATCAACCAAGGATGACTCTTGACTAATAGAGGCATCAACTGGTGGAGGACTCAAAGAAATCTGCTTGTAACCAGCTAGAAGGCATGGTGTAGAAACATTCGGGTTGTCCAACACTCATTTGGCTTCATTTATATATGGACAATGGTGAATGGCATGGTGCCATTCACACAAATTACAAGGATGGGTAATCTTGCCCTGCTTCTTGGGAGCTTTACCAGCACGAGCTTAAGACGTGCCCCCAACCTGACTCCCGGAAGCCAAAGGCAACGACGGATGACCGTTGGACCATACTTTGAGAACCTTGGGAATACCAGGGCAGTCTCAAAGAAGATGGTTTCCCTGGCACAACATGCAAGGGAGTTTGAATTTCCGTTGAAGGTTGGATGGTTTATCAATGGATGGTGCATTACAAGTAGTAGTTGCAGCCTTAGCCTCTCTCTTACCAGAATTCTTGTTATTTGTCTTCTTCTTCTTCTTCTTAGCCACTTGGTTACTCGAATCCAGACTTTCACCAGGTGAAGTAGAAGATGAGGACGCAGAAACAAGTGAAGAAGGGGAGAGGTCCACCTTGTAATCAACATGGCATTTTTCAGGAAGTGGAGTGGATGGTACGGTGGATGGAATTGATTGACCAATAGCCGAGACATTCGGGACCACAGAGGTTGAGAACAACCAAACAGGCAACCCAATAGTTAACCCAGGAAGGGACAACGTTCCCATATAAGGAGCACCAACATTTCCAAAAGGAGGAAAAGGAACAGGATTCCCATCAGAGGGGATTCCTTGGTTGGTGAACTACGAAAAAGTTGCCATCAAAAAAAATCTTCAGAACAGCACCCTAAGGAAACTAACTTTAACCAAGAATATTTCGTGGGCAGTTAATTTTTTTTTTTAAACATTGAAACAAAACTCTACTGTTTCATATTTTAAGAGTCAAGAAACAAGAAAAATATGACTCTATCTCTCAGTTTGGAAACAAGCGTGAATGGACAAGTGCTTGATGATATTTTCAAATTTAAAGAGTTGGAAAATATCAAAATGACTACTCTGGAACTCTAGGAAAAAGGTGTGCCAGATATCCGTCAACTGCAATATACACCTTGGTTAAAAAATGAAAGAGAAATCAACCAAGGACTTGACGTACGTGCAGACAATCTCCCTGAATGCTGTGTCCGGTGTATCATGAGCATAAGGCGGCAGAATCGTCTTCCTACAGATAAAGGATAGCAACCTAGTGGGGTCTCCCTTTATATACGCGAGGGTACGGGGAGCACAAGTCCGTACTAGTGCTATCTAAAGCCAAGAGGTGAATGACAGCTATTAGGTTTAACAACGCCGGAACACGTCACTAGCATAGACCTTTAAATATTTTGTTAATTTTTCAATGCTTCCTTAAGGTAAATTGAATAAATTTTAGAGTTGATCTTCAATTATGTTTCAATTTTCAGGCCCTACCATATGTCATCTAACAATCTACTATATGCAGCTATATGACGAAAGAAATCTTTCAATTTGATGAATGTTATCTAGTTAAGGGAAGAGTTTCAAACAATCATGCAACAAAGAACAACACTGCAAATGAAATTATTCAAAACTAGATGACTTCCAGTATCCAAAAGTAATTTCAAACATTCAACGATGCGAATAATGCAATGTAATCTATGCAAAATATTTTTTTTTGAAAATTATGCAATTGTAATCTATGCACAATTTCCTTTTTTTTTTTGAAAGAATAAGAATGCACTCAATGCATTTGTCGCTGAAATGAGAATACACTTAATGCATGATTTTAATGAAAGAGAATGCACTCAATGCGATTTTTAGCTTTCAATCATTAAACAATGTAATCTAAGTTTAATGATAAATCTCAAAAATAATTTTCAATGCAATGTGATCTAATGCATTCTAACAAAATCAAACTTTGAGACGAAAACTAAATGAACACAAATCTTCGTAATGGAAGGATGAATGCAAAAGGGATGCAAACAAACACTAAGAATGCAATCGTTGTTTTAAACACTTTGTAACAAAATTCCTCAAAATGCTACAAGACATATGAGATCAAACACAAAGAGGACTTCTAAAGCATAATATCAAAACAAGGCATTCATTCCATTTTACATCAAGCAATCATGGAAAGAATACATTTCAGCTGAACCATGAGCAATGTAATCTATGCTCATATAGAGAAAAGACCGGAAGGGAAGGACACACTGGTGAAGGATTTTGGGAAAAAATCTCAATTTTCACACACACTGCAAGTTGCTAACTGACAACAAGTGCCAACGCCTGAAAATAAAAAAAACAAAGAATTTCTCCGAACCAAGAACAAACTCACCACTTCAAGAAAAATCTAAAACTAACCCAGAAGCAAAAGTACTGACCAAAAAAACTCCCAAACAAGGGAAAACCCTAGCACCTACAGGAAATGGTGTGACTGTCTGGCTATAATCCGCGCCAGACAGGGGATGGCGCGAGTGACGAACTGGAAACCTGCACCAATTGGCGTGACTATCAGGGTGGAAACTGTGCCAATCAAGCCAAACATTAAAAGATGAAAATTTCGGAAAAGTAGAGGTCAGATATGATCCTTTGGGGCTGAAAAAGGGTCTTACACTAGAAACAGACAAACCATAAGAGTAAATAAAGCAGACACAATCCAAAAACAACCGAAAGAGACAAGACTAACTCCAACTGACTCCCAGTGGAGTCACCAGTTTGTTGGAGAGGTAAATCCCCTTTTCGAACAAAGGCAATCCCTACTAGCCCAGATTGGGTCTAGCAACAATCAGACACACAGTGACGTAGGTCTCTAGTTACAAAAACAAAAAAATATAACAAGTTGCCTACCTCAGGTCCTACGCAATGGTCATTGAGGAAAGGATGACGCTTCCCGTCCTCCACTTCGGCAGATCACAATCCTTTCGCTTAGCGCATCTGAACACCTGCACACATGCGAGGAAACATGATGATAAATAACATAGAATCTAAATCTTGTAACTATACATCAATCAGAGAAGATATAATTCATTGCATCAAAGATAAATATACATGAATGAAACCATAGTCAAAGTTTCTTATTATTAATAAAACAAAGGAACGATACAACCTTAAGCTTTGACGCTGGATCTTCCTTCAGCAGGGTCGACAGTGGAGCGCATCTTAATGAAGGTTGTCAGAAATGGGACAAAGTTCTCTCTCTTTGGCTTGGCTCTCAAAGGTTGTCTGGCGATAGTCTCCTTGCTACAGATTCAGCTCTTAGTTCTATGACCATTAAGGCTACTACTCACTTGCGAAGGGAAAATGGAAAGCTTATATAGATGGTGGAAGGGAAGTTGGGATCCCTACAATTGTGGGATTGGCCCTATCCTCAAGGAAGCTTCCATGATAGGTGGAAAACCACCTCCCAACTCATTTTAGAGACTCGTTTAGGAGTTTGTTGGAATCAAACTTTCACCATTTATTTTTAAAAAATAATCCTTATTAAGCTTGGCGCGGGAAATACACTGGGATAGAGCGCCAGTTTGTGTGCCCTCTTTGTTGTATTTTCCCCATTGGCGTGAGGGTTGAATAGGCTAGTCTCGCCAAGGCCAAAAGGTCAGTTTTTAGGGTTTTCCAAAAGAAAATTTCTTCAGAGGAATGATTTTCCTTGTCAAGGGGGATGCCATGAAAGTGGTTTCAGGTTATGTCACTGCTCACAGGTCACGGAAAAGGCCCTCCAATGTGCAGGATGGGGAATTGCAGGGATGGTGACAAATTACTGTGTAACAGTTAGGTTATAGTTAAAGTTAAGGTTAAGGTTAAGACCCGTAACCTTAACCTTGACCTTACCCTTAACACTAACCTTAACTTTAACCATAACCTTCACTTTACCCTTAACTTAACCTTAACCTTCACTATAACCTAACCCTAACCTTAACCAAACCCTTAACCTTAACCTTAACCTTACCCTTAACCTGAAGCTTAACCTTAACCTTACTAACCCGCAACCTCAACCTTAACCTTAACTATAACCTAACCCTAACCTTGACCAAACCCTTAACCTTAACCTTGACCAAACCCTTAAACTTAAACTTAACCTGACAAAACCTGTAACCTTAACCTTAACCTTAACTATAACCTAACCCACACCTTGACCAAACCCTTAACCTTAACCTTAACCTTCCCCTAACCTTAACCTTAACCTTGACCCTTAACCTTAACTTACCCCCTTAACCTTAACCTTAACCTTAATGTTTACCATAACCTTAACCTTGACCAAATTCTTAACCTTAACCTTAACCTGAACCTTTACCCTAACCTTAACCTTAACTATAACCTAACCCTAACCTTGACCAAACCCTTAACCTTAACTTTACCCTTAACCTATCCTTAATCTCAACTATAACCTAACCCTAACCCATACCAAACCCTTAACCTTAAAATTAACCTGACTAAACCCGTAACCTTAACCTTAACCTTACCTTAACCTAAGCCTTCCCTTAACCTAACTTTAATGTTAACCTTCCCCTAACCTTAATCCTAACTTTACCCTAACCTTACCCCTAACCCTAACCTTGACCAAACCCTTAACCTTAAACTTAACCTAACCTTAACCAAACCCTTAACCTTAACCTTAACCTTACCCTTCACCTTCACCATAACCTTAACCTAACTAAACCCGTAACCCTTAACCTTAACCTTACCCTTAACCTTCACCTTACACTTAACCTTGACTTTACCCTTAACCTAAACTTAAACTTAAATATAACCTAACCCAAACCTTGACCTTAACTTTACCGTTAACCTTGACCTTAACCTTGAACTTAAACTATACCTTGACCTTAGCCTTGACCTTAACCTTAACCTTAACCTTATCTTACCCTTAACCTAACCTTAACCTTAACTATCACCTAACCCTCACCTTATCCTAACCTTAACCTTAATCTTAACCTTAACCTAACTTTAGTCTTCCCCTAACCTTAACCCTAAAATTTACCTTAAATTTACCCTTAACCTAACCTTAACCTTAAATTTAGCCTTAACTTAACCTTACCATTAACCTTAACTTTAACCAAACCCTTAACCTTGACTTTAACCTTAACCATAAAGATAACCTTAACCTCACTAAACTCGTAACCTTAACCTTAACCTAACCTTAACCTTGACCTTATCCTAACCAAACCTTAACCTTAACCTTAGCCTAACCCTAACCTTGATCAAACCCTAAACCTTAACTATAACATAACCCTAACCTTGACCTTAACTTTACCCTTAACCCTGACCTTAACCTTAACTATAACCTAACCGTAACCCAACATTAACCTTTACTTTACCCTTAACCTAACCTTAACCTTGACCTTAACTATAACCTAACCCTAACCTTGACCAAACCTTAACCTTAACCTTATCTTAACCTTAACCTAACCGCGAACTTAACCTAAGCTTAACCTTAACCTTAGCCTAACCATAACATTAACCTTATCGTAACCTTAACTTTACCCTTAACATAACCTTAACCTTAACCTTAACCTAACCCTAACCTTAACTTTACCCTTAACCTATCCTTAACCTTAACCTTAACCTTAACCTTAACCTTATCTTAATCTTAACCTTACCCTAACCCTAACCTTAACCTTAACCTTAACCTGAATAAGCTCGTAACCTGAAACTTGCATTAACCTAACTTTAACCTTAACCTTCCCTTAACCTTAACCTTAACCTTAACCTAAGCTTAAGCTTAAGCTTAACCTTACCCTAACCTTACCCTAACATTAACCTTAAATTTACCCATAACCTAACCTTAACTTTGACCTTGAAGAAACCCTTATCCTAAACTTAACCTTAACCTTAACCTAACCCTAACCAAGGTTAAGGTTAAGGTTAAGGTTAGGTTAAGGTTAAAGTTAAGGTTCAGGATAAGGTTTGGTCAAGGTTAGGGTTAGGTTATAGTTAAGGTTAAGATAAGGTTAAGGTTAAGGTTAAGGTTAAGGGTAAGGTTAGGTTAATGGTAAAGTTAAGGTTAAGGGTAAGGGTAAGGTTAAGGTTAAGGTTAGTCAAGGTCATGTTCAAGGTTGCGGTTAAGGTTAGGTTAAGGGTAAATTTAAGGTTAAGATGAAGGTTAAGGGTAAGGTTAAGGTTAAGGTTACAAGTTTAGTCAGGTTAAGTTTAAGGGTTTGGTAACGGTTAGGGTTAGGTTAGAGTGAAGGTTAAGGTTAAGTTAAGGGTAAAGTCAAGGTTAAGGTTACGGTAAGGTCAAGGTTAAGGGTAAATTCAAGGTTAACGTTACAGTAAGGGTAAAGTCAAGGTTAAGGTTAGGTTAAGGTTAAGGGTAAAGTCAAGGTTAAGGTAAAGGTAAGGTTAAGGTTAGGTTAATGTTAAGGTTAGATTAAGATTAAGATTAGGTTAAGGTTAAGGTTAAGGTTAAGGTTAATGTTAAGGGTTTTTTCAAGGTTAGGGTTAGGTTAAGGTTAATTCTAAGGGTTTGGTCAAGGTTAGGGTTAGGTTATAGTTAAGGTCAAGGTTAAGGTTAAGGGTAAGTGTTACACAGTAATTTGTCACCGTCCCTGCAATCCCCATCTCGCCCATTGGAGGGTAGTTTCTGTGACCAATAAGTAGTGTCATGCCTTGCAAATACCATGATTGCAACCCTTTCCATGAGGACAACATTCCTTCTGTTGATCATTTCCTGAGCAGAGCCATAAAAACACCTATTTTTGCCTTGGCGTTGGTAGCCCGTTATTTACTCGCGCCAATGAGGAAAATTAACACTGAGCCCCACCAATTGGCACTTTGTCCCAGTTAAGCACCCGTGCCAATCTACTTTTGGAAAGTTTTTTAAAAAAAGAGGCGAAGTTTCGATTACAACAACTTCGTGGATGAGTCATCAAGAGTGGTTTCGATTGAATAACCACGGCCTTCCTCCTTTGGCCTCTTGTTTCCACCATATGGGTAACCTCCCAAAGGATAAGGCCTCCCTTCCACTATTGTAGGGATCCCAAACTCCTCTCCTCTATAAATATAGCCTTTATCCATTGATGAAGGGGCTGAATGGCTGAATAGCTGAATGGCTGAATAGCTAGTCTTCAAGTTCCCAAATTCTCAAGAGCCTTATGCTACAAGAGCCTCGATTATTCCCCTAAGGCCAAATTCAAGCAAGGAGACTATTTTCAAGAACCGAAGAGAGAGGTTTGTCCCATCCTTGACAGGATTTTCGAGACGTGGTCTGCTGACGAACCTCCGAAGGAGAATTCAGCGTCAGAACTTGGTTGTAATTTTCCTTTGATTGGTTAATAATAAACAACTATTGGTTATGGTTCCACTCTTGTTTTTGTTTATAATAATGAGTTATGTCCTTTCTAACTGAAATATAGTTGCATCTACTACATTTTACGCTTGCGTTTGTTTTGTTTCTCGCATGTGCAAGTGTCCATCACGGAGATCGTGGGGATCGTGATCTGCCAGGGCTAAGGAACGGGAGCGATACCTCTTCTACAAGCAACAACGTTGGATTCCAGGTAAGCCTTCATCACTAGTTGGTTTATTTTCAATTAGGAACTTGCACCATAGCATGAA
This sequence comes from Pinus albicaulis, assembly GCA_034641835.2. Lineage (NCBI taxonomy): Eukaryota > Viridiplantae > Streptophyta > Pinopsida > Pinales > Pinaceae > Pinus > Pinus albicaulis. Next base: position 348,862,640 of record CM076580.1, read on the forward strand.
CGATTGTTTCTAGACCCGGTCTGGGCTAGTAGGGATCACCTCTGTCCGTAGAGGGGATTTACCTCCACAACAAATTGGCGACTCTGCTGGGGATCGTTAGCTTGTTGTTGTTCATTTTATAAGCTATAGACAGAGCCTGAAGTTGGCCAAATAGCCTTCGAAATGCTTTTGCTCTGCATTAGCGAAGTAGATCAGCGCTGCTTCAGTCAATCTCTAGTTTAGTCTATGAACTGAACACTTGGAGTGTCGTCTTGTATTTTCGGTTGATTCTTGGCCTTGCTTGCTTGGTCAAATCTTTGGGTTTGTTTTTCTATTTGTTTGGCTTTTGTTTGGCCTTGTCATCACTGGTCTGTGTCTGGACTGCTCTTTTTATTTTTCCATAGTTAACTTGATTGGCGCGTTTTTTAGCTTGACAGTCGCGCCCATTGGTGCAGGTTGCTTGTGTATCACCCGTGCCAATTCCATTCTGGCACTAATTTCAGCCTCACAGTCGCGCCAATCCTGTGAGGTATTAGGGTTTTCTGTGTTTTGAGCCTTCTGAGACTGATCTGTGATTTTGGCCTTGTTTTTTCGCTTGATTGAGTGTTCTGGAGCCTTGTTTGACTGGCTATGACCTTTGTTCTTCGGTTGTTTGCCCATTTCCATCGATTTCACTTTCTAGCCCTAGGGCATCTAGGTGCTCTTGTGTGTCGAGCCTCCCTTGGTAGTTTTTGGTTTCCATTTGTTCAGTCAACCTTTTGATTGCTCCTCTGCATTCGTTTAGCGGTTTTTTATCATTTTATTGCATTATTTGAGTGATTGGCTTCTTCTTCATTCAAATTTCGCTTTGTCTCGCTTTGAGCCTAGATTACATGGTTCATTTGAGTCTTGGAGATTCTGCTTGAAGTGGTGAGTCTGGTCTTGGTTGGGAGAAATTCTTTGTTTTTTTCATTTTCAGGCGTTGGCGCTTGTTGTTAGTTAGCAACCCACGCCAATTGGGCATTAGCGCTAGTTGTCAGTGAGCAAGTCGCGCCAGTTGGCGCTAGTTGTCAATGACAAAGTCGAGCCAATTTCAGGGTGTGTGAAAATTGAGATTTTTTCCCTAAATCCTTCACCAGTGTGTCTTTCCCTTCTGTTCTTTTCACTCTATGAGCATAGATTACATTGCTCATGGTTTGAAATGTCTTCTTTCCATGATTGTTTGATGTAAAAGGGAATGAATGCCTTGTTTTGATCTCTTGCTTTGGAAGTCCTCTTTGTGTTTGACCTCATATGTCTTGTCGCCTTTTGAGGGATTTCGTTACAAAGTGTTTGAAACAACGATTACATTCTTAGTGTTTGTTTGCATCCATTTTGCCTTCATCCTTTCGTTAAGGAGATTTGTGTTTATTTATTTTTTGTCTCAAAGTGTTCTTTTTGTTAAAATGCATTAGATCACATCGCATGGGAAAGTATTTTGAGGTTTATCATTGAACTTAGATCACATTGTTTAATGATTGAAAACTAGAAATCGCTTTGATTGCATTCTCTTTTATTAAAAGCATGCATTAAGTTGATTTTCATTTCATAGAAAAATGCATTGAGTGCATTCTTATAATTTGAAAAGGAAAAGGAAATTGTGCATAGATTACAATTGCATATTTTTTGAAAAAGAGGATTTTGCATAGATTACATTGCATTGTTCACATCATTGAATGTTTGGAATTACTTTTGGATAGTGAAAGCCATCTAGTTTGGAAAAAGTTTCGTTTTCAGTATTGTTGTTTGTTGCATCATTGTTTGAAACAGTTCCCTTAACTAGATAGCATTCGTCGAATTGAAAGATTTCCTGTGGCATATAGAGTGCATTTAGGAGATTTTGAGACATTACATTTTCTAGGGCCTAAAAACTGAAACGTAATTGAAGATAAACATTAAAATTTACTCAATTTACACTAAGGCAGCATTGAAATCTAATGAAACACATTTAGAGGTCTAGGCTAGAGACGTGTTCCGACGTCTTAAAACCTAGTAGCTGTCGTTTGCCTCTTGGCTTTAGACAGCACTATTACGAACTTGTGCTCCACGTACCATCGAGTATATAAAGGGAGACCCCACTAGGTTTCTATCCTTTATCCATAGGAAGCCAAGTCTGCCACCCTATATCTGTGATACACCAGACACAACATTCGGGGAGATTGCCTGCACGTACATTAAGTCCTTGGTTGATTTCTCTTTAATTTTTGAAACCAAGGTGTATATTGCAGTTCACGGTTATTTGATACACCCTTTGCCTAGCATTCCTGAGCAGTCATTTCGATCTTTTCTGACTCTTTAAATTTGAAAAGGTCATCAAGCGGTTGTCCTTTCACGCTTGTTTCCAATCTGAAAGTGATAGAATCACCTTTTTCCTGTTTCTCGACTCTTAAAAGATGAAACGGTAGAGTTTTGTTTCAATGTTTAAAAAATTAACTTCCCACGAAATATTCCTGGTTAAAGTTAGTTTCCTTAGGGTGTTGTTCTCAAGATTGTTTCTAATGGCAACTTTTCCAGAGTTCACCAACTAAGGAATCCCCTCTGATGGGAATCCTGGTCCTATTCCTCCTTTTGGAAATGTTGGTGCTCCTTATATGGCAACGTTGTCCCTTCCTAGGTTAACTGTTGGGTTGCCTATTTGGTTGTTTTCAACCTCTGTGGTTCCGAATGTCTCAACTACTGTTCAATCAATTCCTCCACCTGAACAGCATCATGTTGATTCCAAGGTGGACCTCTCCCCTTCTTCACCTATTTCCGCGTCCTCCTCCTCTTCTTCACCTGGTGAAAGTCTGGATTCGAGTAACCGAGAGGCTAAGAAGAAGAAGAAGAAGACAAAGAAGAAGAAGTCTGATAAAAGAGAGGCTAAAGCTGCCACTACTGTTTCTCAAACAACGATGCCTCCTCTTGATAGACCTCCCAACCCTCCATGGAAAGTCAAGTTCCCTTGCATGTTGTGCATGAGAGACCATCTTCTTCGAGACTGCCCTGGAATTCCCAAGGTGCTCGAAGCATGGTCCAATGGTCGTCCATCGTTGCATTTGGCTTCCGAGAGTCAGGTTGGGGGCACATCTTCAACTAGTGCTGGTAAGACTCCTAAGAAGTAGGGTAAGATTACCAATCCCTGTAAGTTGTGTGAAGGGCACCATGCCATTCACCTTTGTCCTTATATGGATGAAGCCAAGCGAGTTTTGGACAACTTGACTGTTTCTACATCGTGCCTTCTGGCTGGTTACAAACAGCTTTCTTTGAGTCCTCGACTAGCTGATCCTACAATTGGTCAAGAGTCATCCTTGATCGATCCCACTCCCCTGGAAATTCAAATTCAGGAATCCATCCCTGACCAACCATTGGTCGTGGGATCGGTTGAGCTGGCTCCATCCACGGTATGCTAGGTCCTTTCTGTTGAGAGTGGATCTCACACCCCTCATGTCCTTCTAGTTTCTTCAGATTCTTCAGACTTGGAGAAAGATTCTCCTGTCCCCGTCCCTCAAGAAGAAGCTCCTTCATCTCCCGTGATGGACGTCCCGAAGGTTACTCCTCCCACCTTCAAGATGGAGGTTGTGGAGACCGCTCCTTCTTCCGTAACATCAGGGGAAGACCTTCGCAGTTCGATGGTAGCCCCTCTGAGTAGTCTGGTCACTTCCTTTGATTGGAATCGATTTGCAGGATACCACCTCCTGTCTTATGTTCCTTTCGAGATCATGGTACAGGATTTTGTTCTGGTTGTACCCAGAACCATTATAGACGAAGGCGCCTCTGTTAGTGTTCTATCCTCGACTACCTGACAAGCTTTCGGTTCACCGCCGCTTGCGCCTGTTACGCAAAATCTGTTGACATTCAACAAAAGGACTAGCCAACCATTAGGGATCCTTCCACAGTTACCTCTTACTTTGGGAGGTAAAACCGTCCATATGGACATGATGGTGGTTCTAGGCCCCTTGGATTTCAATCTGCTTTTGGGGTGCGATTACACCTATGCCATGGGAGCACTTGTTTCCTCCCTCTTTTGCGTGATGTGTTTTCTGCATGAAGGATGGATCGTGACCATTGATCTGCTTTCATTATTTGGTCCTGATGTGGTAGCTGACCCACCATCATCTCTTCCTATTTTTTATCCACCCGTTATATCTTATCCACCGTAGGTCAACTATGTGGCTACCTACCCCGTGCCTGTGCTCAGTGACGATGCAGTCGTGCATCAGGTGCTAGGGGCATTAGGTCCTGACTTCCAGGATGTTTTCCTTCCATCTGTTGTGGAACTCTTGGACACGATGACTTCTTGTTCATTATGATGAGGTCGTTCGGAGCATGGTTCTTTTCCTATGTCAAGCTCCTTAAAAAATGAAACAAGGTTGTCGGAGCAGAGTTCCTTGTCTTGTGCCAAGCTCCTTAAACCATGAAACAAGGTGTCCCGAGGATAGTTATTTTAATGTGTCAACCTAGTTAAAACAATGAAACATGTTGTTGTTCAATTCAAGTGTTTGATAAGTTCTCGTAAAATCCCAATCGAGTCTTTCTCTTGATCTCGGAACTTGAACCTTCACTCCATCTGCATTTCATATGGACTGAAGCTTGGGGGGCATGCACCTCGAATTGAGTCACCATGCTGGGGGCATGCTTACTTTTTTCAAGCATAGTTTGTTTCCGTTTCAAGCTTGTGTAAAAATGAAACCTGTTTCAAGCATAGTTTATGTTTGTTTCAAGCTTGTGTAAAAATGAAACCAGTTTCAAGCATAGTTTATCTTTGTTTCAAGCTTGTGTAAAAATGAAACCATTCCCATTTTACCCCTTGTGATTTCCATTTTATCAGCCTGTTTTTCCCAGATGAGCCTTGGTTTTCTCACTCCATCGTCACTATCTGCTTGGCCGATCATATGCCTTCACTTGGTTGTTTTACCCGTTCCTGAGGAACCGCTGCGATGAGTGGTCTTGTTAGCCATCCTCTTAACTTTTATTTGTTCAGAGCAGTTCCACCATCACCGGAACTAGTAGCTACCCTTTATACCAATCGTTCCTCCAAGAGGAGTCACCTTTCAGCTCTTTTCTGACTCTCTAAATATGAAAAGAATGCCGAGACCCTTATCGTTCCAATCTCGTTAAATTGGCTGCGAAACGACATCTACCCAGTATACGTTTACCCCTTTTTTGGGCTAGGATAGATTATTTACGAAAAAGGAATACCCTAGCCTATCGCGACTAGGAGGTTTTCTCAGACATAGTTTTCTACCTTTTCAGATCTGAGGAACTTTTTACGAAAAGGGACTGTTGGAGTTTACTTTTATTTTGTAATTTCAAACTCTCTAAACATGAAAGGACACCAAGTTCTCCCTTTTTCAGACTAGTTAAACCTAAATGACATCAAAAATTGTCAATCATGACGTTATTCAAGTTTCTCCTTCCTAGGGCTCGTTAAATGTACTAGGATGGGTTTGTCCGAAGGACAAATTTATATGACAAGCATATGGTATCCTCTTCAAGCTTGTTTAAAAATAAAGAGGTACTCGCCAGAAATGGTGGGGAAAAATGGAACCAAAATCATTGTCGTGTCGGCAGTATGTCACTCTTGAACATGGCACTTGTCTGCATTCGTGTCGAGTTGGGGACATCTCATCTCATTTTTTCACTTGCCTCCGTGGGTTTGGGTGATCCCTTTTGACCTCTCATCCGCTCTTTTGCCCCATCATCATGACCTCTGATCTTTTGATGTCAAATACTGCCAAATCCATTGTCATGCCGCCGATATGTTCAAGAGAAGTTGACCTCTGCACATACCAACCGTCCTCTGATTCTCATCTGATCTTGATTCACAAAAACATTATGTTCCTCTGTCTCGTGTCGATGATGTGGGAAACATTATGGCCCACTGTCAATCAAGGTCACTTCCTGTCAATTTCAGCTCATTATCTAGGAAGCTGATCTAGAGACTCCCTTCTGGTACCTTGGAGCCTGCATGCCTCAATGGCAGGTTCTTCGCATTCGACGCGAGGTTTTCATCATTGATCTCTGATCGAGTGATTCTATGGGTGTTCGACGCCAGCTCACTGATTCACATGATGTAGATTGTACCTATAGTACCTTGAGGACCATTGTCATTATTGGTGGTACCTCTCGCGTCTGTTAATAGCTTTCATCATTGGCTGGTAATTAGGCGATGTTCTCGCATGTTTGACTTCAGCTCACATATTCGCATGCTAGAAATTGTACTTTGTTCAGGTCGAGATGGAGCGCAAGACCCTGGATTCCTGTCTGTTATAATCCAGGTTGTGATTTTGTGGATTATTATGATTAGTTACTTGACTCACTGATTGGATGGCTGCGACCATACCTGATTCTATTTATCGATCCTCACTGGATGGCTGTGCCCATGCCTTGGATCTGGATTATTATATACTCTGTTATGGATGGCTATGCCCATACCGCATATATATCATGTATCTAAGATATCATTTTTACTTCTCCATGCAGGTTTTTTGACGTCGGAATTTTCAGTTGGACACGTTCTCGTAAAGCATTTCACCCCTCTCTCTCTTTCGGGCCTCATGCTTTAGGGGGCATCTGTTACACAGTAATTTGTCACCGTCCCTGCAATCTCCATCTCGCCCATTGGAGGGTCATTTATATGACCAATAAGCAGTGTCATGCCTTGAAAATACCATCATTGCAACTGTTTCCATGAGGACAACATTCCTTCTGTTGATCATTTCCTAAGCAGACCCATAAAAACACCTGTTTTTTCCTTGGCACTGGTAGCCCGTTATGTACTCGTGCCAATGAGGAAAATTAACACTAAGCCCACAACAATTGGCACTCTATCCCAGTTAAGCACCCGGGCCAATCTACTTTTGGAAATTTTAAAAAAAAAAGAGGTGAAGTTTCGATTACAACAACTTCGTGGATGAGTCATCAGGAGTGGTTTCGACTGAATAACCACGACCTTCCTCCTTTGGCCTCTTATTTCCACCATATGGGGAACCTCCCAAAGGATAAGGCCTCCCTTCTACTATTGTAGGGATCCCAACCTCCTCCTCTCCTCTATAAATATAGCCTTCATTCATTGATGAAGGGGCTGAATGGCTGAATAGCTAGTCTTCAAGTTCCCAAATTCTCAAGAGCCTTATGCTGCAAGAGCCTCGATTATTCCCCTAAGGCCAAATTCAAGCAAGGAGAATATTGTCAAGATCCGAAGAGAGAGTTTTGTCCCATCCTTGACAGTCTTTTCGAGACGTGTTCTGCTGACGACCCTCCAAAGGAGAATTCAGCATCAGAACTTGGTTGTATTTTTCCTTCGATTGGTTAATAATAAATGACTATTGGTTATGGTTCCACTCTTGTTGTTGTTTATAATAATGAGTTATGTCCTTTCTGACTGACATATAGTTGCATCTACTGGATTTTACGCTTGCGTTTGTTTTTTTTCTCGCATGTGCAGGTGTCCATCACGGAGATCATGGGGACCATGATCTGCCAGGGCTAAGGAACAGGAGCGCTACCTCTTCTACAAGCAACAACGTTGGATTCCAGGTAAGCCTTTATCGCTAGTTGGTTTATTTGCAATTAGGAACCTGCACCATAGCATGAACGATTGTTGCTAGACCCGGTCTGGGCTAGTAGGGATCGCCTCTATCCGCAGAGGGGATTTACCTCCACAACAGTAAGGTTATAGTTAGTTTAAGGTTAAGATAAGGTTAAGGTTAAGGGTTTGGTCAAGGTTAGGGTTATGATATAGTTAAGGTTAAGGTTAAGGTTAGATTAAGTTAAGGTTAAGGTCAAGGTTAAGGGTGAGGTTAAGGTTAGGCTAAGGGTATAGTTAAGGTTAAGGTTAGGTTAAGGGTAAAGTTTAAGGTTAAGGTTAGGGTTAAGGTTAGGGGAAGGTTAAGGTTAAAGTTAAGGTTAAGGTTAAGGGTTTGGTCAAGGTTAGGGTTAGGTTATAGTTAAGGTTAAGGTTAAGGTTAAGTTGAAGGTTAAGGGTAACGTTAAGGTTAAGTTTATGGGTTTAGTCATGTTAAAGTTAAGGTTAAGGGTTTGGTCAAGGTTAAGGTTAGGTTAAGGTTAAGGGTAAAGTTAAGGTTAACATTAGGTTAACGTTGAGGTTAATGATAGGGTAAGGTTAGGGTAAGGTTAAGGGTTAAGGTTAAGTTAACCTTAGCCTTAACCGTAACTGTAACCTTAACCTTAACCATAACCTTAAAGCTAACCTTAACCTCACTAAACCCGTAACCTCTACCTAACCTTAACCTTAACATAACCTTAACCTTAACCTTAACCTTCCCATAACCATAAAATTAACCTTAACCTTGACCTTAACCTTAACCTTAACCTTACCCCATTAAACTTAACCTTAACCTTAACCTTAACCTTCCCATAACATTGACCTTAACCTTAACCTTACCTTAACCTTAACCTTTACCTAAAATTAACCTTAACCTAACCTTGACCTTAACTATAATCTAAGGTTAAGGTTAAGGTGATGGTTATGGGAAGCTTAAGGTTAAGGTTATGGTTATGGGAAGGTTAAGGTTAAGGTTAGGGTTAAGGTTAAGGTTAAGGTTAAGGTTAAGGTTATCGTTAGGGTAAGGTTATGATTAGGTTATAGTTAAGGTTAAGGTTAAGTATAGGTTTTAGTGAAGGTTAAGGTTAAGGTTAGGTTAACGGTAAAGTAAACGTTTAGGTAAAGTTAAGATTAAGGTTTGCTTAAGTTCAAGGTTAAGGTTAAGTTTAAGGTTAAGGCTAAGGTTAAGGTTAAGGGTTTGGTTAAGGTTAAGGTAAAGGTAAGGTTAGGTTATAGTGAAGGTTAAGGGTAAATTTAAGGTCAAGGTTAAGCTTTGGTTAAGGTTAAGGTTAAGGTTAAGGGTTTAGTCAGGTTCAGGTTAAGGTTAAGGTTAGGGGAAGATTAAGGTTAAGGTTAAGGTTAAGGGTTTGGTCAACGTTAGGGTTAGGTTATAGTTAAGGTTAAGGTTAAGGTTAAAGTTAAGGGTTTGGTCAAGGTTAAGGTTAAGGTTAAGGTTAAGGTTAAGGCTAGGTTAAGGTTAAGGGTTTGGTCAAGGTTAGGGTTAGGTTATAGTTAAGGTCAAGGGTAAGGTTAGGTTAAGGTTAAGGTAAAGGTTAAGGTTAGGTTAAGGTTAAGTGAAGGTTATGGTTAGGGAAAGGTTAGGGTAAGGTTAAGGGTAAAGTCAAGGTTAAGGTTAAGGTTAAGGTTAATGTTAAGGGTTTAGTGAAGGTTAGGGTTAGGTTATAGTTATGATCAAGGTTAGGTTAAGATTAAGGTTAGGTTAGGTTAAGGGTAATATAAGGTTAAGTTTAGGTCAAGGTTAAGTTTAGGTTAAGGTTAAGGTTAGGTTAAGTAAAGGTTAAGATAAGTAAAGGTTAAGGTAAGGTTAAGATAAGGTTAAAGTTAAGGTTAAGGTTAAGGTTATGGTTAGGGTTAAGGTTAAGGTTAAGGTTATCGTTAGGGTAAGGTTATGGTTAGGTTATAGTTAAGGTTAAGGTTAAGGTTAATCTTCAGGTTAAGGATAGGTTATAGTGAAGGTTAAGGTTAAGGTTAAGGTGGAAGGTTAAGGTTAAGGTTAGGTTAAGGGTAAAGTAAAGGTTAAGGTAAATTTAAGGTTAGCTTAAAGTCAAGGTTAAGGGTAAGCTTAAGGTTGAGGTTAAGGTTAACATTAAGGGTTTGGTTAAGGTTAAGAGTAAGATTAAGGTTAAGGTAAAGGTAAGGTTAGGTTATAGTGAAGGTTAATGGTAAAGTTAAGGTTAAGGTTAAGGTTAAGGTTAAGGGTTTGGTCAAGGTTAGGGTTAGGTTATAGTTAAGGTTAAGGTTAAGGTTACAGGTTACAGGTTTAGTCAGGTTAAGGTTAAGTTTAAGGGTTTGTTCAAGGTTAAGGTTAAGTTCAAGCTTAAGGTTAAGATAAGGGTAAGGGTAAGGTTAAGGTTAAGGTTAAGGTTAAGTTAAGGGTTTCATTAGGGTAATGTTAGGGTTACGTCAGGTTAAGGGTAAAGTCAAGGTTAAGATTAGGTTAAGTTTAAGGTTAGGGTTAAGGTTAAGGTTAAGGTTAGGGGAAGGTTAAGGTTAAGTTAGGATAAGGTAAGGTTAAGGTTACGGTGAGGTTAAGGATAAGTTTAGGTTAAGTTAAGGTTAAAGTTAAGGTTAAGGTTAGGTTAAGGGTAAAGTTAAGATTAATATTAGCGTTAAGGTTAAGGTTAAGGTTAGGTTATAGTTAGGTTATGTTAAGAATAAAGTTAAGGTTAAGGCTAAGGTTAGGGTAAGGTTAAAGTTTAAGGTTAAGGTTATGGGTTTAGTCAGGTTAAGGTTAAGGTTATGGGTTTAGTCAAGTTAAGATTAAGGTTAAGGTTAAGGTTAAGGTTAGGTAAAGGTTAAGGTGATGGGAAGGTTAAGGTTAAAGTTAGGTTAAGGTTAAGGGTAAAGTCAAGGTTAAGGTTACACTAAGGGTAAAGTTAATGTTAAGGTTAGGGTTAGGTTATAGTTAAGGTCAAGGTTAAGGCTAGGTTAAGGTTAAGGTTACGGGTTTAGTCAGGTTAAGGTTAAGGTTAAGGGTAAAGGTTAATGTTACAGGTCTTAACCTTAACTTTACCCTTAACCTATCTTTAATCTAACCTTAACCTTAACCTGACTAAACCTATAACCTTAACCTTAACCTAACCTTAACCTTGACCTTAACTATAACCTAACCCTAACCTTGACCAAACCTTATCTTAACCTTAACCTTCCCACCTTAACCTTAACTATAACCTAACCTTAACCTTGACCTTAACTATAACCTAACCATAACCTTGACCAAACCTTTAAAATTAACCTTAAGGTTATAGTTAAGATAAGGATAAGGTTATGTTATAGTTAAAGTTAATGTTAGGTTAAGTTAAGGTTAAGGTTATGGTTATGGTTAAGGGTAAATTCAAGGTTAAGGTAAAGTTAAGGTTAATGTTAGGTTAAGTTTAAGGTTAGGTTAAGGTTAAGGTTATGTTAAGGGTAAGGTCAACGTTAAGGTTAGTTTAAAGTTAAGGTTATGGTTAGGTAAAGATTAAGGTTAGGGTAAGGATGGGTTAGGTTATAGTTAAGGTTAAGGTTAAGGGTAAGGTTAAGGTTAATATTATGGTTAAGGTTTGGTCAAGGTTAGGGTTAGGTTATATTTATGGTCAAGGTTAAGGTTAGGTTAAGTGTAAGTTTAAGGAGAAGGTTAAGGTTAAGGTTAACCCTAAACTTGACCAAACCCTTAGCATTAAACCTTAACCATAACCTTAACCTTAACCTTACCCTAACCCTTACCTTAAACTTAAAGTTAACCTTGACATTACCCATAACCTTAACCTTAACTTTAACCTTAACCTAACCCTAAATTTAACCTTAACCTTACCCTTAACCTTGACCAAACCTTATCTTAACTATAACCTTAACCTTACCCTTAACCTAAACTTTAACATTCCTAAACCCGTAACCTTAACCTTAACCTAACCTTAACCTTGAATTTACCTTAACCTAAACTTAACCCCTTAACCTTAACATTAACCTTCCCATAACCATAACCTTAACCTTAATCTTAACTTTAAATAGAATAAACCCGTAACCTTAACCTTAACCTTAAACTTAAATTTACCCTTAACCTTAACCTTGACCTTGACCTTGACCTTAACCTAACCTTAACCTTAACCTAACATAACCTATAACCTTAACCGTAACCTTAACCTTAAATTAACCTAACCTAACCTTAAGGTTATAGTTAAGGTAAAGGATAGGGTTAGGGTTAGGTTAAGGTTAAGATAATGTTAAGGGTAAGGTTAATGTTAAGGTTATAGTTAAGGTTAAGGGTAAGCTCAAGGTTAAGGTTAAGGTTATGGTTATGGGAAGGTTAAGGTTAAGGTTAGGTTAAGGTTATGATTTGGTCAAGGTTGGGGTTAGGTTATTGTCAAGGTTAAGATAAGGTTAAAGTTAGGTTAAGGTTAAGGTTAAGGTTAGGTTATAGTTAAGGTTAAGGTTAAGGGTAAGGGTAAGGTTATGGTTAGGTTAAGGTTAAGGTTATGGGAAGGTTAAGGTTAAGGTTATGGTTAAGGGTAAGGTTAGGGTTAGGTCATAGTTAAGGTCAAGGTTATGGTTGTTGAAAAGGTAAATCCCCTCTGCAGACAGAGGCTATCCCACTAGCCCAGATCAGGTCTAGTAACAATCAAGTGATGCAATGACGTTGGTTCCTAGTTACAAAAAGGCAAATATCACGATAAGTAGCCTACCTCAAATCCAACACAGTTGTCGTTGAAGAAAATATGATGTTTCCTATCCCTCGCTTGACAGATCACGATCCTTCCGTTCGACACGTCCGAACACCTGTACACATGCAAGGAAAAGGCGACATACAACGTAAAATCTAAAGTGTGTAACTATATATCAGTCAAAGAGGATATAATTCATTGCATTACATAAAGAAATGAACACATGAATGGAACCAAAATCAGAGTCGCTTATATCATAAATGACAAAAGGGAGATTACAACCAAATTCTCTGACACTATGATCTTCCTTCCATGGGGCTAGCAGCGGAGCGTGTCTCAATAAAGCCTGTCGGGAATCTGGACAAATCTCTCTCTCTTAGGCTTGGCTCTCAATAGTTTCCCGGCTATAGTTTCCTTCCTACAAGTTTAGCTAGCTTGATAATGGAGAAGGAAAGCTTTTATAGATGGAGGAAAGGAAGTTGGGATCCCTATAATTATGGGATAGGCCTTATCTCTTAGGAAGGTTCCATGATAGGTGGAAAACCACTTCCTATACATGGAGATCCGGAGCCAAAACTCTCAACTCCTTTTGATGATTGATTCAGGAGTTTGTTAGACTCAAACTTCCGCCATTTATTTTTAAAAAACATCCCCTAATAGGCTTGGAGTGAGTGACACACAGGGACAGAGCACCAATTGGCATGCCCTCTAGTGTGGATTTCCCCCATTGGTGCGAGGGCTGAACTGACTAGTCGCGCCAAGGCTAAAACATCTATTTTTATGGTTTTTTAGAGGAAATGTTATTTAGGAGAATGTTTTTCCTTATGCAAGAGGATTCCATGAAGGTGGTTTCAGGTCATTTTACTGTTCACAGGTCACGAGAATATTCCTCCAACATACAGGACAAGGGATTGTAGGGACGGTGACAAAATGCTGTGTAATAGTTTCCCCCTAAAGCATGAGGTCCGAGAGAGAGGGAGGGGTGAAATTATTTATGAGAACGTGCCCAACTGAAAAAATTTCCATAGGAAGACCTAAAAATACAATTACAACTGATATCTTTGATACATGATATGTGGTATGGGCACAGCCATCCATAATAGAGTGTACAATAACCGGGATCCAAGGTATGGACGTAGCCATCCAGCAAAGAAGGATCAATAAGTAGACTCAGGTATGGTCACAACCATCCAATCAAATGAGTCATGTAACTAATCATGATAATCCACAAAAAACCCACAGCCTGAATTTCATCAGACAAAATCCAGGGTCTTTCACTCCATCTCAACCTGAGCAGAGTACAAGTCCGAGCATGTGAATAAGTGAGCTGAAGTTGAACATGCAAGAACATTGTCTGATTACCAGCCAAAAATGAAAGCCATTAATAGACGTGAGAGGAACCACCAATAATGAGGATGTCCCTCAAGGTACTATAGGTACAATCCATGGAATGTGAATAGTGAGCTGGCATCGAACACTCGCAAAATCATCCGATCGAAGGTCAATAATGAAAACCTTGCATCAAATGTGAAGAACCTGCCATTAAGGCATGCAGGCTCCAAGGTACCTGAAGGGAGTCTCTAGAGCAGCCTCCTGGATAATGAGCTGAAGTCGACTTGAAGTGACCTTGATCGAAGGTGGGCCATAGTGTTTCCCACATCATCGACGCGATATAGAGGAACATGATGTTTGCGAATCAAGATCAGTAGAGAATCAGAGGGAGGTTGAAAAATGCAGAGGCCAAATTCTCTTGAACATATTGGCGGCACGACACTAGATTTGGCAGTATTTGACATCAAAGGATCTGAGGTCATGATGACGTGGCAAAGAGCATATGAGTGGTCAAAAGAGATTACCCAAACCCATGGAGGCAAGCAGAAAATGAGATGAGATGTCTCCAACCCGACACGAATGCTGACAAGTGCCATGTTCGAGAACGACATACTGCCGACACGACGGTGTTACTGGTTCCATTTTTCCCCACCATTTATGGTGAGTACCCTAATTATTTTTGGAAACAAGCTTGAAGGGGATATCATATGCTTGCGATATAAGTTTTTCCTTTGGAAAAATCCATTCTCATACATTTAACGAGCCCCAGGAAGGAGGAACTCGAGCAACGTCATTACGACAGAGTCCGATGTCATCCATTTTTAATGAGTCTGACAAAGGAAGAACTCAACATCTTTTCATGTTTAGAGAGTTTGAAAAGACAGCAGAAAAGAAAACTCCAACAGTCCCTTTTTGTAGATAGTCTCGCAAATCCGAAAAGGTAGAAAACTATATCTGAGAGAACCTCCTAGTCGCAATAGGCTAGGGTATTCCTTTTTCATAAATAATCTATCCCAACTCGAAAAAGGGGTAAACGTATACTGGGTAGATGTCATTTCGCAGCCAATTTAATGAGCTCAAAACGACAAGCGACTCGGAAATATTTTCAATTTTAGAGAGTTAGAAAAGAGCTGAAAGATGACTCCAGTAGTGAATTTTTTGTGTTTTCACCAAGTTCGAAAAAGTATAAAATACAACTCATGTCATTGTCCTAGTCACATGAAAACCTGTCACTGCACAAAAAGCAAGTGTAAAACCCATTTTTCGACAAAACATAGTGAAATATTGGAAAAACAAGTCTAAAAACCTAAATTTGATTTCGAAAAGTTATAAATATGAACAAATAGTAAAAACATATTTACTTTTTACTTTTTACCTCTTATGCAAAGCGATAGTGAGTTATTTCCCTGCGATCTTACGGTGATTATTGTGGACGATCCAGTGCATCATTCTAGATCCCGCCTTTTCCGAGTAAGAGCCGCTTCCATTAGCTATGTTTTAAGCCATAATTCATAGCTTTCCATTGTGATTTGGCATCCCTGAGGGGAGGATTTGCAAATTTAGGGCCTCCACAGTTGGCACGGGTACGAGGCACGGACCCATCCCAATCGAGCTCTTTTTGCAAAGGGGTCGCGCCAGCTAGCGCAAATGTCAGAAAAACAGTCGTGCTAACCGCACAACCTCATATTCTACTCAGATTTCACAAAAGTTGAACCAATCAATTGAATTTTTGAATGCCCAAGGGATCTTATGATGTGCTTATAACCAATTTTATGCAGGTATAAAGCCACAATGGTGATTGAATGGAAAGAAAGGGACCACAGTGAAGAGGAAAAAATGGCAATGGGAAATGAGCAATGCATGAATGTGCTTCGGAATTGTGGATTAAAGAAATTATTCTTGACACCATGTCTCAGGGCACAACCTAAATTGTTACAATATTTGATAAGTATCTGGGATGATAATGAAGAGAATTTTAGGCTTCGAGATCAAGTTCTTGAACTCGAAGTGTCTGATGTCTACTTCATCAATGGATTGTCTCGCAGAGGTCCAGTTCCAATTATGATAGGTACCAAGCCTTCTGGCGAAAATATGTCGATGGTTATGGAGAGAGTGTGCCGAGGGGCACAAACAGGATTAGGTAGTGGCAAAGTTGAATTTCACACTATTCCCGATCTAGTACTTAGAGTGGTGCTACATACCATTACATCGGCCATGGTGTCGCAAGCACCACATGAGGCTACCAAAACATAGCTTTTTCTTGCGTTAGAATGTATGAACCTGACAATATTTTATTGGGCCACAGCCATAACCATGAATATCAAATGGCAATTGAATAAATGTAAAAAGGCCAAATTGAAGCAGTTTGGGTATGGGTCAATCTTGGTATCGTTCATCCTAGAACGACTACCTATCTTCCAGGGATAGGGGGCGATAGTCGCAGATCCACCTTTGAGAGTGCCACAGATGGCTCGATGGGCAGCATTAATGCGCAGAGCAGGAGGGGGCCAACAAGTGTCAGGCGACTCGAGTTCTTTGGATGGCTCCAGCGACAGTTGATCGTCATAGAGGACTAGCTCTATGCTGGTACCGATTTCACAGGAGACCTAGACCTTCCACTCCTGGAAGGAGAGGACTGGGATGAGGAGCTGGGTAAGACTCTTTTTGATTTTATGAATTTTATGATTTATTTATTTTTATACATGCATGTTATAATAAATAATCCTATATGTATGCAGATTTCGGCCCAGAGAGGCCCGCTGAGATGTCACTGATCGTGCGGAGGACCCCTCTTGCCTATGACCCTCAAGGTGAGGGGGGCAAGGGGAACGAGATGGTTCAGAAATTAGAGGGAATCACCCGTGGGATTCTTGATTATGCTCTCCTAGCTGATTTTCCTATTGCTTATCAGAGGCACACCGTAGGGGTACCTAGCCACCTTCATCGCTTATTGAGGTTATTGGTGTGGGAAGTAACATGCTACCATGAGCACCATGTTGATTAGTTGCCTAGGATTTTCATATGCATATTTTTGAGAGACATGCTGTCTCTGGATGTAATTAAAACAAACATGCATATTTTTGGGATTTTATATGATGCACACGCTGCAAACATTCGACATATATATATATATATATATATATATATATATATATATATATATATATATATTTATGGATCTTTTCACATATGATGATGTTTTTACAAGTTGCGTAAATGTCTATCTAATACCATGTTAGCTACTGCATCTGTTAATGTATTCATTCGTCTGGGTATATGTTGATATGTGATGTAATCAAAATTTATTTCTAGTAAATGAATACGTAGATATAGACTTAAAATGGATGGGTTCCTAAGTGAATAATGACCATTGAGCTGTAACACTACAAGCTGTGAGTCCAGATATACAAGCAATGCATGAATACCGAGGTTAATGGCCTCGTTCAATAACTCCGAAACGACACTATATTCAGCGACATTATTCGTAGCAGGCCCTACAAAAACACCTTGTAAATTAACTAACTCACCAGCAGGATTGTAGATTACCTAGGCTGCCGAAGACAGATTCCTGGTACTACGGGAGGCACCATCCGCAAAACCGACATATGGATTAATAGACATCTGCACAATCGGGAAAAGACCCAATCAACAAAAAATTCTTACAAAGCTCACCACACCACACATTTTATTTTTTCACAAGCTTAAAAGCACAAATGTAAAATATGCTTGAAATGATAAGGAAAATGGGCATGCCCCCGACATGGTGTCTCAATTCGAGGTACATGCCCCCCAAGCTTTAGTCCATAGGAAATGGAGTGAAGGTTCAAAACACAAGAGATTCGATCGAAATCTAACAAAACTCGAATTGAATAGGAACGTGTTTCATTATTTTAACGAGGTTGGCACACTTAAGAACTGTCCTCGAAGCAGCTTGTTTCATTGTTTAGGGAGCTTGACACAAGAAGAGGAACTATGCTCCAACGGGATCAAAGGAGCAGGTTCAAGAGGGGGATAGCCGGATACAAAATGCTCGAGACAAACAGAATTTTCCCCCAGGCCGGGCATGAACGAGGAAAAATGATGTCCGTCGCTCCATGGCAGATCTTCAAGGGACATAGTCTCCATGATAGCTTCGTCAGAAGGAAAAAATTCTCTCAAAGGATCGGGCGAATTTGCATCGCCAGGCCAAGGGGATTGAGAATAAACATCAAGAGCCATGCTCAAAGGAGCATTTTCAGTAGGAGGAGGATCTGATGTGGCAACGATCTCACAATAATTGATTTCAACTGGGGTCAGAGGCATCGATTCTCCAGAAGAGGCAACCTTTTCAGGAGAAGGGATGATCCACGGGTCATCTGACCTAGAGATCATGTTGAATTGAATGGTTTTCAGTGGTGGAATGGGAGATATACCCATGAGAATGGGTCTTTGAAAAGACCAGGTCCTACACTGTCAGGGGGGATTAGGAATTTGATCTACGTATGGCTTGTTGTTCTCGGAGGATGAGGTAAAGAAAGACAACTGATCAACAGCAATAATATTTTCCACATGTGGAAAATTCAAAAATCGAAAGAGGGTGGAAGGAATTCACAACATGGCGTGGGTCCAACTGCGACTGAGTAGAAGATTGTAGTTGAGTTTGGCATCAACAACTTCCACTTCAACGTTGACTATTTTACCTTGTAATGTGATTGGTAGACTTGCGAGAACACCCAAGGGTTTTGATTCCCTTCCATCGAATGCCTCGAGGGCATTGGGGGATGAAGTGAGGGCTGGAGAGCCAATGGCTTTCCAACAAGCAGATGACATAACGCAAGTAAAGGTACCTTCGTCCACAACGGCTCTGTGAATATTGAGACCGTTGATGCTGACTTATATAACAAGGGAAATCTTGTGTGGAAGTAGAGGGATGAAATTCTCTAGATCGAAGGTGAGAAGGCTAGAATTGGCAGGATAAATTCCGCCGATTGCAGATAACAGAGCTTTTCATTGAGATGGGCAACTTTGAAGCACTTCCAACGCAGACATTGCAGAGGGCGCTTGTGCCAAATCCTCAACAATGCTGTAACACTGAGCAGCACGGGCGTTTGGATTATAGGAAGACTTTCGAAGAACACCTTTGGAAGGTGGCCGTACAATGGGTTTAGCTTGGGGCTTCTCAATTTCTAAAGGGCCAGAGGTAGGTGGGGGAGACGGGCCATCAACGACTTCCTTCCCAGCTTCCTGGTGTGATCCAGCATAATCCTTAAATCGAGTGGCAATAGAAACGGGTGCAGCACCATTCATCATGAAAACTTGAGACCCAAACGGTGTAGATGGTAAAGGCTTCTCGGCCATCTGGGTCTGCTGAGATGGAAAAGGTTCCTTAAGAACTGCCAGAGTTCCCTTAGAGCCTTTAAGAAGTTCACTAACCTCGAATCATTGGGGACAATCCTTGGTGTAGTGGTCTTCATCACAGATTAGGCAAGGGTACTTCGGTTTTCGTTTTGGACCATCATCAACACGTGGTTTGGAGGATTCTAGTTTCGGGGCATCAGATTTGGCCTTGCCTTTTTCCTTCTTCTTCCCTTTGGAAGCCTTATCCATAGGATTGGCCTGAACGGCGTTGACCTCCGCAGTCTTACCAGAATCTGGAGTAGCGAGAAGAGCAGAATTGTTGGAAGAATTCAATTTCTGCTTCCCATTAGAAAACTTACGAGAAGTCTGAGAGATGAAACCAATAACACCATCAACCAATGGGGTAGTTGGTGCTTTAGAGGTCCCAGGCTGTGGGGCATCAGTCAAGATATCATATAACATGCCAGACTGAGAGTACACTAAATCGAGGTACTGGGAACGAGAAATGGCTTGTTCTTCGGTTACACATGCCCCCATAGCAATGTCCTGTGCAATATTTTTGACAAAGGAGGTAGTGAACCAGTGAGTTAGAAGTTGATCAGGAACGTCAAACTTGATCAGACGACGACAATGTCTCCACTCATGAATATGATCTAAAATATGAGTGGCTTTGTCCTGTTTTAGAGATGTGAGGAGATGTGTCCCGACTTCATAATGAACCGGTAACTGGAAATGCGTCAGGAATTCCATAGCTAGAGTATTAAAGTCTTGAAAAATACCACGGGGTATTTCTATGTACCATTTAGCAGCAACGCCGGTAAGAGTGCGCTGGGAAAGACATAGACGGATCAAGTCATCTATCCAAGACTTCGAAGAACACCACAAATGGTAGGCCATGACATGTGCTTGGCGGTCTTCTCCAGATTTTCCTTCAAATTTGGGATAGTCACCAGGTACCTTTGTCGGAACTGGAGGCCAATATGGATTATGAAGAATCAGATCATTGGTCAATTTGGATACATCCAGTAATTCCAATGTGGCGAGAAAAGGTAACTGAGGATTAAAAGGCATGCCAAGTCCCCGATAAGGACTTGTACCTGTACTCCAGCCTGGTTGAGCATAATTTTGCCCCCATTGGTTCTGTCCTGGAGGATTCTGACCATAGGGGGTATAAGCCATATAATTGGGTTGATAGGGTTGCTGAAAATCAGGATACGGGGGTTGATAGCCAGGGTACTGACTCTGATTATATGTGGGTCCCATTTGAGTAGTGTACGGGTTTGACTTTGGAGTATAAGTGTAGCCTAGTTGTTGAAGGTAATAACCAGACCCTTGGGGCGGGTTGTAAACCGGTCGAGACTGGCCTTAAAGGTAATAGCCGCCTTGGGGTCGAACGGGCTGCTGGTAAGTGGGACCCTGCTAAGCCTGATAAGTCGGGCGTATAGGCGAGTTCGGCTATGGCATAGAATAGATTGGCTACTGAGCAGGGTTAACAGGTTGTGCAAGTTGTCCTGGTTGAACATGTTGACCTGGCTGTGCAGGTTGTCCTGGTTGAATAGGTTGACCCAGTTGATGAAGGACACCAGGCTGCCTCGGCTAAGCAAGTTGGCCTAATGGCAGGAGAGGGCCAGGTTGTGCCTGATAACCAGGTTGACCTGTGACAGGACAATAAGATGGCCCTGGTTTTGAAACATTTTGACCAATTGGAAGATGAGGTTGTTGAGGTTGCACCAATGTTTGAGAAGGATGGGTATTCCCCCCAAGACCATACAATGGTCTAGGTTGATACCCCAGTTGCCTTGTGGGTCCTTGAGGTTGCCTCGGTTGGACCACAGGGTGAGGCTACAGAGGTTGACCTTGAGGGTTATAAGATTTCCCTTGCAGACC
This sequence comes from Pinus albicaulis, assembly GCA_034641835.2. Taxonomy (NCBI): domain Eukaryota; kingdom Viridiplantae; phylum Streptophyta; class Pinopsida; order Pinales; family Pinaceae; genus Pinus; species Pinus albicaulis. The sequence continues at coordinate 348,883,400 of CM076580.1, forward strand.
ATACAACAATCCCTGCTGGCCCGAAGGTTGTCCCTGTAAGGGTTGTCCTTGCAGGTCGTATAGATAACCAGGCTGGGCCGAAGGTTGTCCCTGGAAGGGTTTTCCATGTTGATTAGATGGTTTCCCAGCCTGGGCAGATAGAAAAAAGTTAATATACTGATAAGCCTCAGGAGAAGGAAAACGAAGGGAGTTACCCTGCTCATCATATTGATATAAAAATACATAAATCAAGGCACCATCTAGTCCATAATGGGAAATTAAGGCCAGTTGCAATCTTGAGAGGACTAACCAACCTCAGAGTTTGATGGCTATAAAGACAACCGATACTCTTTAGGAGAAATATTCTCTGGAATAGAAGAAGCTATATAAACGTCTTCAGGAACTGACGAGGTCTAACAGGTACCGATGTGACGAAAGGACATGTCGTGAGAGGTGTCGATGGCGACATCCCTACCGAGGGAATAGTTGGCCTCGTGGACAGAGTCGATATTCCCATAGAGGCAACAACGGCCATGACCTGACTTAAAGACCTATATCCAGCTGGGAGTGAAGGACCAAGTGAAGACATAACAAAAGGTTCGGGGATGTCTTCGGGAAAAAGCTGGTAATATTAATCAGAAGTAGGAATTCCCTCACTAGGAGAAGGACTGGGTGAGTCCATATCTGACCCTGCCGTAAGATCTTCTAAAAGATGACGGGGAACAGGAGGTATAATAGCAGCCAAGAAAGGAGATTCCGATGTAAGAGGAGGGAAGTGTTCCCCTACTCCAAATCCAAACCAAGCATTGGAAAAGGGCCAATTGAAGTCAACCAGTCCTCCAAAGGGAAGTTCAGATATAACCGGTCCCCCGTCAGGAAACTCGAATACAATAAGCTGCTGATACTTAGCAGAGGACTGAGAGACCTTTGATGAATCATCTGTGTAAGGAATACCAGTAGATGAAACTGAGGGTTCCGCCACTATGACTCTAATGAAAAGAGGAAGAGATCAAAACAAAGACACACGGGAAAAAACCAAGGCAAAGAACAACAGGCTAAAAAAAATCAATCTCTAAATGGGAGTGTGCTCGTAGGTGATTAATTTTAACACATTGAAACTAGAAATTTTACTGTTTCATGTTTTAAGAGTCTATAAACAAGTAAAATATGACTCTATCACTTTCATTTTGGAAACAATCATGAAAGGACAAGCACTTGATGATATTTTCAAATTTAATGAGTCAGTAAAGATCAAAATTACTACTATGGTAATCTAGGAAAATGGGTGTACCAGATATCTGTGAACTTCCATATACACCTTGGTTAAAAAATGAAAGAGAAATCAACCAAGGACTTGACGTACATGCAGCTAATCTCCCTGAATGTTGTGTTCAGTGTATCACGGGTAAAGGCGGCAGACTCAGCTTCCTACGGATAAAATATAGCAACCTAATGGGGTCTCCCTTTATATACGTGACGGTACAGGGAGCACAAGTCCATACTAGCACTGTCTAAAGCTAGATGGAGAATGATAGGTACTAGGTTTAACGACGCCAAAACATGTCATTAACCTATACCTCTAGATATTTCGTTAATGTTTCAATGTTGCCTTAGGTTAATTTAGTAAATTTTAGAGTTGATCTTCAATTTATGTTTCAATTTCAGGCCTTATCGAATGTTGGATCTCAAAAATCCCCTAAATGCACACTACATGGCACAAAATATCACTTTGTTCAATGAAGAGCTATCTACAGGAGGGTTGAGAGCTTTTAAAATGGAAACAAAACTAAAGGCACAAAAACATCCACTACTGTCTCTAATGCAAGCTAATGAAACTAGAAAACTTCTCTCTTAGAGTTATATAACACTAGTATTGTGAAAGAGATTTCAATTTTCACTAGACTAATCAAAATGCAAAGAAATTTGTTTTTGTATTTTTCAATGTTTTAGAGCAAATGCACTAAATGAATGAAAAAACTAAAGAAGAAACCAATTCGAGAAATGACAATGAGAGAGCTGAAACAAACAAGTTTACTCAATACAAATGCACGCAATCAAGACCCAAACTGATGACAAAATCACTCAAATCGAAGAAGAATCTAAAAAAAGAGTCACACAAACCATGTAATCTAGGCTTGGAATGAGACAAAGTGAAACTTGAATGAAAGAGAGAACAATCACTCAACTAACGTAATGATACAATGGAATCCAGCAAAACGAATGCAAATAAGTGAAAACGAAGTTGACCGGGAAAGCAAGAACCCAAAACTCCCACGGGAGGCTCAGCACACTAAAGCACCTAGAAGCCCTAGGGCTAGAATGAAAAACTAATAGTAAAGGGCAAAAAACCGGAGGAAAAGGGTCAAACACAGTCAAAAAAGACTTCAAGGCACTCAAAAAATCAGAAAAATGACACAAGGACCAAAAATAAAGCTCAGAGAGCCCAAAAGCAAGCAAACCCTAACACCAAACAGAGTTTGCGCACCTGTTTGGCTGTAATCTGCGCCAAAAAAGTGTTGGCGCGGGGGCCTAACTAGCAACAAGCACTAGTTGGCACGACTTTCAAGCACTAAACCACACCAATCAAGTTTACTATGGGAAAAAGATGAAAAATGACAAACAGAGACCGGATCAGGTCTTATGGGGGCTGAATATGGGTTTGACACTAAAGGAGGCGAACCAGAAGAGCAAATAAATCACTCAAAAGAAAAAAAAACCAAAAGAAGAAACACTAACTCCAACTGACTCCCCAGTGGAGTTGCCAGTTTGTTGAAGAGGTAAATCCCCTCTGTGGACAGAGGTGATCCCAGCAGCCCAGATCGAGTCTAGCAACAATTAAGTCATGCAATGACATTGGTTCCTAGTTACAAAAAGACAAAGATCGCGATAAGTAGCCTACCTCAAATCCCACGCAGTTTTCATTGAAGAAAATATGATGTTTCTCGTCCCTCACTTTATAGATCACGATCCTTCCGTTAGACACGTCCGAACACCTGTACACATGCAAGGACACAGCGACATACAACGTAAAATCTAGAGAGGATATAATTCATTACATTACATAAATAAATGAACACATGAATGGAACCAAAATCATAGTCGCTTATATTATAAATTACAAAAGGGAGATTACAACCAAATTCTTTGATGCTATGATCTTCCTTTAGTGGGCCTAGCAGCGAAGCGTGTCTCAACAAAGCCTGTCGGGAATTTGGATGAAGCTCTCTCTCTTAGGCTTGGCTCTCAATATTTTCCCAGCTATAGTTTCCTTCCTACAAGTTCAGCTAGCTTGATAATGGAGAAGTCAAGCTTTTATACATGGAGGAAAGGAAGTTGGGATCCCTATAATTATGGGATAGGCCCTATCTCTTAGGAAGGTTCCATGAAAGGTGGAAAACCACTTCCTATACATGGAGATCCGGAGCCAAACCACTCAACTCCTTTTGATGATTCATTCAAGAGTTTGTTAGAATCAAACTTCCGCCATTTATTTTTAAAAACATCCCTTAATAATCTTGGCACGAGTGACACATAGGGACATAGCGCCAATTGGTGTGCCCTCTAGTGTGGATTTCCCCCATTGGCACGAGGGATGAACTAACTAGTCACGCCAAGGCTAAAACATCTATTTTTAGGGTTTTTCAGAGGAAATTTTCTTCAGGAGAATGTTTTTCCTTATGCAAGAGGATGCCATGAAGGTGGTTTCAGGTCATTTTACTGTTCACAGGTCATGGGAATAGTCCTCCAACATACGGGATGAGGGATTGCAGGACGGTGACAAAATGTTGTGTAACAATGGTTAAGGTTAGGTTATGGTTAAGGTTAAAGTTAAGGTTAGGTTAAGGTTAAGGTTAAGGTTAGGTTAGGGGTTACAATTAAGGTTAAGGTTACGTTCAGGGTAAATTCAAGGTTAGGGTTAGGTTAAGGTTAAGATAAGGTTAAGGGTAAGGGTAAAGTTAAGGTTAGGTTAAGGGTAAAGTTAAGGTTAAGGTTAGGTTATGGTTAAGGTTAATGTTAAGGGTAAGGTTATAGTTAGGTTAAGGTTAAGGTTAAGGTTAGGTTAAGGTTAAGGTTAAATTTAGGGTTAGGTTATAGTGAAGGTTAAGGTTAGGTTAAGCTAAGGTTAAGGTTAGGTTAAGGGTTTAGTCAACGTAAAGGTTAATGTTAGGTTAAGGGTAAAGTTAAGGTTATGTATAAAGTTAAGGTTAAGGTTAGGGTAACCTTAACCTTAACCTTAACTTTACCCTTAACCTTAAATTTACCCTTAACCTAACCTTACCCTTAACATTAACCTAACTAAATCCGTAACTGACTTTACCTTAACCAAATTTACCTTAAGGTTAAGGTTAGGTTAATTTAAGGTTAAGATCAAGGTTAAGGGTAAGGTTAAGGTTAGGTTAAGGTTAAGATTACACTACTACATTTGGCGGAAATTCCGACACTTGGTTTCGACGCTTTTGACCAAATGTCGGAAATTTCCCAAAAAAATTTCCATCCCGCCCGAAATCGTCGCTATACCGACGTTTATATAAAAGTGTCACAATACTGACACTTAGACAAAGTGTCGCAATTGCAACGTTTGGAGGAAGACGTCGCAATTGCGACACTACGACCCAAAGCGTCGCTATTGCAACGATTACCTCCAAACGTCGCAAGTGCGACACAATGTCTAAGTGTCGCAATTATGAAGTTTGGAGGCACCCGTCACAATAGCGACGCTTTTTCCGCTGTCAGTATAACGACACTTATATGTGCGCTACATAAAAATATGAAACTTATATGCGCGCTACATAAAAATGATTTTATTGTTTCGTATCCGTCGCAATAGCTATATTAACGTCTGATATCACGCGTGCATTCGCCCTCCGCTCTTGCAGAACAACATTTTCCCTCAGCTCTTGTAGAACAAAATTCGCTCTTAGCTCTTGCAGAATAGCATTTTCCCTCAGCATTCGCCCTCATCGTTCGCCCTCAGCTCTTGCAGAACAACATTTTCCCTCTGCTCTTGTAAAATGGTAAGTTCTTACTGCAGGCCCTTCCTCCTATAGTAGGGTTGACTCTATTTGGGTTTTTTTGGTCAATTCCATTGGATTGTGTTAGGCTGTAGGGTTCTCTCTAGATGTCAAGAATCAAGATTCAATACCCTCTATTATCTTCATCACCCAATACAAGATTTAAAAATTTCCCAAAGAAACGCTTATTAATTTGGCAGCCATTATTTCTCCCTGCTTTAAAAACCCTACATTTAAATGAAAACAAGCATTGCATTTCAACTACAAAAATATATTAGTGTTCAAATGTGCATGTGTGCTACATTAACGTCTGATATCACGCGTGCATTCGCCCTCCGCTCTTGCAGAACATCATTTGCCCTCAGCATTTGCCCTCAGCTCTTGCAGAACAACATTCGCCCTCAGCATTCGCCCTGAGCTCTTGCAGAACAGCATTCGCCCTCAGCATTCACCCTGAGCTCTTGCAGAACAGAATTCGCCCTCAGCTCTTGCAGAACAGCATTCGCCCTCAGCTCTTGTAGAACAACATTCGCCCTCAGCTCTTGCAAAATGGTAAGTTCTTACTGCAGGCCCTTCCTCCTATAGTAGGGTTGACTCTATTTGGGTTTTTTTGGTCAATTCCATTGGATTGTGTTAGGCTGTAGGGTTCTCTCTAGATGTCAAGAATCAAGATTCAATACCCTCTATTATCTTCATCACCCAACACAAGATTTAAATTTTTCCCAAAGAAACTCTTATTAATTTGGCAGCCATTATTTCTCCCTGCTTTAAAAACCCTACATTTAAATGAAAACAAGAATTGCATTTCAACTACAAAAATATATTAGTGTTCAAATGTACATGTGTGCATCACTTTTGTAGGGTATTCCTTTTTGACTTTCACATTATCCAAGAATGTGTGTAGTATAGTTCATATTTTGTGTGATTTAGATTATCTTGAAAAAGGAAAGGTAAATTATTTCCCATGGAAAAAGAAGGTTTTCCCTTTTTACTACTGGAAATGGTACAACAAAGTTCCATTTCTACCCGAAACTCCTATGAAACAAGAACCAAATAAAGGCCATGTCCTCAATGGACATCATTTGGCTTTGAAAATGGCCATTGTACCGTGTTGTTTCTTATATTACATCACGATAGTTTCTTAGGTCATTTCTTGTTTCTTGAGATGAAAAACAACCAAAGAAATTGTGAAGATCCTTTCAAGAAATAAATGACCATTTCTCAATCATATCTCAACTATTTTTTATTTTATTTAGTGGTTGCTTACTTTGAGAGAAATTTGAAACTTTTATAAGGAATATAACATAAAAACACAAAATGGGAAGGAATTGATGAGGTAGATGTCCTTTAGTTGTTGTCAATTAAGAATTGATAATACACGATGCATGTTCCGTACTACAAACTAGATTCCTTCCTGGAGTTAGGACACAGAGTATTGAATCAAAGTTGTAGTTTCTAACTTCTTGTATTGGTTCATCAATCTTGAAATTCGAACATTGCATGTCTTCATTGCTTCATGTTTGAATAATTTGCATCATATCGTACAATAGGAAATTAGGAATTATGATTATTATTACTTTATGGATCCGTTAAGTTACTTTTAAGTTTGCATGGTTTAGTGTGAAATTATTCTAGTGTGCCCCTAGGCCCAGGTGAAGGAATGCCAAGGACTGAGAACCCTAGTTTTTAAATGCTATTGTTTCTTATACCCAAAAACCCCTCAACATCACTTCTTATTAGTTCTTAACAATAGTGTTGTAAACAATTTGAGAATTGATATAGCAAAATCTCGCACTTCTCAAGATAAAGTCCTAAAGCTAAAGTGTGATACCATGTGTAATTCAATAGCCCCATTGTCACCTCACCAACCTCTTTTCACTTCAGGCTAGCTCTCCTCCAACTAAAGGGGGGTTATCCCTAGTAGATGTTAGGGATCTAATGGCCCAACCAAACCAAGTCAAGAGCCCCATAACTCTCTATATTTACTACTATCAATCAAAATATTGAACAATAGGGTCAGACATGCATCCTGAAGATAAAATTACGAGGGTATTTTTGGGTAATTTCAAAGGGAAAGTCCCCAAACACATATAATCAAGGAATTATAATGTGATTTCAAACATTAAATATCAAAAAAATCATTTAAAGGATATTTAAAGGAAAATGGTGATGGAAGATAGAAAGTTCCTTACTTAAATGCTCTAAGGATTTTTCAATAGTTGCTCCAAAAGCTTCACTTCAAGGCCCTTCAAGATCGTCTCCAACAATGCTATACCATCAGCTTCAACAAAGTTGCTCCAAAAATGTCCTCAAGGTCTTCACAACAAGTTTACTAGAAGTTGCTCCAACAATATATTCAATAAGGTCTTCATTGTCAACTCGTCTCTTGTTTGGGTGCCTTAATGTGCAATGACATGTTTCCAGGACTGAATTCAATGCAAGGTATATTTGAAACTCTAACTTTGTCTTCCGGTGTCTTATTAGAAATTATTTCAGTTTTCATTTTGTGTTTTCAAGTTAGATATTGTTTTCAAGTTTTTACATTTATAATTTTATTGCAATGTGGCAGACTGATCAGAGGAGTGCAGGAACAACCCTGAGACGGGATGATCGCGGAAAGAGGCTAGCGGAAGAACATGTAAAGTGCCAGCATTGCTCTATCTTTAGGTATTTTAGTTATTTACATAATTGAAATAATATTAATTTTGTTCAAATATGTAGACACCTAGCCATGGTACGCCTGATGATTCCCTCTTTGAGGAAGAGCTTTCTTCATCCCTATCTCCAGTGTTCTTGTTGTGAAAAAAGGCACGAGATGCAAGGTCGGAATTTAATACTTTGATAGACACGCCTCAAACACCTGAAACAGAAGAGAGGATAAAAAAAATTATGAGCTAGCTAGAAAGATATCATGTAATAATAAAAAGTCAAAAGGATATTTTTTTTTGTTCTGCATGAGATGAATTGTGATAGTTTGATTTTTAATTTTTACATTGACTAAACTAACAAAAAGTTCTTTTGTATGTAGCGTTTTCTGGCACTTGCTGAACCCGATGTTGGTGGTAGTGGGACACAAGGGCAAGAGATTTCCCAACAACCCTCTCGTACACCTTCTACTCCTTTAGGTGCTAGCCAAGAAACACACCCTGCCCAAGCTGACACCCAGCCAACTGCTGAACGTGTTGGCAATGATGAGGCTGATATGGCCAACTACATTATTGCGTTTCCTGGAGCTACACGTGTCAGCTCCACATGGACCATTAATGGCACGTTGTTGGTGAACGATGAAGGTGTCCCTATAAAGCATGTACAACTCCCAGGTAAATTTTAATATTTTAACTATTTCATGTACTTTATCTAAAACATATTTATCATGATTTTTATTTTTAAATTAATGATGATATCTTTTCTTTCTTTTTTTTCTGTGTATGAAACAATGAGTTCTACAGGTTTCTGGAGAGCCATGCGTTGGTAATTTTTGGCCCAACCATACGCACAGGGTGGAATTCCCAGAATTCCAACCTGAAAAAAGAACTTATAGATTATCTAGAAGCCCTTTTTGGGGTCGGCACATTTGACAGAAAAGCGGTGGCTCAGGTAGCCGGCAAATATTTGAAATATACCAGGGACACCTATAGGACGCAATTGCAATTTAACCCCAGATATGAGCGTCCTCTCGTAGTTTCAGAGAGTGAGTGGAGAGCACTCATCCATGACGAAAAAGAGAAAAGGGCAAAGAAAGAAGGAAAAATGCCAACTGGACCCGCAAGGTAAATTACAACTTTAATTCAATAGCTTTAATTTTCTCTATGTCTAAAATAAAAATGTGCTACGTCATATCTGACTTCAATATTTTGATGCTAGGTTGCCTGACACCTCAAAGGCAACCAAAGCTAGGATTGAAAAAAAGGGCCATCACAAGCTAGGCCAGGGCGGCTACTTGAAATTAGCTGCAAGAATTGTAATTAAGTAGCTAAACATCTTATAATTAATTGTATCGCCTCCAAAAAAAAATTTAATCCTATCAAATATGATTAAAAATACACAATCATATTTAATGTAGAGTGATGACTTCGGAACAAAAACTACAGAGGAAGATAAAAATATCGCTTTCCATTTCGGCTATCAAACCATAGTTGAACGTCGCAGAAGATTGGGGCAGGTCCCAAGATACAGAATACCTGATAAGGTAAAACATTAACCTTTCAATATGTTTGTTTTCGTCCATAAATTTAATGTCTAAAAACTTTGTTTAAATCAGGGGAGCAGCACTACCGACGAGGAAAATAACCCAGTTTTAGAGCCAGATGTAGATGATCCTCACGTGCAACCTGATCATTGTAGTGGGGACCAGGCCGACAATGCTACTATCAGTGAGGGCCGTGACGGTAATTAATTTCAACTTATAATTTTTTCTAATTATACCTTGATGGTTGTCCTTATAACGTTTTTTGTTTAAATGACAGAGAATGTTTCCCTCGAGGATCTTACCACCAGAGAGGAAGACAGGGCAACAGTCCCAACGGCGACAACTGGTGCACCAGGTAAATAATCTCATTGCAATTTTTTTTATTAATATTACCGAACTAGTTCAATGATATTTAAAACTGACAATTAAAATTTAATATTATCTATTTTTGTAGGTGATGCCCCGTCACTGGATGAGACCAGACATCGTGACTACGCAACTAGGTCAGCGACGACAACTGGTGCACCAGGTAAATAATCTCATTGCATTTTTTTTTATTAATATTACCGAACTAGTTCAATGATATTTAAAAACTGACAATTAAAATTTAATATTATTTGTTTTTGTAGGCGATGCCCCGTCACTGGATGAGACCAGACATCGTGACTACGCAACTAGGTTAGCGGCGACAACTGGTGCACCAGGTAAATAATCTGATTGCAATTTTTTTTATTAATATTACCGAACTAGTTTAATGATATTTAAAAACTGACAATTAAAATTTAATATTATCTTTTTTTGTAGGCGATGCCCCGTCACTGGATGAGACCAGACATCGTGACTACGCAACTAGGTCAGCGGCGACAACTGGTGCACCAGGTAAATAATCTCATTGCAATTTTTTTTATTAATATTACCGAACTAGTTCAATGATATTTAAAAACCGACAATTAAAATTTAATATTATCTATTTTTGTAGGCGATGCCTCGTCACTGGATGAGACCAGACATCATGACTACGCAACTAGGTCAGCGGCGACAACTGGTGCACCAGGTAAATAATCTCATTGCAATTTTTTTTATTAATATTACCGAACTAGTTCAATGATATTTAAAACCTGACAATTAAAATTTAATATTATCTGTTTTTGTAGGCGATGCCCCGTCACTGGATGAGACCAGACATCGTGACTACGCAACTAGGTCAGCAGTGCGGGTCGAAAGGCACAAAACAGGAGCAGAGCACAATGATATTGATGATGTAATTAGGAGCTTTAGAAATAGGAAGAAGAAAAAGAAAATTTGATAATGTAAAATATTGTATTATTATAAGACAAACGTTACCATACTTGGAACGTTTTTGCGTTATATAAAAAACTCATTTATCATGCTATTTTTATGTCAAGCATTAATTGCAATGTTTCATTGCGTACTTTTTGTTGAATTGTTTTTTTATTAATTATTGAATATTTTTTTTTATGCTCATGAAAGTAAAAAATGAAATATAGATTGGGTATTGGGGAATTGAGAGTGATGTGAGGGGGGGGAGGGGCCATAAGAGCTTCCACCTTCACGTGGTTGGCCCTGTTTAGTAGAGAATAATTTATTGGAGCGATTTAATCTTGGAGCAAACCTCCCTCGATCCAGCGTTGCAACAAAAAAGTCACTGTTGACTTAGTTGCTACTCTTTCAGATCGTGGGAGGCTTGTTCCAAGTTCAAGCGACTCCAATAATTTTTTCTTGAAACAAAGAGGAGCTTATTCAGGTATGTTTTGACATTTTCAACATATGTTCTAACATTATCATAAGAATGCATCTTATAGTAAAAAATAATACATCAATTACTTGTATTTATTGTATAGATAATGATGGATTTTGATTGACTTGGCAGTGCAGGTACAAATCCTCTTTCATCATGAGCAATACAACTTGTCAACCAGGGTCATGTCCAGGATATTTTTTCTTGTGTGCTTGACTAGGTTTGCAATGTCACATTTTGTAAGTTCCTTTACAGTTCATAATTCAATATTAAGCTTGTTCATGATTATTATCTAGGTTTTTTGTATGTGTTTTTTCATCTATTTGATTGTAAGCAAATCTGCATGTTTCCTGTTGTTCACTATGATTTCTCCCATTACCACTCCCAGGATGAATCTGAATTTATTGTTACATAGGTTAATTTATTGTTACTATGATTTCTCCATTTGCGATTTCATAGGTTACATCATGTAAAGTTGTCAATCTCAGGTTGGTGATGAGCTTTAGTTCTCCAGATTTGGGGCTTTTCTAATATTTTCTCCCTCATGTCATTCCTGCATCACCTCGTTGTTTGAGCATGCCAATTGTCTACCACTTGTACCAATTGGCACACGTCAATCTCTAAGTGGTGCCACATTTCACCTATTTTCAGTGAGAGTTTAGGGTTTCTCTAACATAGCTTCAGAAATACGATTCAATGCCTGCTTGAATATCACCACATAATACTCATGGTTTGGATTGATGAGCATGTTCTGAATGGTTGGTTGATTCATAAGAACCACCCATATAGTCATCTTGAGATATTTCAGAAGTTTTCTCGGGTTTCCTTTTTCACCGTTTCTAGTGGGTGGGATGGTGTGGGGTGATCCATCAATACTGGTGCTCTTGTAGTAGGGAATTTTTTTTTGGGGATATAAAGGAGCATTTGATGTAGATATCCCATTGGATGCATTCATAGATGGGCACGAGAGGTCGAGAATTTAAATTAAAAATATGCAACCTCTAGCATGGCAACCTGAAGGCCGCGAGAGACACTGGTTAAAGATTGTTTTGTGCTGGCCTTAATATAGTCATGATTTCTTTCTATTATCTTAATGCAAATATATAGTCCGATCTCATTAAAATGAGGATTGTGGTTGTATTTCTCTTTGGTTGTTTCTCTCTTAATGCTCCAGAAGTTGCCAAAACTTGCGATAGTTGTTTAGTTTGCCTGTTACAACTTAAAAGTGGTTTTTAGCAATGGGAGTCATGTTTTTTAAGGTTCATACTAATATGAAGATCTTTTAATTCTATATTCAGGATAAGAGAAGATGGCCTTTGCTTTGGGCAGTATGACAACAATTTCCACATCTACCTCATTGGGTAACAATGGAAAGGGGAAGAAGTTGGGTGCAATGTTTGATAATTATGTCAGACAATTGTCTTCTCTTTCAGTTTTTTCACCCATTTCCTTTAATCACTCAAGTAGAAGAGGGACTCTGAAATTACGTGATAGAGAGAAGGTAGTTAATACAAGAGCTATGTAAAAGGAGTTGTACTTCAACAAGGATGGCTCAGTGACAAAAAAATTGCAGGTCAGAGAAAAAATTATGTTTAAAGGAAGGTCACCCGCACGTGAAACTTCACTGCGATGGATCTTTCCTTGTCCACTTATATTCGATTTTAATATGTTATTTTAATTTTTCATGGAGGGTTGTTTTGGCATATGGTCTGGCATTCAATTGCACAGTTACTGAAAGCATTGTAAATTTGTCTTGCAGGTGGTGTGAACAAACTTGCTGATCTTGTTGGAGTCACCCTTGGGGTGAGGGGAAAAATGTTGTCTTAGAGAGCAAGCATGGCTCTCCAAAAATAGTTAATGATGGTGTGACAATAGCTAAGGAGGTAATTTGTAGATGTGTGCTCTAGTTTTCTTTTTAACGTTGTATTAGTTCCCCCTCTTAAATGTCTTAGATTTGGTAGGCATAATTTGAAAACTCAAAGGTGAAAGGAAACATATTTGTTACCTAGTGGTCTACTTGGCCTATGGACTAGCCACATTAGAGTAATGCATAAAGCTTTTCACAACAATAAAAGGAAAGGGTTATGGCTGAGTCAAATTTTATTGTTATTGACGATGTAATGAAATGTATCTCAATGCTATGGTTTTGGCCTTTTTATTGGTTGAATTAGAGGACCCAGTTGAAAATATTGGGGCCAAGTTAGTAAGGCAAGCCGCGGCAAAGACAAATGATTTAGCTGGGGATGGAACCACAACATCTGTTGTTCTTGCACATGTTGGAATATTGAAAAATTCCAGAACAATGAATGGAGAGTAAATCTCCCTTCTTTTAACACAGAGAAAATAATTTTTTTTTTGACAGGAGACATAGTTTCAATACTTTGAAAACAAACTTCTATTCCCTTCAATAACTCAAAAAAAAAACTATTACACTTCTTCCTCACTGAGAGGGATTACAAAATTATGACTGCTACAAAACGCAGTGCATAAAACCAACTCACTGTCTGTTCAAAACAAACATACTCTGTCTCTAAAACACTCTGCTGTGTTTTTCACTTTCGCACTATTGTGCATACACACTTAAAAAGTTACACTCAGTCTTTCACTTTTTACACACTGCTGTGTAATAAAAAATTTACGGTACTGTCTATAAAAAAAACTACCAAGATTTTTTGTCCTTTTTATTTTTATATGCTGTAACATATAATTATGCAACAGGAGAGTCGGTTTCCATTATACTGATTTCAAGTTGTTTCTTCATAACAACATAGGTTTTATTCACATAAGATGCAATGGTTTTTAGCTTTCTATAGAGCCAACATATGACACATCAAGCGAGCCAGTTTTTGCCTATGATCATTATGCTTTTTTCTTTAATCCTGCTGAGTTTAGTAACAGATGACAACATTTCCCCTTTTTAAGGGCTGCTCTGTTGGTTTTTTCTTTATCTAGACTCGTAATCTGGTTGGGGTGTTATGCCCCCATATTTGTATGATCCCCACATATTTTTTTCATTTTTGACTCCTTCTTCCTTAGAAGTTGTCATGATGGAAATTGTTTCGGATCGGATTTTCTTATCATCTCATGATGGGAATGTAATGTTTTGTTATATGCACTGTTAATAAAAACAACGTTTTTTTCTTTCTGAAAAAAAAAACATATTATAATAAACCCTCTTTTAAAAAAATTAAAATTAAAACTAAATTGTATGGCCCACCTTTCATTTCGCATATGATATATATATAACATATGTTTAAAACATATGTATATATTAAAGCATACATAAAATTAAATTATCAAAACATTAAAGAACCCTTTCCGTCAGACTTCAAAAGTCTGAATAGATTGAATTTCAAAAAAAATTCGCGTTCCAAAATGGAATGTTGACATCTGCCTAAATTTGTAACGCGAATTCTCAATCCAATGTGCCTTATAAAAAATTCGGGTCCGGTTTTCAGGTTTTCAAATTCCCTTCAATTTCATGCGATCCAATATTAATGCTCCACATGTCCTCCTTTTGAATTTGCAAAACTGAGGGGTAAATTTTTGTTTGTTTAATTTCTGGTTGGTGAATTTCGTTAATGCTGGTTGTTGTGTTTAAATACAATCCTGTACAAAAATATGGTTGCGGCCATCTACAAAAAAAACTTGCAGAAATTTTAAATGCTGAATTAAATTTTTGGATGGTGTGCAAGCAACCTCCAAAAAAAAATGTTGTTGCTGCATCCGTCCTTCTGTTGCAGCAATTGAAGTTAAAATTCAATAGCACAGGGTTTAATAAGTGAGGGTGTAAAGGTAACTTTTTGTCGATAGTACTGGATTAAGATCATCTATTCATTTTTGTAGGGTCTTCTGGTGTTTAGTTTTTTAGTTTTGGGTTGGGCTTATTGAGTCTAAGATAGTTTTTGAGTGAAAAAATTGCTATCAGGTATTAAAAAATTTTGTTTCTTTTGTCAAAATTTATGAGCTTGTTAGGAAATACAAATTTGACAATGGTTGTATCTTAAATTTGTGGAAAATAATTTGAAATGAAACCTTTTTGTTTAGGTTGTTGCAGCAGGTGCAAAACCCATTCAAATTACTAGGGGCATTGACAAGACAATAAAGGCCCTTGTTTCAGAACTCAAAATTTTGCCAAAGGAGGTAAAAGCTTGCCTTTTGAGTAGGCTAGTTTTCCTTTTTGTTCATGGTTTGGTGTATCTAATTGAATTATTTGCCTAAGGTATTTTTGGTTGCAAACTCCTTTTCATTTTTCATATAGTATTGGCCTTGTGGAATACATTTGATTGTGTGGTATTGTTAGATCTACAACATTTGTAGTTGTTTAGTCTTATGGCCGAGGTGCACTTTTATTATGGAAATAGTTGATGCAATATTGTCATTTAATCCTTACTACAAGGTAGCATGTTGAGAAGTTTCTTGTGAAACATTTGGTATTCAAAATGACACTTGATCCTATACAACATCATGCACTTGACTTAAAAATTAATATTCAAAGTGTGCCAGACAATTCTTGCAAAATTTCAAATATTTATGTTGTTTTAAACCATTATCTTTTTCATGTATTGGATGCTGAAAATGAGAAAGAGACTTTGGTATGAAACCAACTGGTGAATAATTTCCACCAAAACAACCACTTCCAAGACATGATTTAGAAGTAGAACATATGTACTTATGAAGCATATAAAGATATCCTTGATGCATTGTCAATGTTTGGCTAGGGTTGTTTTTGGAGAAAATAACTCATTCCTAGAATAGTGATCTTCAATACAAGTAAATGCCAGAGAAGAGAGATCATTGTGTGACATAAACCTATTAACAAAAGTGAACAGGGAATGATTATTAATTATGGCATACTAAGTTGTCAGTGATTTTGACTATTTGTCTTTAACATGTAAAAATGTTAAATTCTAAACTTACATCATCATGGTTTGGCATCATGAGCTTGACTAATTGTCCACCATGCTCATAATTTCATTTTTGTCTTCATATCTATAAAAAAAGTTTCAAATAATAATAAAAAAGTTCTATAAGAAAAATCCAGACCTCCATGCTACTGCTCCTTGTTAGACAAAGTCAAAATTGCATTACACAATCTAACACATAAGAATCTCCTATATCCCGGTGGTATGTATCCAAATTCTTATAATAGTGTCTTCAAGACTAATGTTGACATTGCCAATGAGATATTTAAGCAATGAAAGACGGAGCCTTCTTCATTGTTGTATATGTAACAGTATTTTATTTTTATAAAGATTGATGGTTTTGTCTTTCTGAAAATGAAATGTAAAAATAATTTACTGTGGTCAATTGAAAAGTTTTTTTTTTAAAGATTTTTATTATGGAAGGGAAACATAGATATATGCCCTTCTAATTGAAATTCGGACCTGCCCTTCAAATTTAATCACTATGTGGGACCTTAAAAAGCAATAAAACTATTCTGCCGCACATTATATAAAACATATAACAAAACCTTTGTCAAAAGTTCAAACGAACCCTTTAGCCGTGGGTATTTCATCACGAATTGATCATTTTACCATGTACCTTCTTCTAGAGGAATATTCTTCCACTTGATTAGGTACTTCATAATGGTTATATGTCAAAGAGATACATAATTTTTATCTATAACTTTTTGTGGTTCAAGAATCAAATTTCATTCTTCATCTAATTTTGGAAGTTCTATTTACATTGGCATATTTTTTCCCAAAACATTTTTTAGGCAAGATACATGAAAAACCTTATGAATGCAAGAAGAAGGAAAATATAACTTCTATACCACTTGTGCAATCCTATGAATAATTATTTAGGGCCATAAAATTTTTGAGCTAATTCTTTATTCTTCTTTTTCTTGAATGAAGATTGCTTATAATTCTATAATCTAAAAAATGCCCAATTACCCTCCTCAAATTATCTTTCACTTCAATGTTGTTCCCCTTGTTTTTTTATCATGTTTCATGTCATTTGAAGGTTTTCCATAATAATTTTCAAATTTTCTTTAGTATTTTCCATATGTGACTCTGTTTCCTATACTTTGGACTTACCTTGCAAAAAGTATGAGATACTAGGAGTTGGATATCCATAAAGGGCCTTAAATGGGGAAATTTTAGTAGATGTGTGATAGGTAGTATCATATTACCATTCTTCATTGACGAACCCACTTCATCCATTAAGATTGCTTTTCTAAAGAGTAACATTGTAGATAACCTTAAAAACATTTGTTAACTATTTTTGTTTGACCATTTGATTGTGTTTGATATGTAGAACTCATGGCAGCTAGTGTTTCTCCACTCATATTAAATAATTATTTCCAAACGCTTCTTGTTACTATTACTTTAGGAAAACCATGAAGACTATGAATTTATTTCACGGACACTTCTGCCACTTGGCTTGTTGTTTATGTACTTTGAGCTCTACAAAAAAAATATACAAAATTTGTCTATATAAATGACCACAAAAATGTAATACTTACCTTTATATTTCAGTAACCCTGTAATAAAGTCTATTGATATATCTTCTAGTCTTTGAATATGTATGTGGAATGGTTGAAGGAACCCTAGAGATTTTACTATATCTCTTTTATTTATTATGCAAACCTGACCTTCTCTTACAAAATTTTGAATATCTTTCTTCATTCCTTCCAAAAATATATTTTTTGATCCTTTGAGATGTTTTAAGGAACCTTGCGTCCTACCATCAGAGAGACATGAGACTCCCTTAATATTTGTTTATTCAAATATGCTTGCGTGCATAAAAATATTCTACATTTGCACCAAAGTATATCTCTCTTTCACTCCCAATGCCCCGTAGAGTTCATCCCATCCTTATAAATTTTAGTTTTTGTTTAGTACTTTTGTCATTTTTCCATTATGGAAAGCTTCTTCTAGCCACCTAGGAATAGAAAATGTAATTGGATATAAATTTGAGGCATCCTCTATTTTAGAAAGAGCATCATGTACTAAATTTTCCTTACCCTTTTTGCAGATTATCTCAAAATTAAAACTTTGCATTTTTTCTCCTCATTTTTGTTAATCTTCTAATGAAATCCATAGCTTCAAAAAATACTTTATGCTATCATGGTATATCTTGACTTTAAAGTACCTCCAAATGATATACTATCCCCATTTTTTATTGCATGTAATATTGCTTCCATTTATTTTTCATACGTAGATTTCACCAAATATTTTCTTTGAATTCCTTGCTTTTAAAAGCTAATGATATCCCTTATTGTGTTAATGTTACGTAAATTCCTTGTCCTAGTGCCTCACACTCCACAAATTTTATAATATGGGATCAAACAAAATTGTTCTTAAGTCGAGCCTGTCGGACTTCAAACAACGATAAACCATAATTCAAACCAAATTTGTGTTCCAAAATAGCCTGCTGAAGTTGGCCAATTTTGTGACGCGAAAACCAAATGAATTCCGCCCTAATATTTTCGGGTCCGAAATTGGGCTGGCGTACGAAGGGAGAGTTGTGATGTGAATTTCTTATCAAATTCACCCTAATATTTTTCGGGTTCGGATTTCCACTGTGCGAGCGGCCCAAAAAAAGATCCGCTCCAATCAATTTTTGCCACGTGTCCTCAATCAAAACTTGCCCTGATCCTGGCTGCGGGTGCATTCGATGGCGTTTAAGGTGATGGGACATGGATGTGGCGATTTCATATCAATCAAATTAAGTTTTAACACTATTTAATTAAGTTCTAAGGTTTTCACATCTAATCGCATTAAGTTTTAACACTGTTCAAGATCGGACCTCCACTCCTGTTAGCGATTTCGCATGCTCCAATATGCTCCGGCCTTCATCTCTCATTAATGATCAGAGATTAATTATGACGGGCATCCTTCGATTGCATTGCAGTCAGGTCGATAAAATGGAATTTCGCTATGTTTTTTCAGAGGAGTTGGTTGCTGGGTTACACTGCCTGCTCAATGTGACGAGAAGGAGAAGTTGCCAGCTGAACTGCTGCGTAGACCTTGCTGCATATCTGCATTTCTCTCAGTTTGGTCCTTGTCTGTCTTCCTCTGTTTCTTGGAATTCTACTTCTCTGTCTCCTCTTGTGCCACTGCTAGTGAGATTGCACCCATGCCTCGCCTGCGTGAAAGGATGCGTTGCTGCAGGGGGAGCACTAGAGGTCAACCCCTGCATGCTCCCTCCAACCCCTCAACCGAGTCGACTTCCGGCCAGTCCAGTGATTATTACGTAGGTCGCTATCCAAATACTAGGAGTGGGTGGGTTCGGGTTGTAGGATCTGGCCACCGTATGGATTCCCCTGCTCCTCATTTCCCCACTGCTAGTTCACCTTCTCCCACGACGCACATTGCACAATTTTCCTTTAATTTCTCTCTCAACCGCCCACGAATCACAGCTTCAGTCACTGTGGTTTTCCGTGAGGAGGCCCAAATGGAGGAAGAATGCACCCGTCCGGCGGGTCTGAGCTTGGAAAAATCCGGCCAACATTCGGGCCTTTAGGAGGGGAGCCGTGGCATGAATGTGGAGGTAGCACCTAGCGATCCTGAACCTTCCGATGGATGGTGCCTAATCATCAAGGAGCTGGAGGAGTAGTTTGGTTATTTTGTTTTTCTTGCTTTGCGGCCCACTTAATTGGGTTGATTTTAGATTATTTTACTGTGCTGGACCTTTGTAATATTTTTGAATTCTGTAAATTAAACATTCAACACTGGTTTCCCCGTATGAGGGCAGTCTTCTTAATTTTTTAATTTTTTTATGACAAATTTGCCATGAGTCTAGGCAATGATTTTGACTTCGGTGTAATTTTATTCCCACTGTTAATAGATTAAATTTACTTAGAAAAAAAATGTTGCCCTGTTTCTATTTTAAACCTATTTTTTGAAATATAGAGCCATGTTTATATGGTCTACATATTATACTCTTTCTTTGTATATGTCTCTGAGGGGCCTTTTTGCTGAAACAGGGTGGATGTTGTGATGACTCATAATGATGCGAGCTTGGGTTTACGCATATGGTTTTATTTCCGAAACAAAGCGAGCAAACCTTTGGCTCAACCCTTTCCTTTAGCAAGGTTTATACATGTTTTCCTATCATAGGTGATTTTGTGTGAGTTTATATCCTTGTTATGTCTCTTCACACATTTCTTGTATGCTTTGTAAATAACATTTTATGTGTTGGCAGTTATGCTCGCCTTCAAAACTAGCGATGCTGGTCTATGTTGTTAGTTTATTGATATGGTTTGATGGTCTTTTTATATTTTGGACATATCACACTCCTCACATGATTAGCGTTTTTCTCTGTTCAAGGATTTTGGGTACTTTAATTTGTATTTGGAACAATGGACGTCGGTACTCTATCTGTTGCTTTACTATTCTACATACTGCTATTTCACTTTGTTATAGATGCCTCGGGCATATTTGGATGCTTTCTCAGATTGTCGATAATCTCCATGTGGACCGTTACTGGGTTTTATATCATGTCCCTGTATGTGACATGGGGTATTTTTTCTATCATTGTCTGGGGTGGGACTTCCACTTTTCTGGATGGATATTTGGGTTCCAATCTTCAGATGTGAAAATGTAATGACTTCATGGACTATTTTACTTCATATAATATATTCAAAACAGCATTTTTTCTCTTGTGAAAAAAAAATGATTAATGTTTATCACTCTGCCTTCAAAACTAGCGATGCTGGTCTATGTTGCTGGTTTATTGATATGGTCTGATGGTCTTTTTATATTTTGGACATATCACACTCCTCACATGATTAGCGTTTTTCTCTGTTGCAGGATTTTGGGTACTTTAATTTATATTTGGAACAATGGACGTCGGTACTCTATCTGTTGCTTTACTATTCTACATACTGCTATTTCACTTTCTTATAGATGCCTCGGGCATATTTGGATGCTTTCTCAGATTGTCGATAATCTCCATGTGGACCGTTATTGGGTTTTATATCAAGTCACTGTATGTGACATGGGGTATTTTTCTATCATTGTCTGGGGTGGGACTTCCACTTTTCTGGATGGATATTTGGGTTCCAATCTTCAGATGTGAAAATGTAATGACTTCATGGACTGTTTTACTTCATATAATGTATTCAAAATAGCATTTTTTCTCTTGTGAAAAAAAAATGATTAATGTTAATCACTCTGCCTTCAAAACTAGCAATGCTGGTCTATGTTGCTAGTTTATTGATATGGTCTGATGGTCTTTTTATATTTTGGACATATCACACTCCTCACATGATTAGCGTTTTTCTCTGTTCAAGTATTTTGGGTACTTTAATTTGTATTTGGAACAATGGACATCGGTACTCTATCTGTTGTTTTACTATTCTACATACTGCTATTTCACTTTCTTATAGATGCCTCGGGCATATTTGGATGCTTTCTTAGATTTGTCGATAATCACCATGTGGACCGTTACTGGGTTTTATATCAAGTCCCTGTATGTGACATGGGTTATTTTTATATCATTGTCTGGGGTGGGGCTTCCACTTTTCTGGATGGATATTTGGGTTCCAATCTTCAGATGTAAAAATGTAATGACTTCATGGACTGTTTTACTTCATATAGTATATTCAAAACAACGTTTTTTCTCTTGTGAAAAAAAAATGATTAATGTTTATCACTCTGCCTTCAAAACTAGCGATGCTGGTCTATGTTGCTAGTTTATTGATATGGTCTGATGGTGTTTTTATATTTTGGACATATCACACTCCTCACATGATTAGCGTTTTTCTCTGTTCAAGGATTTTGGGTAATTTAATTTGTATTTGGAACAATGGACGTCGGTACTCTATCTGTTGCTTTACTATTCTACATACTTTTATTTCACTTTCTTATAGATGCCTCGGGCATATTTGGTTGCTTTCTTAGATTGTCAACAATCTCCATGTGGACCGTTACTGGGTTTTATATCATGTCCTTGTATGTGACACGGGGTATTTTTCTAGCATTGTCTAGGGTGGGACTTCCACTTTTCTGGATGGATATTTGGGTTCCAATATTCATATGTGAAAATGTAATGACTTCATGGACTGTTTTACTTCATATAATATATTCAAAACAATGTTTTTCCTCTTTTAAAGTTTCATTTTTTTTTTTAAATTGAACCCGCCGTCGCTATACCGACGCCTTGTAAGCGTCGGAATTGCGACAGCTTAAAAACGTAGGAAGAGCGACAATATAAAAATGTCGGATGAGCGACATTCAAAACATCGGACCACATTTCGTCGGAATTGCGACAGTTTACAAACGTCGGAAGAGCGACGTTCAAAATGTCAGACCACATTTCGTCGGAATTGCGACAGCTTACAAACGTTGGACCACATTGCGTTGGAATTGCGACAGTTTACAAACGTCGGAAGAACGACGTTCAAAACTTCGGACCACATTTCGTCGTAATTGTGACAGTTTACAAACGTCGGAAGAGCGACATTCAAAATGTCAGACCACATTTCGTCGGAAGTGCGATAGTTTACAAACATCGGAAGCGCGACGGTTTGGGAAATGTGGGAAGAGTGATGCTTGTTTGGAAGTGACGAAAAAACTGTCGATAGTGCGACAATTTTTAAGTGCGTCGGAACTGTGACGGTATGGCAAACCACGTTTTGCCCACCCTCGAACTGTCACTCTTGCGATGACTATGTGTCGGAATAGCGACGAATTGGCCGTCGAAAATTTTGCCAAATTTTCTAGTGGTAGGTTAAGGGTATAGTTAAGGTTAAGGTTATGTTAAGGGTAAATTTAAGGTTAAGGTTAGGGTTAAGGTTAGGGTTTTTTCAAGGTTAGGGTTAGGTTATAGTTAAGGTTAAGGTTAAGGATACGGTTTTAGTAAGGTTAAGGATAAGGTTAAGGGTAACATTAAGGATAAGGTTAAGGGTTTGGTCAAGGTTAGGGTTAGGTCATAGTGAAGGTTAAGGTTAAGTTAAGGGTAAAGTAAAGGTTAAGGTTAGGTTAGGGTTAATATTAAGGGTAAGTTCAAGGTTATGGGTCTTAAACTTAACCTTCACTATAACCTAACCTTAACCTTAACCTTAACCTAACCTTAACCATAACCTTGACTTTAACCTTCACCCTTAACCTTAACCTAAACTTAACCTTAACCTTGACCTTAACCTTAACCTAACCTTAACCATAACCATAACCATAACCATAACCATAACCTTAACCTTAACCTAACCTTAACCTTGAATTTAACTATAACCTAACACTAACCTTTACCAAACCCTTAACCTTAACATTGTTACACAATAATTTTTCACTATCCCTACAATCCCCATCTTGCACATTGGAGGGTCATTTCTGTGACTAATTAGAAGTGTCATTCCTTAAAAATACCATCATTGCATCCCTTGCCATGAGGACAACATTCCCTCTGTTGACCATTTTATGAGCAGACCACTAAAAACACCTTTTTTTGCCTTGGAGCGAGTGGCCAGTTACACTGCCACACCGAGCTGGAAAATTAACACTGAGCCCATGCCAGTTGGTGCTCTGTCCTAGTTAAAAGTACCCGTGCCAATTTGTTTATGGATTTTTTTTTAAAATAGAGGCGAAGTTTCGATCACAAAAAATTCGTGGATGAGTCATAGGGAGTGGTTCGACTGAATAACCACGGCCTCCCTCCTTTGGCTTCTTGTTTCCACCTTATGGGGAAACCTCCCAAGGGATAAGGCCTCCCTTCCACTATTGTAAGGATCCAAACCTCCTCCTCTCCTCTATAAATATATCCATCTTCCATTGATGTGCTAGTTGAACAGATAGCTGAAAAATTTAGCATAGAGAAGAAGCAATCATAGCTTCGGGAGAACGGTGTAGAGTGTGATTGTTTTTGTGTGTTGAGAACATAGTGAGATATTGGACCTTTGTTCATGAGGGTGTGACAAATGTGCTTGGATACAGACCTGCCAAAGGAGAGCCTCAACATCAAGGCTTGGTTTTAAACTCCCCTTTTCTTTATCATAATAAAATGCATATGATGTTTATCTTCCATTCTTGTTTACATCTATAATGAGATTTCTAGCATTCCTTGATTAGTTAGATAAGTTTTAATTGTTCTATGTTTGTCATGGTGTTACGCTTGTCGTGTTTTCTTGATTGTCTGTACAGGTAATCGAACATTGATAGCAGCGTATATCGAGCTGGGGAAGAGCGACAGATCAAGTAGCTTCGATGGAAGACAACAACATAGCATCAGAATGAGGTAGGTCATATTCCTTTCTCTGAATTTCATTTACAATCTAGGAAGGTAGATGTTAGTATGTTCCCGTAGTTTCTAGACGCACCCTAGGGCTAGAGGGATCGCCTCTATCTGCAAAGGGGATTTACCTGGACAACAAATTGGTGACTCCGCTGGGGAGTTTCCTTTGAGTTTTTCACTCTTTGAGGTCTTAGTCATTTGACGAATTTAATTGAATGAACATTTCCCTATTTGTTCCTATGTTTTTCATCAATTACAATCTTTTATTTTTTCATGAAGTGGTGAGCCTGGTATTGGTTGGGATAAATTCTTTGTTTTTTCCTGTTCAGGCATTGGCACTTTTATTTTTTTGACAGTGGCACTGATTGGCGCTAGTTTTCAGTTAGAAACCCGTGCCAATTGGCCATTGGCACTAGTTTTTAGTGAGCAAGTTGCGCCAGTTGGCACTAGTTTCACCCACAAAAGTCGTGCCAATTTCAGGGTGTATGAAAAATTGAGGTTTTTTCCCTAATTCCTTCACCAGTGTGTCTTTCCCTTCTAGTCCTTTTCTTTGTATGATTTACTCATTCTCCCCTTTACTTTTTCACTTGTGAGTATAGATTACATTGCTCATTGTTCAGCTGAAAAGTCTTCTTTCTATGATTGCTTGATGTAAAAGGGAATGAATGCCTTGTTTTGAGATCATGCTTTGGAAGTCCTTTTTGTGCTTGACCTCATATGTCTTGTAGCCTTTTGAGGAATTTCGTTACAATGTGTTTAAAAAAATGATTGCATTCTTAGTGTTTGTTTGCATCCCTTTTACATTCATCCTTCATTAAGGAAATTTGCATTCATTTAGCATTCGTCTTAGATTTTGCTTTTATTTAAAGTTCATTAGATCACATTGCATTGAAAAGTATTTTTTGAGATTTATCATTGAACTTAGATTACATTGTTTAATGATTGAAAGCTAAAAATCGCATTGAGTGCATTCTATTTCATTAAAATCATGCATTAAGTAGATTCTCATTTCATCGAAAAATGCATTGAGTGCATTCTTATCATTTCAAAAGAAAAAGGAAATTGTTCATAGATTACAATTGCATAGTTTTCAAAAAAAAAAAAAATTGCATAGATTACATTGCATAATTCGCATCATTGAATGTTTTAGATTACTTTTGGATAGTGAAAGTCATCTAATTTGGAAAAATTTTGTTTGCAGTATTGTTGTTTGTTGCATCATTGTTTGAAGCTCTTCCCTTAACTAGATAACATTCATCGAATTGAAAGATTTCTTTTCTCATATAGCTGCATATAGGAGATTTTCATATGACATGCGGTAGGGCCTTGAAATTGAAACCTAATTCAAGATCAACCTTTGAAATTTACTCAATTAACCTAAGGCACCTTGTGCTCCCCGTATTGTTGAGTATATAAAGGGAGACCCCTCCAGGTTGCAATCCTTTTATCCATAGGAAGCTGAGTCTTCCACCTTCTAACCATGATACACCGAACACAGCATTTGGGGAGACTACCTACACGTACATCAAGTCCTTGGTCAATTATTCTTTCATTTGATTGCCAAGGTGTATATGGCAGTTCACGGGAACCTAGTACACCCTTTTGCCTAGACTACCTAAGCAGTCATTTTCGATATTTACTGATTCCATAAATTTCAAAAGATCATCGAGAACTTGTCCGTTCATGCTCGTTTCAACTTGAAAGTGATAGAGTCACCTTTTTCCTGTTTCTCGACTCTTAAAAGATGAAACAGTAGATTTTGGTTTCAGTTTCTTAAAATTAACTGTCCACAAAAGATTCCTGGTTAAATTTAGTTTCCTTAGTGTTTTTTTTTAACGTTTTTTTTTATGGAAACCTTTCCATAGTTTACCAACCAAGGAATCCCCTTCGAAGGGAGTCCTGGTCCTTTTCTTGCTTTTGGGAATGTTGGTGCTCCTTATATGGAAACATTGTCCCTTCCTGGGTTAACTGTTGGGTTTCCTGTTTGGTTATTCTCGACCTCTGTGGCCTTGAGTGTTCCGCCCACTGTACAACCATCTCCTCCACCTGAAAAACATTATGTTGATTCTAAAGTGGAGCTCTCCCCTTCTTCACCTGTTTCTTCATCCTCTTCTCCTACTTTTCCTGGTGAAAGTTTGGATTCTAGTAACCAGGTGGCTAAGAAGAATAAGAAGAAGATGAAGAAGAAGTTAGATAAGCGAGAGGCTAATGCTGCAACTGCTGCTCCTAAGAAGCCTTCCATTGATAAACCATCCAACCTTCCATGGAAAGTCAAATTCCATTGCATGTTGTGCAAAGGTGACCACCTTCTTTAAGACTGCCGTGGCATTCCCAAGGTACTTGAAGTATGGGCTGACGGTCGTCCACCGTTGCCTTTGACTTTCGAAAGTCATGTTGGTAACACATCCTTGACTAGTGCTAATAAGACTCGTAAGAAACAAGGTAAGGTTACCAATCCTTGTAAGTTGTGTGAAGGGCATCGTCTCATTCACATTTGTCCGTACATGGATGAAGCCAAAAGAGTTTTGGATAACCCTACTATTTCTGCACCCTGCCTTTCGGCTGGTTACCAGAAGCTTTCTTCGAGTCTTCCACCAGTTGATTCAATGATTGGTCAAGAGTCATCCTTAGTCGATCCTACTCCCCTGGAAATTCAAATTTAGGAATCCATTCCCGACGAATCATTAGACATGGCATCGGTCGACTTGATCCCGTCTATGGTTCATCATGTCTTTTCCGTCGAGAGTGGATCTCATCTCCTTCATGTTCTTCTTGTTTCATCAGATTCTTCGGACTTGGAGAAAGTTTCTTCTGTCCCTGTAGTTCAATAATTTTCTCCCCTACTCTCAAGATGGAGATCGAGGAAGATGCTCCTCTTGCTCCAGTAACACCGAGGGAAAACCATCTCAGTTCGATGGTACCCCCTCCAAGTAGTTTGGTCACTTCCTTCTATTGGAGTTGATTTGTAGGATACTGCCTTCCGTCTTATGTGCCTTTTGAGATTACAGTAATAAACTTTGATCTGGTCATACCCAGCACCATTATAGATGAAGGCGCGTCTGTTAGTATTTTTTCTTCCATTACTTGGCAGGATTTTGGTTCTCCACCGCTTATTCCTGTTACGCGGAATCTGTTGGCTTTTAACAAAGGAACCAGTCAACCGTTAGGGATCCTTCCGATGTTTCCTATTACTTTGGGAGGGAAAATTGTCCATATGGATGTGATGGTTATTCTAGGCCCCTTGGATTTAAATTTACTCTTGGGGTGTGACTATACTTATGTCATGGATGCTCTTGTCTCTTCCCTCTTTCGTGTGATGTGTTTTCCACACAAAGGTTGGATCAAGACCATTGATCATCTTTCATTCTTTGGTCCTAACATGACATCTGGTCCACCATCATCCCTTTTGGGTCTTTATCCGCCAGTTTTATCTTCCCCGCCGCAAGTTAATTATGTGGCTACCTGTCCCGTGCCCGCATTCAGTGACATTCTCGTTGTGCATCAGGTGCTGGGGGCATTGGGTCCTGATTTTCGAGATGTTGTTCTCCCATCTGATTTGGAACTCTTGGAAGCCATGAATTCTTATTCATCATGAAGAAAGGTCATCGGAGCAGAGTTCGTTTTCTTGTGGCAAGCTCCTTAAAAAATGAAACAAGGTCATCGGAGTAGAGTTCGTTTTCTTGTGTCAAGCTCCTTAAAAAATGAAAAATTATCTTATGAGGATAGTTATTTTAATGTGTCAACCTCGTTAAAATAATGAAACACGTTCCCGTTCAATTCACGTCTTTGTTTAGATCTCATAAAATCCTAGTCGAGTCTTTCCCTTAATCTCGTAATTTGAAGGTTCACTCCATCTGCCTTTCATATGGATTGAAGCTTGGGGGATATGTACCTAAAATTAATTCACCATGCTGGGGGCATGCTTACTTTTTCAAGCATAGTTTGTTTCCATTTCAAGCTTGTGTAAAAACGAAACCAGTTTCAAGCATAGTTTACCTTTGTTTCAAGCTTGTGTAAAAATGAAACCAACTTCGAGCAAAGTTTCCTGATTTCAAGCTTGTGTAAAAATGAAACCATTCCCTTTTTACCTCTCATGATTTCCATCTTATCAGCCCGTTTTTCCAGATGAGACTTGGTTTTCTCATTCCACCGTCACTATTTGCTTGGCCAATCATATGCCTTCACTTGGTTTTTTTACCCATTCCTGAGGAACCGCTGCGATGAGTGGTATTGTTAGCCAGCCTCTTGAACTTTACTTGTTTTGAGCAATTACGCCATTACTGGAACTAGTTGTTACCATTTATACCACTCATTCCTCTAGGAGGAGTCAAATTTCAGCTTTTTTCTTACTCTCTAAAATTGGAAAGATTGCCGAGATTCTTATTGTTTTGAACTTGTTAAATGACTGCGAAACTATATCTACCCAGTATACGTTTACCCATTTTTTGGGATGGGATGGATTATTTACGAAAACGGAATACCTTAGCCTATCACAAATAAGAGGTTCTCTCAGACACAGTTTTCTACCTTTTCGGATTTGTGAGACTATCTATGAAAAGGGACTACTGGAGTTTTCTTTTTCGCTTTCTTTTCAAACTCTTTAAATATGAAAAGATGTCGAGTTCTTCCTTTGTCAGACTCGTTAAAAAATGATGACATCGAACTCCGTCGTTACGACGTTATTCGAGTTCCTCCTTCCTAGGGCTCGTAAAATGTACTAGGATGGATTTGTCCGAAGGACAAACTTATATGACAAGCATATGGTATCCTCTTCAAGCTTGTGTAAAAAATAAAGAGGTACCCGCCAAAAATGGTGGGGGAAAATGGAATTTTTTCATCAGTTGTGTCGGTAGTATGTCACTTTTGAACATCACACTTGTCTGCAGTTCGTGTCGGGTTGGGATATCTTCATTCTGTCAATTTTCCTCCATGGATTTGGGAAATATGTTTGCCTCTCATTCGATTACTGATTTTTTCAACATGACCTCTGATCCTATTTGAGTCAAATGCTGCCAAATTCTAGAGTCGTGTCACCGATATGTTCAAGAGAAAACCCTTCTGCAGTTTGTACATTCCTTGATCCTTTGTTTTAGTATTGATTCACACTCATATTACATCCTCTGTTTCGTGTCGATGATTTGGGATTCATTATGACCCTCCTTCAACGGATCACTTCCTGTCGACTTCAACTCATTATCCATGAAGTTGATCTAGAGACTCCTTTCTGGTACCTTAGAGCTGCATGCCCTAATAGCAAGTTCTTCACATTTGACAACAGTTTCACATCATTGGCCATCGATAGGGTGATTTCACGGGTGTTCGACTTCAGATCACTGTTCACATTTCATGGATTTTACTAGTAGTATCTTGAGAGCCAATGACATTATGGGTGGTTTCTCTCGCACTTGTTAACGGTTCACATCATTGACCGGTAATCAATTGATTTTCTAGCATGTTCGACTTCAATGCATCTATTCACATGTTGGAATTTATACTTTGATCGGGTGGTGTTGGAGCACAGGACCCTGGGCTTCGATCACAAAAGTATAGCTTGCGAGGAGTGATGAGTCATTCATGATTATATACATAATTATTTAGATGGATGGCTGCGACCATACCATGGGTTCTCTTGTTTTGATCCTCTCTATATGGATGGTTGCGCCCATACCATGGATCTATTTCATATGATCCCTTTATTTGGATGGTTGTGTCCATGCTGAGGATCCATTCACATGATCCTTTTATTGATGGATAGTTGCGCCTATACAATGGATTCATGTATTTTCAACAGATATTTTAGTTATGTATATGTATCTATGCTTTATTTGTAGGTCTCCCAGCAACAGCGTCTAGTTCCTTGCACGTACTTGTAAATTATTTCACCCATCACTCATGTTCGGACTTCATACTTTAGGGGGCATCTGTTACACAGTAATTTGTCACTATCCCTACAATCCCCATCTCACACATTGGAGGGTCATTTCTGTGACTAATTAGAAGTTTCATGCCTTGCAAATACCATCATTACATCCCTTGCCATGAGGAAAACATTCCCTCTATTGACCATTTCCTGAGCAGACCACTAAAACCACCTGTTTTTGCCTTGGTGCGAGTAGCCAGTTACACTCCTGTGCCGAGCTGGAAAATTAACACTGATCCCACGCCAATTGGCGCTCTATCCCAGTTAAGCACCCGCACCGATCTATTTATGGAATTTTTTTTTAAAATAGAAGAGAAGTTTCGATCACAACAACTTCATGGATGAGTCATAGGGAGTGGTTCGACTGAATAACCACGACCTCCCTCCTTTGGCCTCTTGTTTAAACCTTATGGGGAAACCTCCCAAGGGATAAGGCCTCCCTTCCACTATTGTAGGATCCCAACCTCCTCCTCTCTTCTATAAATATGGCCATCTTCCATTAATGTGCTAGTTGAACAGAAAGCTGAAAAAGTTAGCATAGAGAAGAAGCAATCATAGCTTCGGGAGAACAGTGCAGAGTGTGATTGTTTTTGTGTTTTGAGAACATAGTGAGATCTTGGACCTTTTTTCATGAGGGTGTGACAAACATGCTTGGATATAGACCTGCCAAAGGAGAGCCTCAACATCAAGGTTTTGTTGTAAACTCCCCTTGTCTTTATCATAATAAAATGCATATGATGTTTATCTTCCATTCTTGTTTACATCTATAATGAGATTTCTAGCATTCCTTGATCAGTTAGATAGGTTGTAATTTTTCTATTTTTTTCGTGGTGTTACACTTGTCTTGTTTTCTTGACTATCTGTTCAGGTAATCGAACGTTGATCGCAGCGTGTATCGAGCTGGAGAAGAGTGACAGATCAAGTAGCTTCGAAAAAATATGACAACATAGCATCAGAACGAGGTAGGTAATTTTCCTTGCTCTGAATTTCATTTAAAATCTAGGAAGGTAGATGTTAGTATGTTCCCGTAGTTGCTAGACCCACCCTAGGGCTAGAGGGAACACCTCTGTCTGTAGAGGGGATTTACCTGGACAACAAATGTTAACATGACTAAACCTGTAACATGAACCTTAACCGTTACCCTTAACCCTAACCTTACCCTTAGCCTTAATCTTAACATGAGGTTAAGATTATGGTTAAGGTTAAGGTTAATGATAAGTTAAGGTTAAGGTTAAGATTACGGGTTTAGTCAAGTTAAGGCTAAGGTTAAGGGTTTGGTCAAGGTTAGGGTTAGGTTAAAGTGAAGGTCAAGGCTAAGGTTAAAGTTAAGGCTAAGGTTAACGTTATGGGTAAGGTTAAGGTTAAGGTTAGGTGAAGGTTAAGGTGAGGTTAAGGTTAGGTTAAGGTTAACCTTGACCTTGACCTTATTCTTAACCTTAACCTTACCCTTAACCTAACCTTAACCTTAAGGTTAAGGTTAAGGTTCAGTTAATGTTAAGGGTGAAGGTTAAGGGTAAGGTTAAGTTTAAGGTTAGGTAAAGGGTGAAGGTTAAGGGTAAGGTTAAGGTTAAGGCTATGGTTTTAGTCAGGTTAAGGTTAACGTTAAGGGTTTGGTTAAGGTTAGGTTATAGCTAAGGTTAAGGTTAAGGTTAAGGTTAAGGATAGGGTTAAGGTTAGGGGAAGGTTAAAGTTAAACTTAAGGTTAAGGTTAAGGGTAAAGTTAAGGTTAAGGTTAAGGTAATAGTGAAGGTCAAGGTTAGGATAAGGTTAAGGTTTGGTCAAGGTTAGGGTTAGTTTATAATTAACCTTAACCTTAACCTTAGGGATACGTTATAGTTAAGGTTAAGGTTATAGGTTTAGTCAGGTTAAGGTGAAGGTTAAGGGTTTGGTCAAGGTTAAGGTTAAGGGTTTGTTCAAGGTTAAGGTTAAGGTCAACGTTAAGGTTAAGATAAGGGTAACGTTAAGGTTAAGGTTAAGGTTACGTTAAGGGTTTGGTTAGGGTAAGGTTAGGGTTAGTTTATAGTTAAGGTTACGAGTTTAGTCGGGTTAGGGTTAAGGTTAAGGGTAAAGTCAAGGTTAAGACTAGGTTAAGGTTAAGGTTAGGGTTAAGGTTAATTTTGAGGTTAGGGGAAGGTTAAGGTTAAGTTAGGTTAAGGTAGGGTTAAGGCTACGGTTAGGTTAAGGTTAACGTTAGGTTAAGTTAAGGTTAAAGTCAAGGTTAAGGTTAGGTTAAGGGTAAAGTTAAGGTTAAGGTTAGGCTAAGGTTAAGGTTACGGTTAAGGTTAAGGTTAGGTTATAGTTAGGTTATGTTAAGAATAAAGTTAAGGTTAAGGTTCAGGTTAAGGTTATGGTTAAGGTTAGGGTAAGGTTAAAGGTTAAGGTTAAGGTTACGGATTTAGTCAGGTTAAGGTTAAGGGTAAAGTCCAGGTTAAGGTTAGGGTTAGGTTATAGTTAAGGTCAAGTTAAGGTTAGGTTAAGGTTAAGGTTACAGGTTTAGTCAGGTTAAGGTTAAGGTTAAGGGTAAAGGTTAAGGTTATAGGTCTTAATCTTAACTTTACCTTTAACCTATCCTTAACCTAACCTTAACCTTAACCTGACTAAACCGATAACCTTAACCTTAACCTTAACCTAACCTTAACCTTTACCTTAACTATAACCTAACCCTAATCTTGACCAAACCTTAACCTTAACCTTAACCTTCTGATAACCTTAACCTTAACCTTTACCTTAACTATAACCTAACCCTAACCTTGACCAAACCCTTAACATTAACCTTAAGGTTATAACTAAGATAAGGATAGGGCTATGTTATAGTTAAGGTTAATGTTAGGTTAAGTTAAGGTTAAGGTTATGGTTAAGAGTAAATTCAAGGTTAAGGTAAAGTTAAGGTTAAGGTTAGGTTAAGGTTAAATTAAGGGTAAGGTCAACGTTAAGGTTAAGGTTAGGTAAAGGTTAAGGTTAGGGTTAATGTTAGGGTAAGGTTAGGGTTAGTTTATAGTTAAGGTTAAGGTTAAGGGTAAGGTTAAGGTAAATATTATGGTTAAGGTTTGGTCAAGGCTAGGGTTAGGTTATAGTTAAGGTCAAGTTTAATTTTAGGTTAACGGTAAAGTCAAGGATAAGGGTAAGGTTAGGTTAAGGGTAACATTAAGGGTAAAGTCAAGGCTAAGGTTAAGGGTAAGGTTAAGGTTAGTGTAAGGTTAAGGTTAAAGTTAAGGTTAAGGTCAAGGTTAAGGGTAAAGTTAAGGTTAAGGTTACGGTTAAGGTTAAGGTTAAGGTTATGGTAAATGTTAGGTTAAGGTTCAGGTTAAGGTTAAGGTTAGGGGAAGGTTAAGGTTAAGGGTTTGGTCAAGGTTGGGGCTAAGATTAAGGTTAAGGTTAAGGTTAATTATAACCTAAACCTAACCTTGTCCAAACCCTTAAGGTTAAGGTGAAGGTTAAGGTTAAGGTTAAGGCTTTGGTTAAGGTTAGGTTAAGGTTAAGGTTAAGGCGTTGGTCAAGGTTAGGGTTTGGGGTAAGATTAGGGTAAGGTTAGGATTAAGGTTGGGGGAAGGTTAAGGTTAAATTTAGGTTAAGGCAAGGCTTAGGCTAAGGTAAGGTTAAGGTTAAGGGTTTGGTATGGGTTAGCGTTAGGTTATAGTTAAGGTTAAGGTTAGGTTAAGGGTAAAGTTAAGGTTAATGTTTTGGTCAAGGTTAGGGGTAGGTTATAATTAAGGTTAAGGTTAAGGTTAAGGTTAGGGTTAAGGTTTAGGATAAGGTTAAGGTTAAGAATTTGGTCAAGGTTAGGGTTATGGTTAACGTTAAGGTTAAGATTAAGTTTAAGGTTAAGGGTGTAAGTTAAGGTTAAGGGTTAAGCTTAAGGTTAAGGTTAGGGGAAGGTTAAGGTTAAGGTTAAGGTTAAGGGTTTGGTCAAGGTTTGGGTTAGGTTATAGTTATGGTTAAGGTTAAGGTTAAGGGTTAGTTCAAGGTTAAGGTTAAGGGTTTGGTCAAGGTTAAGGTTAAGGGTTTGGTCAATTTTAGGGTTAGGTTATAGTTAAGGTTAAGGTTAAGGTTAAGGTTCGGGTTACGGGTTTAGTAAGGTTAAGTTTAAGGGTTTTGTTAAGGTTAGGGTAGGTTATAGTGAAGGTTAAGGTTAAGTTAAGGGTAATGTCAAGGTTAGTGTTAAATTTAACATTAAGGATAAGGGTAAGGTCAAGGTTAAGGTTACAAGTCTTAACCTTAACCTTCACTATAACCTAACCTTAACCTTAACCTTAACCTGAACCTTAACCATAACATGAACCTGAACCTTAACCTTAACCTTAACCTTAACTTTAACTATAGCCTAACCTAACCTTAACCTTAACTATAACCTAACCCTAACCTAGACCAAAACCTTAACCTTAACCGTAACCTTAGCTTTAACCTTAACCTTAACCTAACCGTAACCTTAACCTTAACCTTCCCATAACCATAAATTTAGCCTTAACCTTAACCTAACCTTAACCTTAACTTTAACGTAACCTTAACCTTAACTATAACCTAACCATAACCTTACACGATCCATAACCTTAACTATAACCTAACCCTCACCTTAACCTTACCCTTAACCTAACCTTCACCTTAACCTTGACATTGACCTTAAGATTAAGGTTAAGGTTACATTAAGGGTAAAGTGAAGGTTAAGGTTAGGTTATGGTTAAGGTTAAGGTTAAGGTTATGGGAAGGTTAAGTTTAAGATAAGGTTAAGTTAAGGTTAAGGTTAAGGTTAAGGTTAGGCTAAGGTTAAGGTTAGGTTAAGGGTAAGGTTAAGGCTACGGGTAAAGTTAAGGTTAAAGTTAGGATAAGGTTAGGGTAAGGCTAAGGTTAAGTTTAGGTTAAGGTTAAGGTTAAGGTTAAGGGAAGGTTAAGGTTAAAGTTAGGTTAAGGTAAATGTTATGGGAAGGTTATGTTAAGGTCAAGGTTAGGTTAACCTTGACATTACCCTTAACCTAACCTTAACCTTAACTATAACTTAACCCTAACATTGACCTTAACTTTACCCTTAACCTTAACCTTAACCTTAACTATAACCTAACCCTAACCTTACCCTAACTAGAATCGTAACCTTAACCTTACCTTAACATAACTTAACCTTAACCTTGACCTTGACCTTAACCTTAAACTTAACCTTACCCATAACCTTAACCTTAACTTTACCCTTATGATAACCTAAACCTTAACCTTACCCTTAAGGTTAAGATAAGTTCAAGGGTAAGGTCAACATTAAGGTTAAGGTTATGGTTATGGGAAGGTTAAGGTTATGGTTATGGCTAGGGGAAGGTTAAGGTTAAGGTTAGGGGAATGTTAAGGTTAAGGTTAAGGTTAGGGTTAGGTTATGGTTAATTTTAAGGTTAGGCTAGGGTAAATTTAAGGTTAAGGTTATGGTTATGGTTATGGGAAGGTTAAGGTTAAGGTTAAGGTTAAGGGGTTGAGGTTAGGTTAAGGGTGAAGTCAAGGGTAAGGTTAAGGTGAAGGGTAAGGTTAAGGTGAAGGTGAAGGTTAAGGTTAAGGTTAATGTTAAGGTTAAGTTTAACCTTAACCTTAACCTTAAACTTAACCTTAACCTTCAGCCTTAACCTTAACCTTAACCTTCACCCTTAACCTTAACCTTAACCTTAACCTTTACCTTAACCTTCACTATAACTTAACCTTAACCTTGACCTTAACTATAACCTAACCTTGACCTTAGCCTTAACCTTACCTTTAGCTTACCCTTAAAATTAAAATTAACCTTACCCTTAACCTTAACCAAACCCTTAATGTTAGCCTTAACCTACCCTTAACCTTGACCTTAACCTTAACTTAACCTAACCTTAAACTTAACCTTAACAATAACCTAACCCTAAACTTCACCAAACCCTTAACGTTAACCTTATCTTAAACTTAACCTTAAAATTAACCTAACTATAAACTTACCCTTAACCTTAACCTTGACCTTAACTATAACCTAACCCTCACCTTGACCAAACTCTTAACATTAACCTTAACCTAACCTTAACCTTGACCACAACTTAACCTTAACCTTAACCTAACCCTAACCTTAACTTTACCCTTAACCTAACCTTAACCTTAACCTCAACCTAACCCTAACCTTAACTTTACCCTTAACATTAATCTTAACCTTAACCTTAAACTTAACCTAATCTTTACCTTAACCTAATCGTAACCTTAACCTAACCTTAACCTTAGCCTTAACCTTAACCTAACCATAACCTTAACCTTAACCTTAACCTAACCCTAACCTTAAATTTACCCTTGACCTAACCTTAACCTTAACCTTAACCTGACCCTAACCATAACTTTAGCCTTAAACTACCCTTAACCTTAACCTTATCTTAACCTTAACCTAACCTTAACCTTTACTTTACCCTTAACGTAAACTTAACCTTAACCTTAACATTAACCTTACCTTATGTTAGGAATCTGTAATTAGCAAGATTGACAAAGTCCAATCACAGAAAAAACATATTTTCAACCACTTTGGGATTCTAGGATCTAGCCCTCCTGAATCCAGAGAGGAATCTCTCCAATAAGTGCAAAGATGGATTTGTCTTTGAAGTTTTGGGTAATGATATTAGGCTAGCTATGAAGGCCGAGGGTTTTGTTTTGTTTTTGGATGATTGAGCATGATTATTATTTGAGGGGAAAGTTCTAAGTGTAAACAGTTTCAAAGGTGAGAAGTTGCAAGCAACTAGAACATCTTTGGCTAAAAGATAGATATAACGTTGGTTTTTAGTCCATTGGGCTATGGAGTCATAACATGGCTTTAATTTAGCAACAACATCAAGAGTGATCCAAGGGGAAAGTCATCTATATCACAAGATTATTGAGATTAAAATGATGGAATGGAAACAATAAAGTGTTGGAGGGGTGGAAACTGATAATAATTTCACCAAGTATTTATAGTCAGTCCAAACAAGAAAAGCCTCTTAAGTAACTGTTTAAAACCAACCGAGAATAGGGCTAACCATAGAATTCTTGGGAAAGTTTGTATTAAAGCAGCTTAATCGACAAAAAATCCAGTAATCCACATTATTACCTTCAGAAAGTATGAAAACACGTAAGAGAAACAAAGTGCAACTTAAGATCAGATAAGGTACTTTTAAACCTGGTCTGCTTTTAGCCAACACTAAGGGAAAACTTCAGAATCTTCCTTTGGAGAAATAAATCTAGAAAATAGGGCACACCATCACTTTTCTAGTCTAACTTTAATAAGAAAATAATGAAAATAACATTCAAGAACAATGTTTAAAGAAAATAGTAGGACGAGGGAACGCCAGCATTCATAACTGCTTAGACTATATTGAATCATTCTTAAATAAACAAATTGGAGGAAAAAATTGAGATAAAGCTTATCAGTCAGAGAATGGTACTGGTAAACAGTAAATCCTAACTCTATAAATTTTGTTCTTTATCAGAGAATAGTGAACAATATGACATACATAGAAGGAACAAACAATAACAAAGAAAGGAGCACTTCACCAGTGATATAGACCAAGATCCCAAGAATCAGCTTGTTATTGATGTCAAACCAGTTATAGTCTTCAGGTCCAATGTTTCAGTTCAGCAATCATCTTCACTTTTTAGCCTAACTATTCTATCACAAGCAGAGCTTCAAGAGCCAGTGAACACTATTTAGAAGTAGAAATCTCAAGCTCAAGTATATTTCAAAGTTATGCAACCAACATTTTCTCATCTTCTACATAAGTATTTATAGAAGAATGAGGAGGTGAGATCTAATAAAAGATCTCCCAAGATAATTAATATAGTCTTAATGGCTTCTTGGCCTTTAAGGGGCTCGATGAAGAATTTTACAGATGTTCCATCTGTATTACTTGTTTTACATTTAAGATTAAGCTTGGTGGGAGCTTTTGTTGACTTTTGAGGCTCTGTGTCATGAATGTAATAACTCTGCTGATATTTTTACATTAAATTCCTTTGGCAGAATTAATTCTTTGGCTGCGTTGAGGCAAATATTTGTTTTTGATCAATAACTTCGGCCTCTGTTTGAATGCTTTGAGGCATAGGTGGCTTTGTGGTAGCTGGGAGGAATCAATTTTCTTCAGATGTGGTGGTGGAAACTTTTCTGTCTGATAAAACACTTATGATTTTCTTTAACTGTGTTTTAATTTGGAGGATTAGGCTTTTGATAATCAATCTTAGCCGTAATCCCCCAAATTTTCTTCAATCTTCTGTTCTGTTGTGGCAGGTCTTCAACATTGATACTCTTTTGTTTGTTTAAATAACACTTTGTCTTGTTGATGTGCAGGACACGCAGGGCTCATATGGCATCAATGCCTCATGAAACATTGACGAGACATGGAGTTTGAGCTCTACAAATGGTTCCCTTTGATAAATCAAAAGCACGGGTATAGTCATTCCCAGCCTCTGGCTTTCCCTTTTGTTGTAATGGAAAAACCATTCAAACCTGCAAAACACAAAAAAAATTTAAGAAATCCTGCATTATTTGGGAAAACTGCTTCAGAGGGCGTGGGGAGAGAGCATGGCCGTTGGATGGAATCATCCAATGGTTGTGATTCATTAGAAGTGGTCAAAAGGAGAGCGAGGAAGGAGAATAAGTCAAATCCGTCGATCGTGCAGAGATCAACGGTGGGGATTACGCGTTGAAATCATCTTGGTGGAAGGCGGAGGGAGATGAAACCATGAGGGAAAGATCTGGGACTGTCCGATCTGGACACGTGGACAGTCCAGATCCAATTGGAGGATCACAATCGGCGGGGGAAAAAACAAATGTTAAAAATGCACGCGATGAAAAGATCCAATGCAATCAATTGTGGACCGTTGATCTGAGGGCTAGATCAATGGTGGGGAGTGAATCGAGAATCGGTGATCAGAGGTGGGCTGAGAAAAGTAATTAGATGCACCCGATCGAAAACCCCGATGCGATTAGATGAAAACCATCAATCTGCAGATCAGATCGACGGTGGGAGATGCGTTGGGAGATCGCAATCGGCGGGGTAATGAACTTGGAGTGCGACGGAGTGATTGAGTGTTCGTCGTTGATCTGAGGATCAGATCAATGGTGGGGAGTGAATCAGAGGGATGTCAATTGGGGGGGACAAACAAATGTAGTGAATGAAAATTGCGATGCGATGATTTTGGGGCTGTCGATCTGTAGATCAGATCGATGGTGGAGGATGGATCAGGGACCGCCGATCGGAGGTGGAATGAAACAAATGCACCCCACAAAATTTTTGATGTGAAGTAGCGCGGCCTGTTTGATCATCTGTAGATTAGCGGTCGATATCGTTTTAAACTTTTCACGGGCGGAAACCCTTTATAGCATATAAAAACCAAAAAATTTAATAAAACAAAGGTTTTGGTGGCGGAATATATATATATGAAATGGTTGGCACCCATCTACGGGGCCGTGGGTTTATATGAAGAGCCATAGGCCCGAGGCTTTTTATAATAAAGGGCCAATCGCATCAGAGAAATGAAGCGGGTCTATTTCAATCAACCCATTTTACATTAAAAACATAACTCCGGTGCATTAGACCAAAAATTTAGGTAAGTGGGTTTTATGAATTAACAAAGGAAAATATCAATCGGACAGGGTTTATTCATTAGATTGAGCGCCCGATTGCGGGCCTCTAGTTTTGTGAAGCGGCAAAAGGACTGGGGCTCATATATAATAGAGCTAATCGCATCAGAGGCTTTTATGAAAGCTAAAGACTTGCACTCACTAATTACTTCCGATGCGATAAGCGCCCGATGGGCATAGTGCTTGGTTTGTAGGACGTGGGCATGTGGGGGAAGTGGTTTAGGATTTTGGCCCAAGGGGGCTTAAACCCTTATACAAAAATATGTATTTTTTATGATTTTCTCTAGTTTTCAAAAGGTTTTGAGGGTTTCGATAAGGCAAAGAAAAAGTCTTAAACCTTATCAAAGGGGTTTTGATGGAGGGGAAAGGGGAAAAAATATGAAAATGAAGGATTTTATGGGGAATAAACGGGTGAAAATGAGGTTATTTTTGGAAGTGGAAGGAGGGGGAAAAAGGCCTTTGGAGTAGTATTTCCTCAATGAAATCAGCAGAATTTCAGAGTTTTTAAGATGGAAACAACAGTGAAGATTTGGACAGAGGCATGAGGCCTTCAAAAGTCTTCAAGAGATAACATATTTTATTAATAAAACATATTTCTTGAAGACTCCAAAAATGTTTTAGCTAACATTTGTTATAACAAATTTTATAGTTGGCTAACACCTTAACCTTAACCTTAACCTTACCTTGACCTTAACTATAACCAAACCCTAACCTTGACCAAAGCCTTAACCTTAATCTTAACTTGAACCTTTACCCTAAACTTATCTTAACCTCAACCTAACCTTAACCTTGACTTTACCCTTAACGTATCCTTAACCTTAACCTTAACCTTAACCTTAATCCAACCTTAACCTAACCCTTAACCTTAACCTTACCTTGACCTTACCCTTAACCTAATCTTAACCTTAACCTTGACGTTAACCTTAACCTTAACCCTTAACCTTAACCTTTACCTAACCTCACCCTTAACCTAACCTTGACCTTAACTATAACCTAACCCTAACCTTAACCTTAACCTTGACCTTAAGTTAACCCAACATTAACCTTGACCAAACCCTTAACTTAACCTTAACCTTGACTTTACCCTTAACGTAACCTTATCCTTGACCTTAACCTTACCCTTAACATTAACCTTAACCTTAACTTTACCCTTAACCTTAACCTTAACCTTACCCTAACCTTAACCTTAACCTTGACATTGACCTTGACCTTAACCTTAGCTTATGTTGTGTAGCCAGCTCTAAAAATAGAATAAAAGAGATAGTAATGCCTTATAAATAAGCCACTTCGAGGGGGAAACATCCAATCCATTACATGAATGAAAAATTCTTGGATGATACAATTTACAAAACCTCCTTTCTATATATAGGAGTCCATGTGGCGATAATGTAATCCTAGTGGGCCACAATGTAATCCTAGCCGACCTAACAATAATAATTTAAGGGCACAATAATAACAAAATGGGGGTTACAAGGGTATAACAATAAGGGGTTTACACTAACAATAATAAGGGGCTATACTAGTGATATAGGGACCTAACATGCCCCTCTCCTTCAAAAAAATTGTTGTCCTCAACACTTGAGTAGCTCTGGGTGCTTCTGTATAAAATTCTCATCCTCCCATGTAGAATCTTCAGTGGGTAAGTTCTTCCACTTGATGAGATACTCTGAAATTGATCGATTTTGTATTTGTCAAGTTCTTGTTTCCATGACCACTTTAGGTTCCAATATGAGTCTTCCTTCCTCATCAAGTTTTGGCAATATTGTTTGAACTAGAAGATTTTCACCTATAACCTTCTTTAAGCATGAGACATGGAAAACTGGATGCACTCGTGAAGAAGCAGGAAGCTCCAATTTGTATGACATAGTACCAATATTTTGCAACACCTTGTAAGGACCATAGTACTTTGGCGATAATTTATTATCCTTCTTAGCTTGCTTGAGGGACATTTGTTTATATGGTTGTAGCCGTAAAAATACCCAATCTCCTACATCAAAACTTCTCTCGTTGCGATGTTGATCTGCCTATTGTTTCATTCGATTTTGTGCCAAATACAGGTTATCCTTTAAGAGTTGGAGAACTTCTTGCTGATGCTCGATGTGATCTTCCACTGCTTGAACCTTCGAATTTTCCCTCAAAGATGATATAATGGATGGTGGATGATATCCATAAAGTTCCATAAATGGGGTCATTTTTGCTGCAGTATGGAAGGAAGTGTTATACCACCATTCAGCGAGAGGTAACCACTTGACCCATTGTGTTTATTTATCAAATACAAAACAACGAAGATATCCTTCCAAACATTTATTTACTATCTCAGTTTGACCATCAGATTGAGGATGATAAGATGAGCTATGAGCTAAATGAGTACCCAAACAAGAAAATAACTCCATCCAAAAATTTCCAGTAAAAATGGGATCTCTGTCACTCACAATAACCCTTGGGCTTCCATGCAGCTTTTGAATTCTGTCCATAAATGTAGTAGCAATTGTACTTGCATTAAATGGATGAGATAATGCACAAAAGTGTGCATACTTGGTAAGTCTATTAACTACCACCATGATGACACTCTTTCCTTCGGACTTAGGTAAACCTGTGATACAATCCATTGAAATCTCCTCCCAACGTTGACTTGGAATGGATAAAGGTTGTAGAAGTACTAGGATCTTAATTGTCTCAACTTTATTTTGCTGGAAAATAAAAAATTCTGCCACAAAATTTTGAATATCAGATTTAGGGCCATCCCAAAAAAATTCTTTCTTCACCCTGTGGTAAGTTTTTAAAAATCCCGAGTGTCCTCCTAAAGGAGAAGTGTGCAATTCTAGAAGAATCTTTTGTTTTAGTTGGGCATTCTTACAAAGATATAAGCGGTCTTTGTACCATAAGGAATCATTTTTCCAACTGAGTGTATCAGATGTACAAGGATCTTACTGCAAATTTTGAATGAGTTTCCATACATCTTTGTCCTTCTTCCATTCCTCTCTTGCTTTGGTTATCCAATCTGGTTGGATAATAGAAATGGCACAAAGCAATGCTTCCACCTCTTCATTCTTTCTTGAGAGTGCATCTGCAACAACATTAATCTTTCCTTTTTTTTACATTATTTCAAAGTCATAACCCAACATCTTTGTGACCCATTTTTGCTACTCTTCTGAAGATAGTCTTTGTTCCAAAAAGTGTTTAAGACTATCATGATCAGTTTTTACCTTGAAGTGTCTTCCCATTAGGTAAGTTCTCCATTTAGTTAGTGCATGTAGTATTGCTAACATTTCCTTCTCATAAATAGGTTTCTATAAATACTTTCCTTTGATTGGACGACTTTCAAAAGCAATGGGTCTTCCTTCCTGCATTAAAATAGCACCAATTCCATTTCCTGAGGCATCACATTCCACAATAAACATTTTTGTGAAGTCTGGCATAGCTAAGACCAGTGCTAGGCACATTTCCTCTTTAAGATGTTCAAACACCTTAGTTGCTTCAAGAGTCCATGAAAATGCATCTTTCTTCAATAATGTTTTTAGAGATGCTGCTATTGTCCCATAATTCTTAACAAACTTGTGATAATACCCTGTTAACCT
This sequence comes from Pinus albicaulis, assembly GCA_034641835.2. Lineage (NCBI taxonomy): Eukaryota > Viridiplantae > Streptophyta > Pinopsida > Pinales > Pinaceae > Pinus > Pinus albicaulis. The sequence continues at coordinate 348,926,599 of CM076580.1, forward strand.
GAGAAATCCTCACAACTGCTTTATGGTTGTGGGGACTTCCCATTCCTTAATGGCTTTAATTTTGTTAGGGTCTACTTTAACACCCTCGTGAGATACAATGTGACCCAGATATTCATCCTCTTGTACTCCAAAGAAACATTTGGATGTTTTTTCATATAATTATTTCTCCTGCAATATTTTGAGCACCATGTCAACATGTTCAACATGATCCTTCCATGACCTGCTATAGATTAGTATATCATCAAAAAATACTAGCACAAATTTTCTAAGGAAGGGTTTGAAAATGGAATTCATCAACCCTTGAAATGTAGAAGGTGCATTGGTAAGGCCAAAATGTATGACCAAAAATTCATAATGACCCTTATGAGTTCGAAATGATGTTTTTGGAATATCTTCAGTCTTCATTCTAATTTGATGATATCCTGAACGAAGATCCAACTTGGTAAAATAAATTGCTCCATGTAATTCATCCAATAATTCATCAATCACAGAATGGGAAATTTATCTTTAATGGTGAGCTTATTGAGCTCCCTATAATTCGGACACATGCGCCATGATCCATCCTTCTTGTGTACCAATACTACAGGAGCAGAGAAAGAACTTTGACTAGGTTGAATTATACCCGCCTCTAACATTTTTGAAATCATACGTTCAATTTCGCTCTTTTGGAAGTAAGGATATCTATAAGGCCTGATGTTTGGAGGAACACTTCCTGGAATCAAATGAATAGCATGATCATGATCACGAATAGGTGGGAGTCCTTTGGGAGTTTCAAACACCTTGGAATGATTGTCCAAGACTTGTTGGAGATCTACAGAAATAGATGATTTTGATGTTGGAACTTCTAGTGAGCATAATTGTGCAATGACGCCTCATTGTTCTTTCTTTAGAAGCTTTGTCATGACATTAGAGCTTATTATATTTTATGGCTTCCCTGGAATACCCCGTATTTCAACTTCCTTTCCTCCTGAAAATTTTTTCAAGAAAAGTTCTTGAAAATTAAAAGCTACCATCCCAAAAGATTGTAACCATTGTACTCCTAGTACAACATCAACACCTCCCATAGGAATGGAAAGCATTGTACTATTCAATACATATTCCCCCATGGTTACCTTGATATTATGGCATTTTCCAGAGCAATTTATAGTTCCTCCATTTGCAACCATCACTTGACATTCTGGTGCTGGGTATAGGAAACAATTTAATTCCTTGGCTACCTTATAATGAATAAAATTATGGGTGCTACCTGAATCAATCAAAACTATTACCTTTTTCTTCCTTATATGTCCTTCTATATTGAGAGTTTGAGGAGTGGTAATTCCTGCCAGTGCATTACACGATATGGTCGGATTCATTTCTTCCTCTTCTAGGGCTGGTTCCTGGTGTATATCCTCTTCTTGTTCATTTTCTTCTTCCTCTTCACAATCTATTTAAAATAATTTCTTCTCAGCACACTTATGGCCTTTTGTGTATTTGCTATCACAACTGTAGCAAAGCCCTTTTTCTCTTTTTTCTTCCAATTGTTGTGGTGTCAACCTTGTAGGTTGTGGAAATCTAGGCGTAGCAACACTTCCTTCTTTATAGAATTGAGTGGTAGGCTTCCTTGTCGCCATTATTTTACATTCAACTTTTCTTGCCAACCTGAATTCCTTCTCCAATGAATCTGGTTCCAAAACACGAACTTCATGTTGGATGTTATCCTTTAAAGTGCCTATGAAGAGATCGATCCTGTGTTCCTCTGGAATATCAGTTACCCTTATATTCAATTTTTGGAAGTCCTCAATGTGCTGCCCCACTAAACCCTTTTGTTTGAGATTTATCAATTGGCTAAAGAAGGTGTTTCTCTTTATATCCTCATAATGTGCTATCATTTCCTCCGTAAAAATTGACCAAGTGACAATTTTTTTGTGGGAGAAAATTCATCGATACCATCCAAATGTATTTTGTTCTAAATGTAAAGTTGTAATGTGTACCTTTTGTGTGTTTTGCACATTATGGAGATCAAAATATTGCTCCATCTGTAGTATCCATGTTACAGGATCCTTTCCATCAAACTTCCTCATATCCATTTTTTGAATATGGTGGTTCTTCCCGCCAACATTAGAGTTTATGAAATCATGATTAACATTTATTTTTTTCTCATCATGAGGTTCTTCTACTATCTTTTCACCATTAGGAAACATTTCTTGTATCAACTTTGTCAAACCTTCTGTCTTCTTTTAGATCATTCTTCATGTTTTCCATGTTGTCTTTCATGTCATCCATCTTAGCTTCCATGCCATCCATCTTAGCTTCCACGCCTTTCTTCAAACCGTCCATCTTCGCTTCCATGCCTTTCTTCAACATTTCCATTTCATTTTTTGTTGCTCTTTGCGAGAGTGAAATTTTTTGCACTTGCTCTTGTAATTTTGATAGATCATGTTGCAATTCTTCATCTTCATGAGTCATAGTAGAGCCTTTTGAAGGCTTAATGGGTGTTGAATTATTTTTACAGGGCATTTTTTTAGAACCCAATACTGATATCTATTCTAAAATATGCCCTTCGAATCAATTCAAATTGATTTTTCAAACAAGACTTATGCAATTCGGAAAAAAAATACACACATTTTTCTTGCTTTTGAGGAGCTCGATATTGAAATTCGATTATCTCTGTGATTACAGCTCTTCAATATCTAAAATTTAGCACTGAATTATCCCTCTGAATTCTCCTTTTAATGCCACAGGTCTGACCTAAATTGGATTATCCAAGACAAAGTTATGTCCAATCTCCCACAATGACCTAATTATGGACTGGTTCAATAGAGCGAACTTGTACGACTTTCCACGTGTCATTGTTTCGTCCTTCACCTCTCAGATTGATAGCCAAGAAACTAAATTCTGTGTACTTGCAACCACTTTTTACGGCACTCCAATCTGATGCTCAGAGAGAGAGTTATTGAACTTTTCCCACGAACACCTCTTTGAGATGAAATTTGGGAGCCTAAAAGAGCACTACCTTCTACAGATCATATCTCCAAAAATATTGCGAATCAAGCTCTAAAATTTTGTGAAGAGTTTCCTCAGGATTGCAGCTTTGTACCCTAAAAATTTCAGATTTTGAATATTCGTAGAAAAATATTTATAGTGAAAAATCCACGATGACCTGTTTAGGAGCCTGAAGAAAGACCTAACTTCCACAAATCATATCTTCGAAAATATTGCGAACTAAGCTCTGAAATTTTTAGACGATCTTCCTCAAAATTTCGGCTTCGCACCCTAAAAATTTCAGTTTCTAAAACTTCCTAGAAAAAATGTTATAGGGAAAATTCCACGATGACCTGTTTGGAGCAGCGAAACCCTAGAATCCAAAGCTCTGACACCAAATGTTGTGTAACCAACTCCAAAAATAGAAGAAAAGAGATAGCAACGCCTTAGAAATAAGCCACTTTGAGGGGAAAACTCCAATACATTACATAAATGAAAAATTCTTGGATGATACAATTTACAAAACCTCCTTTCTATATATAGGAGTCCATGTGGCCATAATGTAATCCTAGTGGGCCACAATGTAATCCTAGCCGACCTAACAATAATAATTTAAGGGCAAAATAATAACAAAATGGGGGTTATAAGGGTACAATAATAACAATAATTGGGTTACACTAATAACAATAAGGTACTATACTAGTAATATAGGGACCTAACACCTTAACCTAACTTTAACCTTAACCTAAACCTTAAACTTAACTTTACCCTTAACCTAACCTTAAGGGTTTAGTTAGGTTAAGGTTGAGGTTAAGGGTTTGGTTAAGCTTAGGTTAAGGTTAAGGGTAATTTTAATGGTTTGGTCAAGGTTAGGGTTATGTTATATTTAAGGTTAAGGTCAAGGTCAAGGTTAACCTTAACCTTACCTTTACCTTAACCTTAACATTAACCTTACCCTTAACCTTAACCAAACCCTTAATCTTAACCTTAACCTAACCTTAATCTTACCCTTAACATTGACCTTAACCTTAACTTAACCTAACCTTAACCTTAACCTTAACAATAACCTAACCCTAACCTTGACCAAACACTTAACCTTAACCTTATCTTAACCTAACCTTAACCTTTACCTTAACCTAACTATAACCTTACTCTTAACCTTAACCTTGACCTTAACTATAACCTAATCCTCACCTTGACCAAACTCTTAACATTAACCTTAACCTAACCCTAACCTTGACCAAACCCTTAACATTAACCTTAACCTTAACCTTAACCTAATATTAACCTTAACCTAACCGTAACCTTAACCTAACCATAACCTTAACCTTAACCTTAACCTTAGCCTAACCTTAACCTTAACCTTAACCTAACCCTAACCTTAAATTTACCCTTGACCTAACCTTAACCTTAATCTTAACCTAACCCTAACCTTAACTTTACCCTTAACATTAACCTTAACCTTAACCTTAACCTTAACCTTAACCTAATCTTAACCTTCACCTAATAGTAACCTTAACCTAACCTTAACCTTAACCTTAACCTTAGCCCAACCAGAACCTTAACGTTAACCTTAACCTAAACCTAACCTTAACTCTACACTGAACCTAACCTTAACCTACCCCTAACATTAACTTTACCCTTAAGCTAACCTTAACCTTAACCTTAACCTTATCTTATCCTTAACCTAACCTTAACCATGACTTTACCCTTAACGTAACCTTAACCTTAACCTTAACCTTAACTATAACAAAACGCTAACCTTGACCAAACCCTTAACCTTAATCTTAACTTGAACCTTTACCCTAACTTTATCTTAACCTTAAACTAACCTTAAACTTCAATTTACCCTTAATGTAACCTTAACCTTAGCCTTAACATTAACCTTAACCTAACCCTTAACTTAAACCTTAACCTTAAACTTACCTTGACCTTACCCTTAACCCTATCTTAACCTTAACCTTGAACTTAACCTTAACCTTAACCTTTACTTAACCTTGACCTTAACCTAACCTTGACCTTAACTATAACCTAACCCTAACCTTAACCTTAACCTAACCTTAACCTTGACCTTAACTGTAACCTATCCTTAACCTTGACCAAACCCTTAACGTAACCTTAACCTTGACTTTGCCCTTAATGTAACCTTAACCTTGACCTTAACCTTAACCTAACCTTGACCTTAACCTTGACATTAACATTACCTTAACCTAACTTTAACCCTAACCTTTACCTTAATCTTCACTTTACCCTTAACCTAACCTTATTTCCGTTTTAGGCTTGTGTAAAAATGAAACCGGTTTCAAGCATAGTTTATCTTTGTTTCAGGCTTGTGTAAAATGAAACCAACTTCAAGAAAAGTTTCTTGATTTCAAGCTTGTGTAAAAATAAAACCATTCCCTTTTTACCTCTCGTGATTTCCATCTTATTAGCCTGTTTTTCTAGAAGAGCCTTGGTTTTATCATTCCACCATCACTATCTGCTTGGCCAATCATATGCCTTCACTTGGTTTTTTTACCCATTCCTGAGGAACTACTGCAATGAGTGGTATTGTTAGGCAACCTCTTAACCTTTACTTGTTCTGAGCAATTCTGCCATTACCGGAACCAATTGCTACCCTTTATACCACTCGTTCCTCTAGGAGGATTCAAATTTCAACTCTTTTTTGACTCTCTAAAATTGAAAATATTACCGAGATTCTTGTCGTTTTGAACTCGTTAAATGGATACAAAACTATATCTACCTAGTATAAATTTACTCATTTTTCAGGCTGGCATAGATTATCTATGAAAAAGGAGTACCTTAGCCTATCATGACTAAGAGGTTCTCTCAGACATAGTTTTCTACCTTTTTGGATCTGTGAGACTATCTACGAAAAGGGACTGCTGGAGTTTTCTTTTCCGCTTTCTTTTCAAACTCTCTAAATATGAAAAGATGTCGAGTTCTTCCTTTGTCAGAATTGTTAAAAACTGATGACATCGGACTCTGTCGTTACGACGTTATTCGAGTTACTCCTTCCTAGGGCTCGTAAAATGTACTAGGATGGATTTGTCCGAAGGACAAACTTATATGACAAGCATATGGTATCCTCTTCAAGCTTGTGTAAAAATAAAGAGGTACTCGCCATAAATGGTGGGGGAAAATGGAATTTTTTCATCAGTTGTGTCGGCAGTATGTCAGTCTTGAACATCACACTTGTCTACAGTTCGTGTTGGGTTGGGATATCTTCATTCTGTCACTTTGCCTCCATGGGTTTGGGAAATTCGTTTGCCTCTCATTCGATTATTGATTTTTTCAACATGACCTCTGATCCTATTTGAGTAAAATGCTGCCAAATTCTAGAGTCATGTCGCCGATATGTTCAAGAGAAAATCCTTCTACAGTTTGTACATTCCTTGATCCTCTGTTTCAGTCTTGATTCACACTCATATTACATCCTCTGTTTTGTGTCTATGATGTGGGATTCATTATGACCCTCCTTTGACGGATTGCTTCCTGTCGACTTCAGCTTATTATCCAGGAAGTTGATCTAGAGACTCCTTTCTGGTACCTTAGAGCTGCATGGCCTAATAGAAAGTTATTCACATTCGACAACAAGTTCACATAATTGGCCTTCGATAGGGTGATTTCACGAGTGTTCGACATTAGATCACTGTTCACATTCCATGGATTGTACTAGTAGTACCTTGAGAGCCATTGACATTATGGGTGCTTTCTCTTGCACTTGTTAATAGTTCACATCATTGACCAATAATCAAGTGATTTTCTAGCATGTTTGACTTCAACACGTCTATTCACATGTTGGAATTTGTACTTTTATCGGGTGGTGTTGGAGCGCAAGACCTTGGGCTTCGATCAAAAAAGTCTAGGTTACGAGGAGTGATGAGTCATTCATGATTATATACATGATTCTTTAGATAGATGGCTATGACCATACTATGGGTTCCCTTGTTTTGATCCTCTCTATATGGATGGTTGTGCCCATACTGTGGATCTATTTCATATGATCCCTTTATTTGGATGGTTTCATCCATGCGAAGGATCCATTCACATGATCCTTTTCTTAATGGATAGCTGCATATATACCATGGATTTATGTATTTTCAACAGATATTTTAGTTATGTATATGTATCTATGCTTGATTTGCAGGTCTCCCGACAGCAAATTTTAGTTCCTTGCACGTACTTGTAAAGCATTTCACCCCTCACCCATATTCGGACTTCATACTTTAGGGGGCATATGTTACACAGTAATTTGTCACTATCCCTACAATCCCCATCTCGCACATTGGAGGGTCATTTCTCTGACTAATTAGAAGTGGCATACCTTGCAAATACCATCAATGCATTCCTTGCATGGAGGAAAACATTCCCTCTGTTGACCATTTCCTGAGTAGACCACTAAAAATGCCTGTTTTTTCCTTGGCGCGAGTAGCCAGTTACAGTCTCGCGCCGAGTTGGAAAATTAAAACTGAGCCTGCACCAATTAGCGCTCTGTCCCAGTTAAGCACCCACGCCAATCTATTTATGGAATTTTTTTTAAAAATAGAGGGAAATTTTCGATCACAACAATTTCGTGGATGAGTCATAGGGAGTGGTTCGACTGAATAACCACGGCCTCCCTCCTTTGGCCTCTTATTTCCACCTTATGGGGAAACCTCCCAAGGGTAAGGCCTCCCTTCCACTATTGTAGGATCCCAACCTCCTCCTCTTCTCTAGAAATATAGCCATCTTCCATTGATGTGCTAGTTGAACACATAGCTAAAAAAGTTAGCATAGAGAAGAAGCAATCATAGCTTCGGGAGAACAGTGCAGAGTGTGATTATTTTTGTGTGTTGAGAACATAGTGAGATCTTGGACCTTTGTTCATGAAGGTGTGACAAACGTGCTTGGATATAGACCTACCAAAGGAGAGCCTCAACATCAAGGCTTGGTTGTAAACTCCCCTTGTCTTTATCATAATAAAATGCATTTGATGTTTATCTTCCATTCTTGTTTACATCTATAATGAGATTTCTAGCATTCCTTGATCAGTTAGATAGGTTGTAATTGTTCTATTTTTTTTGAGGTGTTACGCCTGTTGTGTTGTCTTAACTATCTATACAGGTAATAGAACATTGATCACAGTGTCTATCGAGCTGGAGAAGAGTGACAGATCAAGTAGCTTCGATGGAAAATGACAACATAGCATCAGAACAAGGTAGGTCATCTTCCTAGCTCTGAATTTCATTTACAATCTAGGAACGTAGATGTTAGTATGTTCCCATAGTTGCTAGACCCACCCTAGGGCTAGAGGGATCACCTCTGTCTGTAGAGGAGATTTACCTGGACAAAAAACGTTAACATGACTAAACCTGTAACCTTAACCTTAACTGTTACCCTTAACCCTAACCTTACCCTTAGCCTTAACCTTAACGTGAGGTTAATATTATGGTTAAGGTTAAGGTTAATGATAAGTTAAGGTTAAGGGTAAGGTTAATATTTAGATTATGGGTTTAGTCAGTTTAAGGTTAAGGTTAAGGGTTTGGTCAAGGTTAGGGTTAGGTTATACTGAAGGTCAAGGTTAAGGTTAAGGTTAAGCCTAAGGTTAAGGTTATAGGAAAGGTTAAGGTTAAGGGTGAAGGTTAAGGGTAAGGTTAAGGTTTAGGGTAAGGGTGAAGGTTAAGGGTAAGGTTAAGTTTAAGGTTAGGTTAAGGTTAAGGATGAAGGTTAAGGGTATGGTTAAGGTTAAGGCTACAGGTTTAGTTAGGTTAAGGTTAACGTTAAGGGTTCGGTTAAGGTTAGGTTATAGTTAAGGTTAAGGTTAAGGTCAAATTTAAGGATAGGGTTAAGGTTGGGAGAAGGTTAAGGTTAAGGCTAAGGTTAAGGGTAAAGTTAAGGTTAAGGTTAAGGTAATATTTAAGGTCAAGGTTAGGTTAAGGTTAAGGTTTGGTCAAGGTTAGGGTTATTTTATAGTTAACCTTAACCTTAATCTTAACCCTAACCCTAACCTTAACCTTAACCTTAGGGTTAGGTTATAGTAAAGGTTAAGGTTACAGGTTTAGTCAGGTTAAGGTTAAGGTTAAGGGTTTGGTCAAGGTTAAGGTTAAGGGTTTGTTCAAGGTTAAGGTTAAGGTTAAGGTTAAGGTTAAGATAAGGGTAAGGTTAAGGTTAAGTTTAAGGTTACATTAAGGGTTTGGTTAGGGTAAGGTTAGGGTTAGGTTATAGTTAGGGTTACGAGTTTAGTAAAGCTAGGGTTAAGGTTAAGGGTAAAGTCAAGGTTAAGATTAGGTTAAGGTTAAGGTTAGGGTTAAGGTTAAGGTTGAGGTTAGGGGAAGATTAAGGTTAAGTTAGGTTAAGGTAAGGTTAAGGCTACGGTTAGGTTAAGGTTAAGGTTAGGTTAAGTTAAGGTTAATGTTAAGGTTAAGGTTAGGTTAAGGGTAAAGTTAAGATTAAGGCTAATGTTAAGGTTAAGGTTAGGTTAAGGTTAAGGTTACGGTTAAGGTTAAGGTTAGGTTATAGTTAGGTTATTTTAAGAATAAAGTTAAGGTTAAGGTTAAGGTTAAGGTTATGGTTAAGGTTAGGGTAAGGTTAAAGGTTACGGTTAAGGTTACGGCTTTAGTTAGGTTAAGGTTAAGTTACAGGTTTAGTCAAGTTAAGGTTAAGGTTAGGTAAAGGTTAAGGTTATGGGAACATTAAGGTTAAAGTTAGGTTAAGGTTAAGGGTAAATTCAAGGATAAGGTTAGGGTTAGGCTATAGTTAAGGTCAAGTTAAGCTTAGGTTAAGGTTAAGGGTAAAGGTTAATGTTATAGGTCTTAATCTTAACTGTACCCTTAACCTATCCTTAACCTTAACCTTAACCTTAACCTGAATAAACCCATAACCTTAACCTTAACCTAACCTTAACCTTGACCTTAACTATAACCTAACCCTAACCTTGACCAAACCTTAACCTTAACTTTCTGATAACCTTAACCTTAACCTTGACCTTAACTATAACCTAACCCTAACCTTGACCAAACCCTTAACATTAACCTTAAGGTTATAGCTAAGATAAGGATATGGCTATGTTATAGTTAAGGTTAATGTTAGGTTAAGTTAAGGTTAAGGTTATGGTTATGGTTAAGGGTAAAGTCAAGGTTAATATAAAGTTAAGGTTAAGGTTAAGATAAGGTTAAGGTTAGGTTAAGGTTACATTAAGGGTAAGGTCAAGGTCAAGGTTAAGGTTAGGTAAAGGTTAAGGTTAGGGTTAATGTTAGGGTAAGGTTAGGGTTAGTTTATAGTTAAGGTTAAGGTTAAGGTTAAGGGTGAGGTTAAGGTTAAGATTATGTTTAAGGTTTGGTCAAGGCTAGGGTTAGGTTATAGTTAAGGTCAAGGTTAATTTTAGGTTAAGGGTAAAGTCAAGGTTAAGGTTAAGGGTAAGGTTAAGGTTAAGGTTAGGGTAAGGTTAAGGTTAAAGTTAAGGTTAAGGTCAAGGTTAGGGGTAAATTTAAGGTTAAGGTTACGATTAAGGGTAAGCTTAAGGTTAAGGTTATGGTCAATGTTAGGTTAAGGTTTAGGTTAAGGTTAAGGTTAGGGGAAGGTTAAGGTTAAGGGTTTGGTCAAGGTTGGGGTTAACCTTGTCCAAACCCTTAAGGTTAAGGTTATGTTTAGGGGTAAGGTTAAGGTTAAGGTTAAGGTTAAGGGTTTGGGGTAAGATTAGGGTAAGGTTAGAATTAAGGTTAGGGGAAGGTTAAGGTTGAAGTTAGGTTAAGGCAAGGCTTAGGCTAAGGTAAGGTTAAGGTTAAGGATATGGGTTTAGGCAGGTTAAGGTTAAGGTTAAGGGTTTGGTATGGGTTAGGGTTAGGTTATAATTAAGGTTAAGGTTAGGTTAAGGGTAAAGTTAAGGTTAAGGGTTTGGTCAAGGTTAGGGGTAGGTTATAATTAAGGCTAAGGTTAGGGTAAAGGTTTATGTTAAGGTTAAGGTTAAGAATTTGGTCAAGGATAGGGTTATGGTTAATGTTAAGGTTAAGCTTAAAGTTAAGGTTAAGGGTATAATTTAATGTTAAGGGTTAAGCTTAAGGTTAAGGTTAAGGTTAAGGTTTTGGTCAAGGTTTGAGTTAGGTTATAGTTAAGGTTAAGGTTAAGGTTAAGGGTTAGTTCAAGGTTAAGGTTAAGGGTTTGGTCAACGTTAGTGTTAGTTTATAGTTAAGGTTAAGGTTAAGGTTAAGGGTTTAGTCAAGGTTAAGGTTAAGGGTTTGGTCAATGTTAGGGTTAGGTTATAGTTAAGGTTAAGGTTAAGTTTAAGGTTCGGGTTACAATTTTAGTAAGGTTAAGGTTAAGCTTCAGGTTAAGGGTAAGTTTAAGGTTAAGGTTAAGGGTTTTGTCAAAGTTAGGGTAGGTTATAGTGAAATTTAAGGTTAAGGGTAAAGTCAAGGTTAGGGTTAAATTTAACATTAATGTTAAGGGTAAGGTCAAGGTTAAGGTTACAGGTCTTAACCTTAACCTTCACTATAACCTTAACCTTAACCTTAACCTTAACCTGAACCTTAACCATAACATGAACCTTAACCTTAACCTTAACTATAACCTAACCTAACCTTAACCTTAACTATAACCTAACCCTAACCTAGACCAAAACCTTAACCTTAACCCTAACCTTAACTTTAGTTTTAACCTTAACCTAACCTTAACCTTAACTTTAACCTTCCCATAACCATAACCTTAAGCTTAGCCTTAACCTTAACCTTAACCTTAACGTAACCTTAACCTTAACTATAACCTAACCATAACCTTACCCAATCCATAACCTTAACTATAACCTAACCCTCACCTTAACCTTACCCTTAACCTAACCTTCACCTTAACCTTGACCTTGACCTTAAGATTAAGGTTAAGGTTAAATTAAGGGTAAAGTGAAGGTTAAGGTTAGGTTATGGTTAAGGTTAAGGTTAAGGTTATGGGAAGGTTAAGGTTAAGATAAGGTTAAGTTAAGGTTAAGGTTAAGGTTAGGTTAGGCTAAGGTTAAGGTTAGAATAAGGGTTTGGTCAAGGTCAAGGTTAAGGTTAGGTTAAGGGTAAGGTTAAGGCTATGGGTAAAGTTGAGGTTAAGGTTAGGATAAGGTTAGGGTAAGGCTAAGGTTAAGTTTAGTTTAAGGTTAATGTTAAGGTTAAGGTTGGGGGAAGGTTAAGGTTAAATTTAGGTTAAGGTAAAGGTTATGGGAAGGTTAGGTTAAGGTAAAGGTTAGGTTAACCTTGACTTTACCCTTAACCTAACCTTAACCTTAACTATAACTTAACCCTAACCTTGACCTTAACTTTACCCTTAACCTTAACCTTAACTTTAACCTTAACCTTAACCTTAACTATAACCTAACCCTAACCTTACCCTAACCAAAATCGTAACCTTAACCTTACCTTAACCTAACTTAACCTTAACCTTGACCTTGACCTTAACCTTAACCTTAACCTTAAACTTAACCTTACCCATAACCTTAACCTTAACTTTACCCTTATGATAACCTAAACCTTAACCTTACCCTTAAGGTTAAGATAAGTTCAAGAGTAAGGTCAACGTTAAGGTTAAGGTTATGGTTATGGGAAGATTGAGATTAAGTTTATGGTTAGGGGAAGGTTAAGGTTAAGATTAAGGTTAGGGGAATGTTAAGGTTAAGGTTAAGGTTAAGGTTGAGGTTTGTGAAGGTTAGGGTTAGGTTATGGTTAAGTTTAAGGTTAGTCTAGGGTAAATTAAAATTTAAGGTTATGGTTATGGGTAGGTTAAGGGGTTGAGGTTAGGTTAAGGGTAAAGTCAAGGTTAAGGTTAAGGTGAGGTTAACGTTAAGGTTAACGTTTAGGATAAGGTTAAGGTTAACCCTAACCTTAACCTTAACCTTCACCCTTAACCTAAACCTTAACCTTTACCTTTATCTTAACTATAACCTAACCTAACCTTAACCTTGACCTTAACTATAACCTAACCTTGACCTTAGCCTTAACCTTACCTTTAACTTACCCTTAACATTAACATTAACCTTACCCTTAACCTTAACCAAACCCTTAATCTTAACCTTAACCTAACCTTAACCTTGACCTTAACCTTAACTTAACCTAACCTTAACCTTAACAATAACCTAACCCTAAACTTGACCAAACCCTTAACCTTAACCTTATCTTAATCTTAACCTTAACATTAACCTAACTATAACCTTACCCTTAACCTTAACCTTGACCTTAACTATAACCTAACCCTCACCTTGACCAAAACCTTAACATTAACCTTAACTTAACCCTAACCTTGACCAAAACCTAACCTTAACCCTAACCTAACCCTAACCTTAACTTTACCCTTAACATAACCTTAACCTTAACCTCAACCTAACCCTAACCTTAACTTTACCCTTAACATTAACCTTAACCGTAACCTAATCTTTACCTTAACTTAACCATAACCTTAACCTAACCTTAACCTTAACCTTAACCTTAACCTTAGCCTAACCATAACCTTAACCTTAACTTTGCCCTTAACCTAACCTTAACCTTAACCTTAACCTAACACTAACCTTAACTTTAGCCTTAAACTAACCTTAACTGTTCGGTCCCTATACTACTAGTATAGTCCCTTATTGTTGTTAGTGTAACCCCCTTATTGTTATTATTGTACCCTTGTAACCCCCATTTTTTTATTATTGTGCCCTTAAGTAGTCTACCCAGGCAACGTTTTAGCCCGGAGATGCTGCCCATCGGAAAACATTTTCTGCCCAGCCGCGGAGACGTCGTCACTTGTGCTGGGGGATCACCGCCTGACCTGTCAGAGTTAAAAAGATAACAGGTACACTTGGAGAATGGTCCGGTCAATCGGTCCTCCTCCCGTCTCCGCTCTCCATGCCATTCTATCACATGCTATTGGACATGCCATTCGATTGTATGACATGCAAATTTGAAATTTTGAATTTGAATTTTGTTGCATTTGGCGCTCATTTGAAGAATGTTGCGGAGGTACATTCGTTCAAACACCACCTTTGCCATTCGACATGCCATTCGTTCGGCTCAGAGCAGCACCAGTGCTGGAATTTCTATGTGGGTCAGGATATTTATGCAGAGGAGAAGGTACACATGCCTTACAGGGAGATCAAAATGCATGCAAATGGCCAAGCTGGGTGGGCGTAAAGGTAAGGGTGTTTCACTGGTTTGGAGGTTGAAGGCAGTTCCCAGGCTGAAGCTCAAAGTTATTCCATCGGCTGCAAAGTCATGGATGGCAAGAATCAGAGACACCTATGTCGATATGATGACTGGTTTGGCGCGATCCTACACGATTAGCAGAGAGGCTTCGGGGAAAAAGGATGTCCGAGACTTTAATACCAAGGTGGCTATTGATATCTATAAGTCTCTGGGCATACAAGTCCAGGTCTGCCCGGATCCTCCTCCAAATGTCACCAGGCTCATTTTATGAGCCCTGGAATGGGTTCTACTGGATATTTATGAGCATTGGAATTGGTTATTTTATGATCCCTGGAATGGGTTCTGTTGGATATTTATGAGCCCTGGAGTTGGTTTATCTACTAGATAATTTTAATCTTTTGTCTCTGTCAATGGGCATCTATACTGGGAGCGATCCATGCAGCTATGCCGTCTTAGTTAGCTTTCCTATAGTCTTATCTGTACTGGAACGCCTTGCGCGATTACATTTCTGCGTTATGATTATCTGTTTGGGTTTATTTATTTCTACGTTATGATTATCTGTTTTGGGTTTATTTTATATATGCATATAAGAATCCTTTAATCATAATTTTTTTAAGGGCTGAATCTAGGGTCAGTTTTAATATTGAAAAAGTTGATGGTAGAATTGTTTACTTGTTTGATGAAAAATTTTATTATTATTATTTTTTTGGTTTATTTATGGTAAAGCCAATGGACTGAGTTATTATTAGTTACACTTAATGTAGATCTATTTATCAATGTTAAGGAAAAGAATTAGACTGTATTACTTAGTTAATTTATTTCATTATTTGAAAAAATTAAAATTTTTAATATAATTTTTTTATACTAGCATGTTATAAAAATCAAAATTATTAATATCTAAAATAATAAGAAAGAATAATTTAATTTTTATAATTTTTTCCTAATAATTTATCAAATAAATATGTTCATGGGGTTTTGGATAGACGTTGTTAAGACACTCTTTGATGTGCTCGGGTGATATATTGGACATAATGAAGATGTAATCCTGCCAAAGCTTACAAAAAATAAGAAGACATCAAATAAATATAAAACCTTCTATCTTTGCATAACAATTTCATTATTAAAATTAATTATATTGATTACAAAATTTATTAAAATCAAATTAAAACATCAGATCCAAATTAAACGCAGAGATGATGTCTAATGTTGTATCCATTGTTAAAATTTTAGTCCTTTCTATATTATCATACACTTGATTAATTTTAAAAAATGTTGGTGTACATATTCAACATATAGAACATTAAAAGAGAAATTTAAAGAACAAATTTGTAAGTATTTGTAGAGAACAAATAAAGCACAACACTAAGAAAAATTCATCACAAAGCAAGGAAATTTGATCTTATTCTTCAAGAAATTCATTGGAATACATACAAGGTTCACAATCACATGTATTTATATAATTTTTTGCTAGCAATTAAAGAATGTGAATATTCAAATGTTCTGAAACCCCCACCATTTATAAGAAAAACCATAATTTTTTGAAAATATATACTACTGTCACAAGCTCAATAATCTCTTCCTTGACAATAATTTATACGACAACAGAACATGCAAATAG
Source organism: Pinus albicaulis (assembly GCA_034641835.2). Lineage (NCBI taxonomy): Eukaryota > Viridiplantae > Streptophyta > Pinopsida > Pinales > Pinaceae > Pinus > Pinus albicaulis. Next base: position 348,942,316 of record CM076580.1, read on the forward strand.
AACCTAAAATAGTGCCAGAATTCAGTGTATTTAAGTCCACAAATTGGACACATTTTCCAGCACAATCAAGTATATTTATCTTAGTGCCAAATTTAGCACCTGAAATTACGCTCGAAATAACTTCGGGGATAGTTCCTGGAATAGCACCAGAAAAATAACACCATAAATAGCATTGGAAATAGTGTCGGAAATAGCGCTGAAAACAACGTCGATAATAGCGTCGTCAATTGCCGGAAATAATGTCGGTAATACCGCTGATAATAACATCGACAATAATGCTAGCAATAACACCATAAATAACATTGGTAATTGTGCCAATAATAGCACCAAAAATTTCACCGGAAACTATGCCATAAATAGCGCCAAGCATAATGCTAAAAATATCGAAGGGAATAGAGTTGGGAATAACACCAGTATTTGCTTCCAATTTGGTTTCTAGTTTGGCTTCCATTTTTGCGCCCACTTTTGCTTCTTCTTTTACTTCTAGTGTCGCTTATAATTTGTCTTCCATTGTTGCTTCTTTCTTTGCTTCTGAAAATGATTATTGTTTTTCATATAGTTAAATTAATATGTTTTATTTCAATTTAATTAGTAAAATATATCATGTTTCTTAAATAAGTTATATAATTATACAATTAGTCATATGAATACATTTGAAATATTTTATAGGATAATATTTATAAAGAATTTTTAGGGAAACAAACATCCATACAAATTAATATCATCACTATACTTATTATTTCTCCATAAAAATAGAATCTACAACTCCAATATATATAAAATAACAAGATTATTGTAACATCATCATCATCTATAATTAAAACAAGTGAGTCAAATATCTATAATTTAAGTGAATTTGACAACATCCATTATGAGTAGTAAATCAAAATCATCTTACATAAGAAATATTCTTCCAAATCATCAACTACTTTCAATACATAAAAATTGACGAATCAATTCTGATAAAATCATCATCATATATAACTAAAAAAAGTGAAATTCACATATACTAGTAGATCAATAACATGTGAAAATTATACATGTCCAATAGTGGGCATACGTCAAAATGATACGAGTCAATATGATACGTCATGTCCAAATGATATAAGTCAAAATGATACATGTCAAAAAGATACAATTCAATAATATGGTATTGGAGGTCGTGAAAATGATACATATGATATTAACCATGAAAACCGACATCATAAAAATATATCAAAATTTATCCATGATGCAGTCTATATGATCATGAATGTCACTTGCTGCTACCAACAACTGACACATCATCATCATCACCATTGTGATCATGATCATCTTCATCTGTATCGACATCAATCTCACTGTCTTCTGTATCTATGTCATCGTGTACATCATGTGTCATCTTAGCATCGAACCCAACGTGATATGGATCTATGTGATGAGGATCATTCGATTTTTTTTGGAAGATCCTTTATTTGTCAAAAAAAATAAAAATTAGAATGAAAAGTTATTATTTATTTCATGCAATAATTAGTTTGTTTGTTATATATCTAATATTACAACATATATAATGAAAAATCATATTGAATCATATCAAAGTGCACATATCGTTATCACTCATTAATTTAAACAATTCCATTGATAGGGTTCATGCTATCTCATAAGTCATTTTCATGAAAATTGACTGAAACATTTGCATTTGGTGATATCCACTATAAGTCTAAAACCCATCCCAAACCATGTCATATCATGTCAAATCAACCTAATCTCATCTAGTTGTCATTATCATGCCTTTTTACCACAAAACATTCCACTAGTCAGTTTTTCACAGTTTCGTAGCGAATTATATGGTAAATCAACAATTTTTCGCTACGAAACTGCCTAAAACGGTTTTCGCTACGAAACTGGATTTTTCTTGCAAAGAGTGTCAGAACGGTGTGAGGTGTAAAAATTTTATGGATGAAGACAAAGGTGAGGTTAGTTAAGTCAGTTTTCATAATTCCCAAGCATGCAAGATCATATTTTGTCTCATCATTATTTTTGTGGTCTCATGTGTCATCATCCTCCCTCAAATTGTTAAATTACTTTTTAAACAAATCACCCAAGCTCTTCTTTATCATTAATCCTTCAACCTTTGCATGGATCAGTGATTTTTCACCTTGGAAGAGTCCAGCTCATTGCAAAACGACTCTCTGCGAATTTGTTTCTTTACAGGTGTCACATGTTTAAGAAGGTAGCTTGGTTATAAAGGAAGATGGACATGACAGAGAAAGCATACGAAGGAGGCTCTGTGCTTAGATAGAATATCATGGACCTTAAGCTATTCATGGAGGAACCTAGCTTTGCTGAAGCATTCACAAATTCAGGTTGCTTGAATTTTTGCTGGAGCTACAAGGGAATTTGATTTGTCTTTGGACTGTGTGAGCAGTAAATTTGAACAAAATATTATGGATGAACAGAGATGAATTCAGAAATAATGAGAGAGGTTATTCTCAAGAATAGAACAAGGAAAAATAACCTCCTTCACTTGTCTCACAAGTGCTACCAGTTTGGATATTAAAAGATATCTCTGGGACCTATTTTCAGAAACCAGAATTTTCCTATTTTATATATGTTTTTCTAATGCATATTTTGGACAACTAGAGATGGTTTTCAAGAAACCAAGAGAGGTTTTTCTTCAGAGCATTATGATTTACAAAAAACTCCTCCAATTTTGCAACATATATCAAGGATAGGGAGATAGGAGCTCATCTTTGAACCCTATTTTTTCAGAAAAAAACAGAGTCATTGTATTGGTAAATTAACTTGCTAAAGGTGAAAATAATGCTTTTTGAAGAGGGTAAGAGGAATTTTGAACCAAGTGTGCCTTATCATATTTCATCGTATCATATTTCAGACCTACAGGCTAAATTTTGAAGAAAAAGGAAGATTTTGTAATTTTCAGCCATATCAAGCAGTTTTGCAGCATGTTCCAGGCTTGAAGGCCGAAAAATGCTACGAAATATCTGAAGATGTTCTTTTGCCTTTAAAACAAATTTTATGAAGAATTAAGGAGGGAGGTTGACTATATTTAGATTTTTTGACCTAACAAATGTTTTTGACCAGCAGAGGTGGCAGAAGGATGGGTGAAAAGATAAAAATCAGTTCGCTACTAAACTACGCTACGAAACTGCCTAAACTGCTCTGTTTTGTAGCGAGAGGATTTTTAAGGATTTTTGGAGGTTTAAACAATACATGGAAGATCAATCATCCATCTAGAGATATCCGACCTGACAGTGGGCCATCCCAACATAGACTCACTACTCGACATGAGTGTCACTCATCCAACTCAGCATGAAGACCAAGATTAAAGTGGAGTTTATCTTTTCCTGAAAAGTAGGACTATGTTTCCTAAATCTGGGGGGTACATCAAATGTTTTAGTGATGGTGAATGCTTCTCTAGCATTTGATCCTTATCATGTGACTGTCCCACTATTGTAAAAACTGAATGTAATAAATATGAAGTAGAGTCCTATTAGGAATGAAATCCTTTAAAGACTATCTACCTTTTTTGTTCCAAGAATGTAGTTTTTCAGTTATGTTAAGTGTCAAAGTTATAGCTCGAGGATATAGCCAGCTGGCCAGATCCTATGTAATGGAAAAAATCCTATTAATAGGCAGAACTATGGAGGAAAGAAGGGTTGGGAAATGTTATTTCAGAAGACTAATTTGTAAAGCTTTGGAATTTCAGCAATATATAGTGACAATACAACTTTTCTTCACTTGAGATTCTTATTATGTTTCAATGATTTGATGTGCTACCTTTCTTAATGTTTTTGGAGGAAAAAATTGAAGCAAATACTGGTGTTATTCCCAACTCTATTCCCTTCGATATTTTTAGCATTATGCCTGGCGCTATTTATGGCATAGTTTCCGGTGAAATTTTTGGTGCTATTGTTGGCACAATTACCAATGTTATTTATGGTGTTATTGCTAGCATTATTGTCGATGTTATTATCAGCGGTATTACCGACATTATTTCTGGCAATTGACGACGCTATTATCGACGTTGTTTTCAGCGCTATTGCCGACACTATTTCCAATGCTATTTATGGTGTTATTTTTCTGGTGCTATTCCAGGAACTATCCCCGAAGTTATTTTGAGCGTAATTTCAGGTGCTAAATTTGGCACTAAGATAAATATACTTGATTGTGCTGTAAAATGTGTCCAATTCGTGGACTTAAATACACTAAATTCTGGCACTATTTTAGGTTCTATTTGCATGTTCTGTTGTCGTATAAATTATTGTCAAGGAAGAGATTATTGAGCTTGTGACAGTAGTATATATTTTCAAAAAAGTATGGTTTTTCTTATGAATGGTGGGGGTTTCAGAATATTTGAATATTCACATTCTTTAATTGCTAGCAAAAAATTATATAAAGACATGTGATTGTGAACCTTGTATGTATTCCAATGAATTTCTTGAAGAATAAGATCAAATGTCCTTGCTTTGTGATGAATTTTTCTTAGTGTTGTGCTTTATTTGTTCTCTACAAATACTTACAAATTTGTTCTTTAAATTTCTCTTTTAATGTTCTATATGTTGAATATGTACACCAACATTTTTTAAAATTAATGAAGTGTATGATAATATAGAAAGGACTGAAATTTTAACAATGGATACAACTTTAGACATCATCTCTGCTTTTAATTTGGATCTAATGTTTTAATTTTATTTTAATAAATTTTGTAATCAATATAATTAATTTTAATAATGAAATTGTTATGCAAAGAGAGAGGGTTTTATATTTATTTGATGTCTTCTTATTTTTTGTAAGCTTTGGCATGATTACATCTTCATTATGTCCAATATATCACCCGAGCACATCAAAGAGTGTCTTAACAACGTCTATCCAAAACCCCATGAACATATTTATTTGATAAATTATTAGAAAAAAATTATAAAAATTAAATTATTCTTTCTTATTATTTTAGATATTAATAATTTTGATTTTCATAACATGCTAGTATAAAAAAAATTTATTAAAAATTTTATTTTTTTCAAATAATGAAATAAATTAACTAAGTAATACAGTCTAATTATTTTCCTTAAATAACATTGATAAATAAATCTACATTAAGTGTAACTAATAATAACTCAGTCCATTGGCTTTACCATAAATAAACCAAAAAAATAATAATAATAAAATTTGTCATCAAACAAGTAAACAATTCTACCATCAACTTTTTCAATATTAAAACTGACCCTAGATTCAGCCCTTAAAAAAATTATGATTAAAGGATTCTTATATGCATATATAAAATAAACCCAAAACAGATAATCATAACGTAGAAATAAATAAACCCAAAATAGATAATCATAACGTAGAAATAAATAAATCCAAAACAGATAATCATAACGCAGAAATGTAATCGCACAAGGCGTTCCAGTACATATAACACTATAGGAAAGCTAACTAAGACGACATAGCTGCATGGATCGCTCCCAGTATAGATGCCCATTGACAGAGACAAAAGATTAAAATTATCCAGTAGATAAACCAACTCCAGGGCTCATAAATATCCAGCAGAACCCATTCCAGGGATCATAAAATAACCAATTCCAGTGCTCATAAATATCCAGTAGAACCCATTCCAGGGCTCATAAAATGAGCCTGGTGACATTTGGAGGAGGATCCGGGCAGACCTAGACTTGTATGCCCAAAGACTTATAGATCTCAATAGCCACCTTGGTATTAAAGTCTCGGACATCCTTTTCCCCCGAAGCCTCTCTGCTAATCGTGCAGGATCGCGCCAAACCAGTCATCATATCGACATAGGTGTCTCTAATTCTTGCCATCCATGAATTTGCAACCGATGGAATAACTTTGAGCTTCAGCCTGGGAACTGCCTTTAACCTCCAAACCAGTGAAACACCCTTACCTTTACGCCCGCCCAGCTTGGCCATTTGCATGCATTTTGATCTCCCTGTAAGGCATGTGTACCTTCTCCTCTGCATAAATATCCTGACCCACATAGAAATTCCCATGTGATCACCGTCTGAAAATGGGAAACGAATGGCATGTCGAATGGCAAGCGGTGTTTGAGCAGATGCCTCAAGTAGCATTGTGGAAATGAGCGCCCAAGCATATTAAATTCAAATTCAAAATTCAAATTTGCATGTCATACGATCGGATGGCATATCGAATCGGATAAGCATGTCCAACGACGTCGATGAATGGCATGGAGAGCGGAGGCAGGACGGAGACCGGGTGCAGCCGGACCATTCTCCAGAAGTGCTTTGTTATCTTTTCAATACGCGGAGTCGGGGCGGTGATCTGACCACGACGACGCGTCTCGCGGCAGGCGGGGTATTCCAGTTAGGCGGCATCTCACAGCGAGAACTAAAACTATTGGTATGTGAACCTACTCCCATCATATTGCTCAAAGATAACTAGAAATACCATTTGCCGGATCCGTGTGGAGAGAAGAGCTTGCACGCGAAAAATCTAAATCACTTCTTAATTTACTAATCTCGGACACGACCAACGAGACCAACTAAGAAAAATAAGGAGGAAGTAGTCTGTACAGTAGGAGGAATTGCAATTCTATTCTGCGTGACAATTAAACATTGAATCGGAACACGGTTGTCGTATGATGCACTGCTAGTTTAATATAACACAGACTATGCACATGTCACGATCATCCGGATGACCATCACATAGCCATTCATCCATGGATGCATTCCCACAAATTTGAAATTTGAATTTTATTTGGCTCCCTACTTAAATACTCTGTTTCAATATTCGGAATATTTGAATTTTATTTGGTGCCCTCCCTAAATACTCTGCTTCAATATTCAAAATGTGCTTCGCTAGGCTTCAATATTCAGAATACGCTCAAAACCAATTCCGTCATTAAACCTGCAGCTAGGTGCAGCTCCGGCGCCAAAATACTCCCCATATTTGGAGACCTCAGGGGTCCCCTGCCGCCATAAATGAAAACATAAGAGAATATGTAAGATGTTTGGGCTCCGTTGGAGTGTGTCATGGAGAAGTTAAATTTTGAGGATTGCACAGTTCAGATTGACCGCTTGTAGACAATGGAGCCAAAGCTGGAGGCCGTTAACGAGTTTTGACTGAAGCTTAGGGATCTAATGCTGCAAGAATATTTTCAAGCTCAAGCATTAATTTTCTTCAGGTGAGCTCCGACTATTAACGAAATTAAGAAATTGCTATTGCTTCTAGGGTTTTTTTTTACTCTGGTTGGGTTTTGAAAGCGGTGAAAATGAGGCGATGTCCTCCACTCCTTTGAAGGATTTCGAAAAGCACTGCTCTTTAGCCAAAAGTAGTAGGAGGAAGAGGGTGACTTCGTACAGAGGTATCAGGCTGAAGAGGTTCGAGATCCTCGAAAGGGCAAACTGAGCTTTCCCGATCACTAGTCTTCTGTCAACGATTCAGCTTATTATAAATACATAATAAGCCGGCAGACTAGTGGTTTCAGTTTGTTGAAATTTTTTTTTTGTTAGAAACCTAAGACTCTTTTTGTGATATTTGATATTATACCCGCCTGATATCATCATGAGCTTATTTCACAGATATTGGATCAGCATGTTACCTCCAAACTTATCCTGTGTATCACAGAAAAACAACGATTCAGAAAAATATTATGGTAGTTAAAAAATTATGGTAATTTCTCACACAATTTTTACTCTCACTGATTTTGTTGCACAGAATAGAAAGCTCAAACTCTTTTTGAGAACACTTAGGTACCCTCGTGATATTATCATGTCAGTACTTCACATATATTTGATTACTGAATTTTTACCCAAAACATGCTATCTCCAAACTTATCCTGTGTATCACAGGAAAACAACTATTCAGAAAAATGGTAACGAGATTTGATATGACGATTCAGAAAAATATTAACGAGATTTGATATGACCTTGTGCGCTGGTGGAGGATTAACGAATTTAAGCATCAGATTTTGGTGATTTTTTTCACACATATTTTACTTTTAGTGATTTTGTGCATACTGTAGTTTAGCAATGGTTATTTTAGGTAAAGAATTAGAGTAGTTTCTCACACAATTTTTATTCGATTAAAGAATTTAATTGTGATTTTTTACACAATTTTTACTCTCAGGGATTCTCTGCACATGGTAATTGAGCACATGGTTTTATAATTTTAACTAAAGAAATATAGTAGTTTATCATGTGAGTAGTTCACAAATATTTGATCATGTGAATTTTTAAGTAAAACATGCTATCTCTAAACTTATCCTGGGTATCACAAAAAAACAACTATTCTGAAAAATATTATCAAAAATATATATATATATATTAAAATCTAACCAGATTTGATATTACCTGATATTTGTGGTGTGGTGGAGGAAAAACTAATTTAATGTATTCATCCATACTCATTTCACATGCCTTAAATTTGTTTAGAGTCATTTATTTTAAACTAATTTAATATATTTATTGATACTCATTTTATATACTTAAATTTGTTTAGCAGCATTTATTTTAGCATGTGATTTTGGTGATTTTTAGCATAAAATTTTCTCTTAGTGATTTTCTGCACATGGTAGTTTAGCATATGGTTTTATAATTCTAGCTAAAGAATTAGTTTAGTATATGGTTTTATAATTTTAGCTAAGAAATTTTGATAGTTTCTCACACAATTTTTATTCTTGTTGATTTTGTGGCACATGGTTTTATAATTGTAGTTAAGGAATTGGGATTGTAATATATTTCAATTTAACATATTAAATGATTTTATGATATCATATCACATTGTAAAATATGAAGATTGATAATAAAAATTAGAGGTGCTGAACTGAACAATTAGTTAGTTTTCCTAATTTTCAAGAGTAAATATGTGTGTAATATGTCATTGCCATTGCCTCTATTTTCTATTTCTTAAGAATCTTTTTATGTATTTCATTATTGTATAAAGTTTTAGTTAGTTTTACTACTTTTCAAGAGTAAATATGTGTAATATGTGATTGGCATTGCCTTTATTTTATGTTTCTTAAGCATGTTTGTATGTATTGCATTATTGTATAAGGTTTAAAACAAATTTTTTCAAGCTAGAATGCATTATATTATATGCATTTCTGGACCTTGTGTTGCCATTAGTTTGATTCTATTAGAGAAAATATTAGTGTTAAAATGAAATATGTAATTAGAGAAAACATAGAATGGTCCACTTTGGTTAAAAATAAATATTTAATCACTCAAAACATATCATTTTGGACATCCTTTTAGAGCAATACACTGCTATTTGTGAGCCCGTTTAAAAAAACTTTGTAACCTTATATCTATATCTCTAAAACCACAATTAATTATTTTCTGCTCAAAGAAGTTTTGTGAACAATACACTGCTATCTGTGAGCCCATTTAAAAAAACTTTGTAAACTTATATCTATATCTCTAAATCCACAATTGATTCTTCTCGGCTCAAAGAAGTTGTCTAACATTGAGATAATTGGTATTTAGTTCCAAATTTTAATAATAAACACAAAATCTCAAAATCTCAACTATGAAGTAAAAATTAATATCTAATTTATTGTGCAAAAAGATACAAAAAAGAAAATATTAAAGAACAATGGAAAAATACTTAGATTTATTAAATCCTTTTTTTACTCAGGCTCTCTTTTCCACAATTAAATCAACACCAAAATTTATGTAAAATTAGATGTCAAAAACTTAAAAGTAAATGTAAACTTAAACAATCAACATGTACAGAGAGTGAGATTTAAAAGTAAATGTAAACTTAAACATTTAACATGTATGGGGTAGATTTCGCTTAAAAAATAAATGTAAAGGTAAATCTAAGCATTTAACATGTAATGTTTAACATTTAACATGTATAGGAGTAGATCTCAAGTAAAAAAGTGCATGTAAATGTAAACCTAAAAATTTAACCTGTAATGTTTAACATTTAACACTTGAAATTTTTTATTTAATGTAAGACATATTTAAAAATCAATTTGATTATTATTATGTATAAATACAATATAAATTTAAAATCTCAAAAGCTATAGAATACTAAAAAAAAAGGTATGGTAAATAAATATAAATATAAATAAACAAAAGTTATGATAAATAAAACCTCTTTTTATATTTATGCCAAAAACCTCTTTATATTTACAAAAAGTCATATATATATATATATAGCTCAAGCCTATGGGCCAAATACCATATTTATAAAAGAGTTATAAAGAGGTATGGTAAATAAATAAAAATATATGAAAGGATTAGAAATCAACATCTAATTATATACCAAGCCTATGGGCCAAATCACTACCATATTTAAAATTATGAGTAAATATATATATATATATATATATATATATATATATATATATATATATATATATATATATATATATATATATATTTACCATATTTACCATAATAATGGCCTTAAATTTGGTGTATAAATATATATATTTTTTTTTTTTCAATGTAGAATGTCAGTGGCGGTAAGGTTATCTGAACAAGGCCTAGGATCAAATCCCCATTACTTTGCCACACAATAGCAATTAACTTAGCCCAGGTGAGTTCAAGGCCTAGGATCAGGCCTAGGATCAAATCCTCACATCTAGGCTGCCACACAATAGCAATTAACTTATGCCTCAACAGGAGCCGAGACGTCCACTATGGGGTCGCCTACTCTTCTAGCCAAGACACAACAGGCCATATACTCAATGAGATTTGAACCTCCATCTCGTGGGTTTCACCCAACGAAATTTACCGTTAAACCACATGTCAACGTATATAAACCTCTTTATATTTACTCCATAAACAACTTTAACTTTGAAGGGCATATCATCTTTTGATGTCCATTAGAAAAGTACATATCATTTTGGGCATATTTTTAGAAGAGCACACTCCTATTTGTTAGCCCATATAGAAAACTATGTAATCTTATATCTATATTGTAAAACCACAATTAATTCTTTTTGGCTTGGAGAAGTTGTGTAACACTCCTTGGATGATGGATAATTGGTATTGGGTTTCAATCTTTAATAATAAACACAAAATCTCAACTATTAAGTAAAAATTAATTTCTAATTTATTGAGCAAAAAAATACAAAAAATATTAAATAACAATGGAAAGAAACTTAGATTTAAATTAATTTAAAGTTTTTTTTTTACTTAGGATGCATTTTCCTATTTTTAAATCCACACAAAAATTTACGTAAAAGCTTAAAATGTAAATGTAAATGTAAACATTTAACATATATTGTTGTGTGACATACTTCACATTATTCACCATGTATAAAAAAAAATTAATTACTACACCCAGATAAACACCTTATATTAAATGTAAATGTATATATAACAAATATATTACAACCTCGTGTAACTTTTGAGTACATATGAACATTCATATATATATATTAGAACTTAATTATTTGTATTGGCATAGCTATAAGGTTTGGCTCTTGGCGTTAATTTCAAAACTTCTTTGATTACCAAACTTGCAATGTGATAGATTATTAATCAACTATGCTTGTAGTGTACTCAAGCGAGATTTCAATTTATGAATGGACAAAGGTGACATATCATCATTACCCCACTCATTCTTCCGCTAGGGAATTCTACACCCTCTTCAACAAGATTCGAGGGTTTTCATTCAGCATTTGATTTCAATTTTCACCTGTCTACAACCCTAGAATCCAAGCAATTAAATACAACGAAAGGAGAAAAAAATACCTCAACCTCAATGATTTCAAACAAGGTTAGGGCCTAGCATAGAATTGAAGCCTTTGAGAATTCAAAATCTCGGACGTGGATGCTCACAGGACTTTGGAGGAGATAAAATTATTCGTCGAGATCCTAACTTAATGCTTGCGGTCTCTTCTTTCCAATTACATCAATACACTTGCCCTTAATATCTACTCAGTGCCCATTTGGATCTCTCAAAGAGCCATTCTGGCATATTGAGTATACATTGTCCCTCTGAATTCCTCTTTGCATCTCCTCACTAATTACACTGCCAACTCTCAACATCGTTTTGAGGATAAAATCCCATCGTTTCTAAACTATTCCATGTTCATGTTTAAAAATGGGTAAAAATTTTTATTTCCCCACTTATGTCTGTCGTACATGGGAGCGTGACTACCCTGAGGCAACACCTGTCACCACTGTACCACTTGGTGAGCCCTGGTATTGCACTAAGAGTGATGCAACTCCCAGGGGTTACCCTACTTTACTTTATCAACCTGGGGTTTGTACAAAATTGGAGGTGACAATGCTTTATACACATCAGATGCAATTTGTTCATGTCATCCTCTTCTTCTTTATGAAAGCATGTTATTTTTTAAACTATGATAAGAACTGGAAAGTAAATTTCTAGAAGGAAATGACAGAAAGGAAACTAAAATAAATTACTGAAAATAAATGACAAGAATGGAACTAATTTAATTTGCAGAATAGAAATGACAGAAAGGAAACTAATTTAACTTGTTGAAAATGAATGGCAGAAAGGAAACTAATTCTAAACCACACTTAACTTGGCCAAATGGCTGAATGCACTCTATTTATCCTATGGTCTATCTACCATGCTTCTACCCATGCAACTAAGCTATCCATGACTTAATCCTAATTGAAAATGTGTTGATTTTGTAGCTTGGAGGAAAGAAAAAGGGCTAAAGAGGCTAATGGAGGGCTTAACACATGAAATATGGCTTAAGAGTGGAAAGCAGGGGTTTAATCCTTATAAAAATTTATGATATGGTGCCAAGATGCTTTTGGAGTGGAATGATTGAAATATGTGATGGCAGAGTTATGATTGGTGGATAGTTAGGTGGGATGTATAAAAGGAAGGAAACAAAATAAATGCGTGAACAATTCTGAACTCTGAAACCATAAATGTATTAAATGCACTTTGGTGTACTGGTCTTATTAGTGATGATGATATGATGTAATAAGTTTTTATGAGAAAATACAAATTAATGTACCAAAATGAAATATTTAGAAAATATTAATAATAATAAAAAAGGAGATAGAAATGATATTTGTTTTTCTAATAAAAAAATTGTTTTACTTTAAATAAATAATTTAAATATTAAAAAGTAATGTTTTACTTTTAATAAACAACGATAAATTATTTAAATATTAAAAACTTTTAATATTAAAGGGTTATTTTAAATAATATATTTAACTATAAATTTATAAGGTACAAATTTTCGATATGGCATTGTAAATTTGTTTAATATTTTTTTGTTAAGTCTTTATTATTATTATTTTTTAAACTATTACATAATTTAAATTAATTTAAAAGGAGTAGTCTAAGCAGTTGGAGGAATTGCTCGGTAATAGATGTTGTTTGGAAAATATTCTGTCTCCGGCAATAGAGTCTGACAACTTCAAAAAGAGTCAGTGGTTGGTTGTCATATGACAGACTGTGAGTTTAGTATGACAGTGACTATGCACATGTCGCCATCAACTGAGTGACCATCACATAGTCATCCATCCATGGAACGCATTCCCGCAAATATGAAATTTTAATTTTATTTGGCACCCATCCTATTACTCTGCTTCAATATTCAGAATATTGAATTTTGTTTGGCGCCCTCCCTAAATACTCTGCTTCAATATTCAAAATGTGCTTCGCTAGGCTTCAATATTCAGAATGCGCTCAAAACCAATTCCGCCATGAAACCTGCAGCCAAGCGCAGCTCCGGTGCCAAAATAATTACTAAGGGCTTCATTTAGTATCTAATGTTATTATGCTTATAACTACTAAAGCCCCATTATTATGCTATGCTTTATTGTAAAACAAGAAAAAACAAAATGAATGAAACCATTCTCTTCCTAGCCACCTTGTTATAACACATCCCTAGAGCCAATTAGGTGTTATGTTTTACTCTAACCCTCAATTAGACTTATGACTTTGACCCTTTTATAGTCTTATTTGCAGTGTTCATGTGGGTAGCCCATTTTCCATGAGTGAGGGTGGCATTATTTTGAATTATGGTGTTCAATCACAATAGGTCAACTATAGCTAGGCAAGCATAGGCTTTGCATATCAAATTAACATTTTTTTTGCATCATTGGAAAGAACTATGAACGTAGCATAGCATCAAATGGTCATGTAATTGCCTAAAAAAAACATCATTTAAGACCTCAAAATGACTCCAAAAAGTTTGAGACACCAATTCTTCAAATTATAGATATTATTAATAAAATTGCTCTTATAAATTCAATCCTTCAATTTTTTCACTCTTAAAACATCAAGATAGATGACAAATAATATAATGATCCTACTCTAATCAAATATACCATTCACATAAAATTTCATTTACCTTTTTTTTAATCAAAATAAATTTTATTTGTTATTAAATTTCATATGTAAAATTAATTTCTTATAATGTTTCAATTTTTGTATGTTTATTGAAATTTGATTATTAAATTTATGAAATAACTATTTTTCAATATTTAAAATATATTTTAAAATACATAAAAAGTTTCAAATTTTCAAAAAATTCCAAAACACTTAAATTTATATAATTTTAACTATTTTTATTGAATTTCAAAGTATTAAAATTGATGACATATTATAGTTTCTTTTCCAAACAATAATGATATTTGTCTATGGCTTGCTTTTGACTATGCCAACCCAAAATTATGATAGTGACTTTATCTCTATTGTGTGGTAATCTGTAGACGAAAAAAAATTATATATTTATAACCTAACATTTCAAAACCATATCTAGCGATCGAAACCTTGTCGTTAGAAGTGAAAAATGCATTTGGTCACTCGAACCTCTCCCAGAGTAGCCTGATGGTTACTATTGATCAATGGAGGTCGATCAAGTTCAAAAACCCCATAGTAAACAAGGCATGGACCCTTGTGATAGGTATTCTCTTATGGAACATCTGGAAAGGAAGGAACAAAGTTGTATTAAAAAACCAAGAGCCATATATACAAAATATCTAGCAGACAACTAGAGAAAATATTTGCGAAAATATCCTGACAGAGAATTGGGTAGTGAATGATTGGAAAGCAAACCAGGTTGAGTCCAAAATTTTCTCTACTCTTAATTTGACTAAGGGTTCAAGTTCCTTTTCACCCAATCCCAAGCATAAATATCCTGTTAAATGCCCATCCGTTTTTCTCCCTCCTCCAGATGGCTTTGTTAAAATTAATTTCGATGGGGCCTCCAAAGTGAATCCAGACCCGACATACTTTGGAGAAATTCTAAGAGATTCAGGAGGTAATCCATTGGGAACCTTTGCATGATATTGTGGATCCAAAACTAATAATGTAGCAAAGCTCATTGGTCTCGAAAAGGGAGTCATATTGGCTTGGAAGTTGTATTTCTCCTGGATCCAAAATTTAGGAGAATCTAGTTTAGTTATCAAAATGGCTCAAAAGATTATTTATGGCTCACCACCATCCAAAATAGTAATAATTTGGCATTTGGAATCCCAGGAATCTTGGATCAGAAACCTCATTAACAATTTTCCATTTGTTATTATTGCACACACATTACGAGCAGGGAACAAGGTGGTAGACTGGCTAGCCAATTAGGGCACTGAGATATGGCATAAAGATGGGAATCAAACCTCAGCTCATCTGAATTGGATCTAGGATAAAAGGCTATTATTTTTCAACTAATTCAAGAAGATAATAGTCTCCCCGATGGGGGTGGTAATGAGCTCCATCATTAGACATATTTGGAGGGGTTAATGGTCACCTTTTTGCCTTCTTAGATATATTTTTCTTGCATTTTTATTATTTTTTGGTTTTATGATGCTAGTATAGGTGGTGATTAAGGCTAACATACTCTGAGTGTACAATATGAGGTTGAGTGTAAAAAATCATTATTTATTAAGCATTTTTATAAGTATTTTATCATAAAGACTTGAAGGAGACAACAAGGAGAAATTATTGGAGGATTGTCCACCCTCCTTAACTTTCAAAGGCAGCCAAAGGATCCCCAAGGATTCTCTCCAGAAATTCTAATTCCAGAGGCAACCAAACAACTCAAAGAGGAGTGCACTCAATCTTTGTTTACCTAGATTCAAGTGGACTCAATCACTATTTTCTAGGGAGTTGTTGGTAGCTACCCTGTAGAATAAATAGAGCAGAGCTAGAGCTAGGAAGAGTTAGTCAATTCTAGTTGAAACTTTGTTGCAAGATATTGAGCTTTTTATTATTTTACTCAGTGATCAAACTTTCAAAGATGTATGAGGTTATACTTTTATGAAATGAGCAGACTTATTTCATTCGGCTGATTTAAGTTTCAGAGAGCTAGGCTCGTGGGTTATTACCCAATCCATGTTCCTCAGCCTCTTTGTTGTTACTATATTTTCCTTTCTGCCATTAATCTAGTTTTCTTTCTGTGATTCAATTAGTTCTGCTTCTCATAGTTTCATCGCTTCTTAGTTTTTGCTTTCAGTGTGTTGCTATAGTTTTTCATTTTCTTGTGAGTGATAGAATAGAGGAGAAAAACCAAGAAAAGCTGTGGATCAAGACCCCCTTCTCATCTCTTTCAATAGAGCTCGAGGAGGGCAAACCTTCTCACAAGACCAAAAACGGCTCTTTGTTCAATGTTTTGTCACATGTTTTCTCTATTTTTTGTACATGAATCTGTAACTTTGTTTGCAGGAATAAGCATAAAAATCCCTAAGAAGAACATCAAGCCAGCTCGCTTCATTTCCCAGCTCTGTTCTCACACCTTAGCACTTTTGTTGTGCTTCCATTTCTCTCCTTTTTCTCTTATTTGCATCCATCGCACTTTTCATTCCCAAAAATGCTCGAAAATCATTAGAATTAGACCTCCGCCCCTTTCTCCTCAAAACTCCCGCTCGTTGTACCTCGCTCCATCGTAAATTGCAAATCGCTCGTGATCTTTGTTAACACTTTCTCATTCCAATCCCAAATGGGATATCCCTTTCTAATTCCCTTTGCTGCTCTTTTATTGAAAACATTCAAAAACATTAGAAACCACATTTATTTCCCTTTGGACTTACCATCGCTCCTCATCGTAGATCCAATTGTTTTCTTGTTTCCTTTAAGACTCACTGCTTCCAAATGTCGATTGCGATATTGTGATCACGCTCTGCCGCCGGTCCCACTACCACGTCACCCATTGCAATCGCACTTCACACCTTTTCCTTGTTTCTTTAAGACTTACCGCTTTCAAACGCCGATTGTGATATTGCGATCATGCTCCGTTGCCGATCCCACCGCCACGTCACCCATCGCAACCGCACTTCGCACCTTTTCCTTGTTTCTTTAAGGCTTACCACTTCAAATGTCGATTCCGAACTCTGTTGCATCGCAAGTCGACTTTCGCAGTTTTTGTTTTGTTCTCGTCAACCTTTCCCGCTCCAACCTTGCAACATTGTGATTGTGATATCGCAAATCGCATATCGCACTTCTATCCACTAATCATAACTCCGCCATCACATATTTCAATAATTCCGCTCCAAAAGCATCTTGGCGCCATATCATAAGTTTTTATATGGATTAAACCCTCGCTTTCCACTCCTAAGCCATGTTTCATGTGTTAAGCCCTCCATTAGCCTCTTTAGCCCTTTTTCTTTCCTCCAAGCTACAAAATCAACACTTTTTCCATTAGGATTAATTCGTGGATAGCTTAGTTGCATGGGTAGAAGCATGGTAGATAGACCATAGGATAAATAGATCACATTTAGCCGTTTGGCCAAGTTAAGTGTGGTTTAGAATTAGTTTCCTTTCTACCATTCATTTTCAACAAGTTAAATTAGTTTCCTTTCTGTCATTTCCTTCCAGCAATTTACTTTCCAGTTCTTATCATAGTTTAAAAATAACACCCTTTCGTAAAGAAGAAGAAGATGACATGAACAAATTGCATATGATGTGTATATAGCATTATCACCTCCAATTTTGTACGAACCCTGGGTTGATAAAGTAAAGTAGGGCAACCCCTGGGAATTGCATCACTCTTGGTGCAATACCAGGGCTCACCAGGTGGTACAATGGTGTCAAGTGTCGCCTCAGGGCAGTCACGCTCCCATGCACGACAGACATGAGCGGGGAAATAAATGTGTATACCCATATGTAAACATGAATATGGAATAGTTTGGAAATGATGGGATTGTTTATTGTTAAAATGATGTTGAGAGTTGGCAACGTAATTAGCGAGGAGATGCAAAGAGGAATTCAGAGGGAGAATGTCTACTCAATATGCTAGGATGGCTCTTTGAGAGATCCAAATGGGCACTGAGTAGATATTAAGGGCAAGTGTATCGGTGTAATTGGAAAGAAGAGACCGCAAGCATTAAGTTGGGATCTTGACGAATCATTTTATCCCCTCCAAAGTCCCGTGAGCATCCACGTTCGAGATTCTGAATTCTCAAAGTCTTCAATTCTATGCTAGGCTCTAGACTTGTTTGAACTCATCGAGGTTGAGGTATTTTTTCTTCTTTGGTTGTGTTTAATTGCTTGGATTCTAGGGTTGTAGACAGGTGAAAACTGAAATCAAATGCCAAATGAAAACCCTCAAATCCTGTTGAGGAGGGTGTAGAATTCCCTAGTAGAAGAATGAGTGGGGGAATGACGATATTTCACCTTTGTCCATTCATAAATTTAAATCTCGCTTGAGTACACTACAAGCATAGTCGATTAATAATCTATCACATTGCAAGTTTGGCAATCAAAAAAGTGTTGAAAGTAATGCCAAGAGCCCATACATGTTAAATGTTTAAGTGAAATCTACCCCATACATGTTAAATAATGCAATACATAAAAATATTCTTAAGAAAGAGAAAATAGAGGCAATGGCAATGACATATTACACAAATATTTACTCTTGAAAATTAGGAAAACTAACTAATTGTTTAGTTCAACACCTCTAATTTTTATTATCAATCTTCATATTTTACAATGTGATATATATGATATCATAAAATCATTTAATATGTTAAATTGAAATATATTACAACCCCAATTCCTTAACTACAATTATAAAACCATGTGCTAAACTACCATGTGCCACAAAATCAATAAGAATAAAAATTGTGCGAGAAACTTTCATAATTTCTTAGCTAAAATTATAAAACCATATACTAAACTAATTCTTTAGCTAGAATTATAAAACCATATGCTAAACTACCATGTGCAAAAAATCACTAAAAGAAAATTTTATGCTAAAAATCACCAAAATCACATGCTAAAATAAATGCTGCTAAACAAATTGAAGTATATAAAATGAGTATCAATAAATATATTAAATTAGTTTAAAATAAATGACCCTAAACAAATTTAAGGCATGTAAGGCATGTGAAATGAGTATGGATGAATACATTAAATTAGTTTATTAACCACTAGACTGCACAAATATCAGGGAATATCAAATCTGGTTATATATATATATATATATATATATAATATTTTTCGGAATAATTGTTTTTTTGTGATACCCAAGATAAGTTTGGAGATAGCATGTTTTACTTAAAAATTCACATGATCAAATATTTGTAAACTACTCACATGATAAACTACCATAATTTAATTTTTTAGTTAAAATTATAAAACCATGTGCTCAATTACCATGTGCAGAGAATCGCTGAGAGTAAAAATTGTGTGAAAAATCACAATTAAATTCTTTAATCGAATAAAAATGGTGTGAAAAACTACTCTAATTCTTTAACTAAAATTATAAAACCAGTACTAAACTACAATATGCACAAAATCACTAAAAGTAAAATCTGTGTGAAAAAAATCACCAAAATCTGATGCTTAAATTCGTTAATCCTCCACCAGCGCACAAGGTCATATCAAATCTAGTTAATATTTTTCTGAATCGTCATATCAAATCTCATTAATATTTTTCTGAATAGTTGTTTTCCTGTTGGAGATAGCATGTTTTGGGTAAAAATTCAGTAATCAAATATGTGAAGTAGGGACATGATAAATATCACGCGGGTACCTAAGTGTTCTCAAAAGAGTTTGAGCTTTCTACTCCGTGCAACAAAATCATTAGGTAAAAATTGTGTGAGAAATTACACATAATTTTTTAACTACCATAATATTTTTCTGAATCGTTGTTTTTCTGTGATACACAGGATAAGTTTGGAGGTAACATGCTGATCCAATATCTGTGAAATAAGCTCATGATGATATCAGGCGGGTATAATATCAAATATCACAAAAAGAGTCTTAGGTTTCTAACAAAAAAAAAATTTCAACAAACTGAAACCACTAGTCTGCCGGCTTATTATGTATTTATAATAAGCTGAATCGTTGACAGAAGACTAGTGATCGGGAAAGCTCAGTTTGCCCTTTCGAGGATCTCGAACCTCTTCAGCCTGATACCTCTGTACGAAGTCACCCTCTTCCTCCTACTACTTTTGGCTAAAGAGCAGTGCTTTTCGAAATCCTTCAAAGGAGTGGAGGACATCGCCTCATTTTCACCGCTTTCAAAACCCAACCAGAGTAAAAAAAAACCCTAGAAGCAATAGCAATTTCTTAATTTCGTTAATAGTCGGAGCTCACCTGAAGAAAATTAATGCTTGAGCTTGAAAATATTCTTGCAGCATTAGATCCCTAAGCTTCAGTCAAAACTCGTTAACGGCCTCCAGCTTTGGCTCCATTGTCTACAAGCGGTCAATCTGAACTGTGCAATCCTCAAAATTTAACTTCTCCATGACACACTCCAACGGAGCCCAAACATCTTACATATTCTCTTATGTTTTCATTTATGGCGGCAGGGGACCCCTGAGGTCTCCAAATATGGGGAGTATTTTGGCGCCGGAGCTGCACCTAGCTGCAGGTTTAATGACGGAATTGGTTTTGAGCGTATTCTGAATATTGAAGCCTAGCGAAGCACATTTTGAATATTGAAGCAGAGTATTTAGGGAGGGCACCAAATAAAATTCAAATATTCCGAATATTGAAACAGAGTATTTAAGTAGGGAGCCAAATAAAATTCAAATTTCAAATTTGTGGGAATGCATCCATGGATGAATGGCTATGTGATGGTCATCCGGATGATCGTGACATGTGCATAGTCTGTGTTATATTAAACTAGCAGTGCATCATACGACAACCCGACACTGACTTTTTTGAAGTCACCAGAATTCGTTGCCGCAGACGGAATATTTTTCGAACGACATCTATTACCGAGCAATTCATCCATTTGTTAGACTACTCGATATTGTTTTATAGAAGTTTAGAGGGTGGAAACACGAGCCCGAAAACCGAAATCAATGATGCATCCCTACATTGTTTAAGGAACGTGAGATTAGATTTCTTCTTAGCCACTTGTAACCATGCTTTCTCAAACTGACGAGCCTTATCAGCCATTTCCCTTCCGTGTAGGGTAGTAATGTTAGATCTAAGACTTTTTTGATCCATAATGTAGATAAAAGAACTTTCAGATTAATCACATCATTAGGATTAGGTCGACGTTTCGAACCAACTAATGTGGTTCATCCTCAAGACAGGTGGAGAGAGACTGACTGATTTCGATGAATAAATAGTGGAGATACATCATTGCCTGGAAATAGCCGTTAAGACTAGCCGTTAGAAAATTGGTTAGTTAGTTAAAAATAAATAAATAAATAAAATAAAAATTAATTACAAATATGTTAATAAATTATTAAGTACTTAAATTTTTTTATAAATATAATAGGTAATAGGTGGGGGAATTTTTATATATAATTAATTAATTGTTTAAGTAAAATAATAAGAAACAAAGCTACCTAGGAAAGATTGGGATGGAAATTTTTAAATAAATAAATAAAAAATACCAAATAAGTAAATAAATTCAATAATTTTTTTAAAAATGGGGGTTTATAAATTATTAAACTAAATATAAAAGGAAATAGGGTGGGTAAAATTTTGATTTAGTAAAATAAAATAAATTAATTAAATATTCCGATAAAATAAATAAATTAAGTAATAAATAATAAATAAACATAATTGAGAGAAAAATTTATAAAAATAAAAATTAATTAATTAAAAATAAAAATAAATAAATAAATAAAAATATAAAATAAATCAATAAATTAAACAACAAAAATAAAATAAAATAAAATATAAAATAAAATAAATAAAACATAAAATAACAAAAATTACCTGAGAATCAGTTAACTCTTAATTTCCAACCAACATCACGGTTGAGATTCTTAGCATGTCATTCTTATAGATCACGAAAGTCTTAGATCTAACATATGGGAAATTAGGAAATTAGTTTTGCACCTTATACCCATGATTGTAAATAGAACTTAATAAAATGGAAAATAAAAGAAACATGGCTAGGTAACAAAATAAAACACAAGACACATGTTGAAACCGTGTATTAAAGATAAGTATGTGAAGAAAAATTCATACTAAATGAGTGGAAATGAGATGGAGGATTCTGACCACAAAGAGAAAAAAAAAAAAAATTAGAGAGAGAAGATGAAGAAGATGTACATTAAAATAACGAGAGGTGCCCTTAAATCGCCTAGTTTCCAAATGGGCGGGAAACCAAGGATGCACTACTTCTATTTCTTGATTTGGCAACATTGTTAATTGAAGAAAGCTCCTTCCTCAGAGTAGAAGCATTTGCAAAATAATTACTTAATTAGATTGAAGAAAGGAGTTATAAGGTGAGAAGCAATATGGAAACTCAACTAATAACAAAGGCAAACCCAACCTATCAAATGAGGTTACTTTCTGCTATGTAATTGTAGAGGAATCAACTAAAGTTGTCTCTCATGCATCCTTATATTCAATATATTCTTTCATGACATGATTTCAAAACATTGGATCTATAAATGTAGCTGAAATATCATTCCTAACAAGATAAATTTACATAGGAAAGCAAGGGAAGTTCTCTACATTGTCATGGGAAAAAGATCTTTGAGAGTTAGTAAAAGAAGAAAAACTTTCAAATCAACTAATACAAGAAAAAGAAAATTCCATACCTAAGCATATACAAAATGAAGAATATAAGAGAATAATCATAAAAATTGATGTATATCCAAAAGAGAGGGGAGATATCATGACCGTATTGCAAAATATAGAATCTGAGATGCAGCCATTAAGGAACAAAACTAAAAATAGTCGGGACTGAGCATGCTAAAAAAATTGAGTTTGGTCAGACTGAAAAAGAAAAAAGCAACTAATGACAAAATCAATTGATATAGACAAAGAGATTGAAATTTTTCAAGAAAAGGTACATAATTTAGATTAAAAATCATAATTTCACTATTGTGGTCCCAAGTGAAACATACGACCCTTTAGAAAAGTTTACAAGAGTAATGGTAGAGATCGAGATTTCATAACTAGAACTAAAGAAAACTCGAAACAACCTAACTCAAATAAAGGAGCAACTAAATATAAAAGAGAGATAGTTGAATATAGAAAGTTAGAATAACAATCAAATCAACAATAAACATAAGGAAACACAAGATGATATCAAGGAGCTGAAATCCAAACTGAAGGGTAATATTTCTCTAATTGAGGCTAGAAAAATTGTTTGGGCTAATATGATCCAACAAGTTCATTCTATATGAGAGTATATTCATATAATTTCAGAACAAAAAACCATGATAGAAGGATATGGATTGGGGATTTTCACATGCAAGCAACATGCAAAAAGAATCACTTAAGGAAAATAAAACGATCAGATATTTAACTTAACGATCAGATATTTAAATGAAAAATATTCGACTCAACTAACGAAATTATATTGAGGATAGAGTTGTAGTAATTTTGAGTCTCAAATACAAAATGTCATCCCTTCTACATTTTTCCATCATTTCCAACCTCATTAAGCCAGCTCATCCCTCATGCCATAGCTACACTTAACCCTACATTAAGTAACCATTTTAAGTGATCATGTGGTTTTAGAATTATATTTTCCAAAGTAATTTATTTTAAGTATTTTAAGTGAATTTGTGATTAAATATTATAAAATTAACATGTTTTCTTATATATATAAAAGTGGTATAAGTTTTGTGATATTGTAGGCCCACTTGGATCTGAAATATAACCACCTAGTTTAATTTCATTAGATTAATCTAATCTGAAATATAACCACCTAGTACATATAGTACGGGTATACCTCGTCAATTTATGAAACCTCAGGTTGACAATTAAATGACATGGCTTTAACTAACCATTAATTCACCCAAAATTTTGGCGTCGTTGCTGGGGAGGTATATATAGGTGTTTATTTTGAGGTTTAGGAAATTCATTATAGTTGCATTCATTCTTAGATGCATGGTTAAATTCATAATAAAATCTTTTTTGCATCT
This sequence comes from Pinus albicaulis, assembly GCA_034641835.2. Classification (NCBI taxonomy): domain Eukaryota; kingdom Viridiplantae; phylum Streptophyta; class Pinopsida; order Pinales; family Pinaceae; genus Pinus; species Pinus albicaulis. The sequence goes on from CM076580.1 coordinate 348,966,531, forward strand.
TAAATTTCAAAAAACAAATTCAAAAAAAAAATTGTACTAATTTGTGTGTGCAATAGTAAATATCAACCAATTGGAGTAATTCAAAGGTAATTAAGAGGTTGAAGAGTGTTCTTCCTTATTTAAATTTTAATTGTATTACCTAAACAACTCGTTTTTCATGCTTTGATGATTTTTAATGCATATTTTTCTAACCTTAGCATGAATGTCATTTTAATCCTGTTATGCACATGGTTACGCTACAAATATGCATACACTTGATCAATTCTTCTATTTCCAATATATTAGAGTAGGTCATGAATAAAATCAAGTTTTGTGATGTGTTTTTTTTAATTTCATGTTATTTGCAATTTTATCTTCTTTGGTGGTGCAGTAAGAGCCACCCAGATCACTAATGATTTGTAGGAGGATGAAGAAAGAGAAAGAATATTTGAGAAAAGAGGAGAACATATAGACTTTTGAGAGCCACAATATGAATTTAGAGATCAAATCCTTGTGTTTTTTCTTTTAAATTTCACATTACAATTAAATAAATAGCTTCAATATTTATGAGTATGCTCTCTTCTTGCGCTCCTTGTGATCTGGAATATCAAAAAATAAAATTGAACCAAGTTAGTTTAAAAAAAATTTCAATAAAAACTGGATAAGAAATCTAAATTTGCAATTACAAGTATAATTATAGACCTTTAGAAAGCTCAAAAATCCAAACTAATGCCTCCAATGGATCCAAAACTGTTGAAAACCCCTGCTTTGACTCTTTTTGCACCTCATTTGATTAAAAATTGAGAAAGATATGACTGTTTTAAGATTCTACCCAATTCTGCTATTCATGAGCCTACAAATCGACCCAAACCCGGCTGGTGCGCCCGAAAATTGGGAACGGTGAGCGAATCTAGCCTTATCGATCAGCGGATGAAATTTTAGGACCATTAAGATAAGCTCCCAAGTCCTAAAATCTTGGTCACATGGTCGCATGTGTGTCGAAACTTAGGGGCTAATCCTAACCTCCACAAAAGGGCACACTTTTTAAACTTAAAAGTTAAATTTTGGGTTACATTTCACATCAAACAAAGTAGCGGAGTTGGTAAGTCATTTGGTTAGTGGTTATGACGTAGTAGTTTCAAGTATTATGAAGGCCATTCTACCTTTAACATATTTTTTTCCACCATAAGGGTGCCACATGGCAATTAATGGTTGGTCCATGTGGCACTTCCTCGTTGGCCCATCTCAACTACCCATTGACAATTAAAAAATTTCCACATGTCAACCATGATAGCCAATCAAAATACTCCTAGTGTCAACCACTCACTTTTCCACATCATTTCCTAGTCACACATTTCCATGTCATCACATGTCCACATCACTGCCCAGTCACACCTTGCCATGTAATCACCTGTGCGCGTTACTACCTAGTCACACCCTACCACATCATCACTTTTCCACATCACTACCCAGTCACCACCCTACCACATCATCACCCTCTGGTGATGCGACATGGCACTTTCTAGTGCTGCCACGTGGCACTCCTTGGTGCTGCCACCTTGCACCCCTAGTCATTTTTACCATTTTTCATAAAAACTTCAAATCACCACAAATTTCTCATAAAATGTCTAATTTCAGTGAAATGAAGTGTGTTGGATTTAGAATGGCGAGATCTACTATTTGGTGTTGTTTTTCAAGCTAATCCAAGAATTTTGATTTTTGATCATTTTCTTGATCCATGGGAACATGTACAAGGGTGAAGCGCTAAATAAAAAGGAAAAATGCAGCTACAGTCTTAGACCTACATAAAAAGCACCATGCAAGTCTAATTGTAGGTTGTAAACTTGCAAGGCAATACAAAAATCCATGTTTTTGGTAGCTGTAGAATCAACACAATTCAGTAGCTTATGCAAATTTGATCTATTGATGAAGCATTAAGTGTATGGAGAAGAGGTCTCAAGCTCAAAATTGGTAATAAACAGGTAAAATTGCGTTTAATTTTTCTTGAATTTGTTTTATTAGTACTATTTCTGAGTTTTTTGTGTATATATCAAGATGAAGAGAGAGTGATCACCTCTCTCTCTCTCAATAGACTTACATTTTATTGTAGAAAAAAGTGCTAAGTTTTTGTAGGTTCCAGGACATGATGAAAGAAGATCACTATATGCACGATCAATAATTGTCCATCTCCCTACTACCAAAAACTCATTTTCCTTCACAATCATCATACTTTCCTGCATCATTTTCACTCATCTTTCCCAAAAGTAAAGTCATTCATCTCCCTTGCAAATCTGAGTCACCCCCTTCTCCTTTTCATTCATGTCCAATAAACCTTGCTCCAATGAAAATTTTATATCTATAGTCCTTCAAATTATTATTGTATACTCGTGTTAGATGATAGAGGATTCATTAAGGCATTCTTTCTAACAAATTTTAACCCATCGACTTTGACACATCATCTAGGATCAAAACTATAGATCTTTAAAGTACCTTGAGGCTTCCATGCCTTAATGGCTAGTTCTCTCACCAATAAACAGTGGGAATACATCAATGTCCTCTATTTTTCAAATCTTCTAGGTGAATCAAATTCGTATTCGTACCTAGTAAGATGTACTTAGGCATCTTGACTCTCATTGACATCAATGGCGAGTAGTCTCGTGTTGGTTAATGGCATACATCAATGGCCACTAATACAACAATTTATTTTCTATTTTTGACACGACACATTTATTCACATAGTTAATAATTATGCCACTAGGCAAGAATGAATAAAGAGTAGATGATTTCAACAGTTTTTAGCACGACTCAATTCAACATCCGTAGCAATAAAGATTCCAATTTCATCCTTTATTCATACAACCAAGAGAAAGAAGAAGCACAAATCCTTTTACTTCATGTTCCATGATCCAACAACAACAACCACACTGTTCTATATACATAGCTTGTCCACTTTTCAGGTAAGTGAAGGTATGTTGTTTTCTAATCTTTAATAATGCAATTCCTTAAATTCTAAAATTTTGATTTTGGAAAATCTGTCACCACATTCATATTCCCTTTCTCATTTGCAAGAAAACTGAAAACACCTTAAGTTGGGGGGAAGGCATATTACATTTCATTCCACATGTTGCATTTCATTTCACCCTAACCAACATATTTTTCCCAACCAACTATTATTGCATTATGTGTTTTGAAATGATCAATTGATGAGCACATTAAATGGCTGACAGTCACTATGGGACTTAAAAAAAAAATCCTCAATATCTTCAAGTATTTTGATGCAAAAAAAAATAAAATAACAAAAGTATTGTTACACAAGAACTAATAGTCAAAAAATTTTGGTTGTCACACAAAAACCAACCATAAAAAATATGTTGCAATCAAATGATTTCAAAGTACACTTTGCAAAAAGAATAAAATTGTCAAATGATATGATTATGCAAAGTTAAAAGAGAATCAATACAAAGCCAAAGCTCATAAAGAAATCAAAACATTTCAAGAAGATTAACTTATGACTATGGGAATCAAGGCAATAGTGGCATGAGGACATGCAACATTTTAAGTTGGAGGGTATGTTGGGTCTCCAAAATGTCATCCAATTCTACCAACATTTCCATCATTTCACCCTCATTCTGTAGCTCATCCCTCATTCCGTAGCTACATAACCCTACATTAAGTAACCATTTTCATGATCATATGGATTTAGCATTATATTTTCCAAAGTCATTTGTTTTAAGTATTTTAAGTGAATTTGTGATTGAATATTATAAAATTAACATGTTTTCATATATACATAAAAGTGGTATAATTTTTGTGATATTGTAGGCCTACTTGGAGATTTTAGAAGGGTGCTACTTGGCCTCCTAACTACAAATTCGAATTTCAAATTCCAACTCATGAGGATTTTTAGAATATTTGAAGAAGATATGGACCATTAAGCTAAGCACATTCAAAGGAGAAGAATCATGGATGTTTTGATATGTGTCCTTATAAAAACTATGAGAGAATTTGGAGAGGATTTGTATCTTATATTTTTAGGAGATTGGTTTTAACAACATGAGATAAATGTGCATTTAGGAGATATTTGAGGATCTATATTTATCTTCAATTTTTGTATAAATAGGAGTGCACCCTTCATATAGAGGGTGGTAAAAATGTTGTAAATGGTTGGTTGTAAATTGTTAATTGTTAATGATTGGAGGTAGATAGTGGCTAGTTGATAGTTAGAGATTCCAAGTTCCATTCAAGATATGATTTGTAAAATGATGAGAGAGAATTCTTGTGATATATTGTAATCATTTTATGAAATACATAATGCCACTTTGATCTCCAAGATGTTATAGTTGTTTGGTGTGCTTGCTGATGAAATACATAATTTCCTGAATTTTAACCAGAGGACCTTGTCGTTTTCCCTTATCCTAGTTAATTTCAGTTCCTTTCTCTATAATTAAGCTTTGGTAGTGCTAAATCCAAGTCTATAACTCTCTTGCACACATATTATGGGAAGGGCTCGCATTTTTCGCCTCTATTTCCACAGAAAGAGTCCCCCTCTTAGCATCTCAAAACATGCATGCAATTCACAAGACTGTGTCATCTGTAGTTGGAACTTATCAGCGTCAAAGGTTTGGTCCTTTCATCTGCAAACCCTTAAGTTTCCTTCTCCTACGCACTCTATTCCCATGTCAGTTTGAGTCTCGAGTGGAACATTCATCTCTTGTTGTGCCATTCTTGAGTTTACACGTGGAAATTCGCTTCTAGCCTCTAGAATTCTGAGACTAATTCATACAATGGGTTATTTTACTCCCAAAGAGGGTTATGCAAGTGATAAAGGAAAAGGTTAAATTTTTGACAATTTTAGCACTGATATCAGGGCTAGGAGACGTCCTGCATAACCTCTTAAGATTGGGAAATGACTTCATGGATCAACAGAATGAATGGATATGCCAACTGTGTATGAATATTTTTAAGGTACCCAACCATCATCTCTAAAATTGATGCAAAATTAGAAGAGACTAGAAGTAGAGCTCTCTCGAGTGAAATAATATATTAGTGGGTTGGAAGATCGTTCCTGCTTATTGGAAAATGATAATGCTAGACATTTCTCTTTGAAAAGGGCTAAAGGAATGATCTGGGAGAAAGTTGTTAAGCTAATAGGAAAGCATTGGGAGCAATTGAAACTAATGCATGATAAGATAAAAATGATTAAGACAACTCATAAAGAAGTAGAGATGGTTGAAGCATAGGCCGAGACAACATTGTGTAAAATTAAAGTAATAACCAACTTCTTAAATCGCATGACCAAAGAAGAAGTTAGGAAAGAAAACTTTGATCACTCTCACTTGGTTGCTAATGCAACCTAGGTGGAGAGGAAACACAGGATGATGGTGAAAATGGAAGAGAAAGCCAGTAACATGGCTGAATAGGTGGAGAATATTAAAGAGAGATGTGAAGAATTACATAAAATGGGTTTACGATCATTCTTTAATGATTAGGGAAACCTGTTTCCTATGGATTTTATTTTGGACTGTCTACCTCACGTGGAGGATGAGAAAAGTAGTGTCAAAGATGGGGAAAAAACCTTGCAATAATATCATCTGACAAGTATTTAGAAGCAACACTTCGAACCCATGTTCATGCTGAAGCATGGCTGGGAAACATTCCGATAGAAGAATAGTGGGATGAAGTTAGTTACAATATAACAAGAAATTTTGTAACAAACTTAAGTGGTTTTCCATATACCACTAGTGGCTTAGAGTAGGGCCAGGCTCTTTGAGTTCCTGTATGTAGGTCTCATTTTGAAATGTACAAGGGGGGAAAATCTTGGTTGTAGGGGAAACTTTGCCAAAAATTTTAGTGAATAGCTGGGAGGTCTTTAAGCACTTTTGGGAAAGAATTGTGAAGTAACTCTTGTGATATCTGTTTCTCTCATCATGTATGATTCCATTTCACCTTTATTTTGAATTTTACTACTAATTAAAGGAAAATTCATGGAATTTTGAGTTGTGAACCTGATATGTTGTGAAAATTGGGTAAAATTGTTTAAATATTTTAGGGTAAAATGAATTTTGGAATCAGTATGATGGGTCGTTTTTGTATTGCAAGATTTATCAAGCTAGCTTGAAGAGTTTATTTTCTTCTTGATATTTCTTGCAAGGGTTTTAAAGAATTGGTAAATTTCATAATTATGTGTTTTCTAATGGATGATTTATTTATTGCTCAACCATCTACCAGGGTTTGTTTGGCTTAAAGGAATTCTTAATTTCTCCTTTAAGTCAGGTAAAACATAATTCTCCATTTTCATCCATATTTTATTTTTTCAAACGTTATGTCAAACCCAAGGGTTATGAATTTTCCTCCTCAAAATCAACATAAATCCAACCCAACAAAATACTTAATATAATGGTGTTTTCCCCCAAACCTTGATATCACCAAACCATACCATGACCTTTACTCATTCAATTCCAAGAGAGTAAAGTTCCTCGACCTTATCAAGGACTTTTTAGTCTCCTTTACTGAAATACTAAATAAGTTTTTGGTCATGGATATAGCCATAACCAGTATCCCAACCTAACGGTATGCTTCTTTCCAGATTATGGGATGGGAAATCGGAAGGAACTCTTCAAATGGATCTGTCATATGATACTATACCAGTATTTGGGGGACAAGAACGTAGGCTCTATATAGAATCTAAGCTCATGTACATTATTAGTGACACAAAAAATTCCAAGAGTAAACTAAACTATGCCACAAAATAATCAATAGGATGCTACGCCTTATCTATTATTATCGAACTCACTGTCGAGACAATGACCAATTCTATGACACAAGATCTTGCATACGAACTTAGTCATGTGTGGTAAATATAATTTGATGGAATGTTCCAGAGAAGGTACATGAGGAATAATGATTTTGATACCACTCATAGGGGAAAACATCTCACTCTCCTATAAAATAGAATTTGATTCCACTAATCGTACATTGCAAAATATGAAGCATTAATTCTAGGACTAGAAGTAACTCGTAAGATGGGAGTGAAGAACCTCACATCCTTTGGGGAATATAAATTAGTAGTCCTACAGGTGAGAAACATTTATACCACCAAGCACCCTTGAATGAGATTATACCGAAATTTTGTATGGGATACTATTGATAATTATTTCAATTCCTTTAACATTACAGTTGTGCATAGGGAAGATAACAAACTAGCATATTATTTGGCGGTCACAGACAACACCTTCTGGCCTCCTCCCGATCTAAATTTGAAGCATAAGGCAGAAATTCATTACCGACCATGTGTTCTAGACAACATCAAGCACTAGCAATTATTTTAAGACGAACAATAGTTAAAACGATTCCTGGAACTCACGGATGGGTTTTCAACAATCAATATTGATTCAAACGAAGAACTACTTGAAGATGATCAAAGTGAAGACTCTAACCAATATTACAATAATGAATTCCTGAATCAGGTCAAACTTCACAAAGTAATCCAACCCAAGAACAAATTCATCCCTAAGGGATTGGTTCCTCTCAAACAGATATTTGATCAGAATATATACCAAACATGCCAACCTTTAAGCCAGTGGATGAGAATGTAGAGGAACATAATCTCGACATAAAAGAAAATCCAAAAAAGGTAAAAATTACCAAGTTTTTTCTCCCGACTATATAAATATGTACGTCGAGTTATTTAGGAAATTTAAAGATGTCTTCGCATGGAGTTATGAAAATTTGAAAACTTATGATACTTCCATTATTCAACATAGAATACCGTTGATGGAAAATACTAAGTCTTTTGTGTGCAGAAACTCAAGAGATTTAATCCCATCTTATTGCCTACACTAGAAAATGAGATAAAATTTTTTCTTAGATGGAAAGATCATTGTTCCACTGAGATACTCTCAATGGGTGGAAAATTTGGTACCAGTCCGAAAGAATAATGGAGATATCAGGCTATGTGTGGATTTCAGAACCTAAATCGATGTTCATTGAAAGACAATTATCTCGTTCCTAAGATGGATCAATTGATGCAAAAGGTAATAGTGGCATAAAAAATATCTATGATGGATGGCTTCTCAGGTTAAAATCACATAACAGTTCACATAGATGACAAAGAAAATATATTGTTCACGACACCATGGGGTATCTTTATGTATGTTAAAATTCCTTTTGGACTAATGAACACATGAGCTACCTTTCAAAGGACCATGGATATTTCTTTTGTTGGAGAGAGATATCGGTTCATGTTCATCTATTTGGATGATATGAAAGTCTTCTTGAAATCACACAAATATTAGCTGGAACATTTGAGGCAAATTTTCCTTAAGTATAGAGAATTTAGCCTCTCATTGAATCCTAAGAAGCCATTCTTTGTATTGCAAGGAGGAAATATTTTGGGGAATATTATCTCAAAATAAGGTGTCATTATCAACTTGGAGTGAGTAGAATCCATTACAAATATTGGTTTACCTTGAAATAAGAAAGAAGTTCAATCCTTCTTGGGTAAGATCAATTTCCTGCGCAGATTTATTGCAAATTTTGTGGAACTCTTAAGGCACATTATAGGCATGGTCAAGAATGATAGTGAATTCAGGTGGACTCCGGAAGTGCGAGAATCATTCGAGCATATCAAGAAGGTAATTATGGAAGGCCCAATTCTAGTAAGTACCGTTTTTGCTAAGTAGCTTTATATTTTCTCGTTTGCATCTGAACATACCATAGCGACAATTTTATTGCAAAAGAATGAAGAAGGGTAAAAACAACCTATAAAATTTTTCAACTGTGTCCTGAGAGATTCTAAAATCAAATACATTACTTTAGAGATGCAAGAATACACTATGCTAAAGAATTTCAAGGCATTTCGTGAATATGTGCTACACTCTAGGGTGATATAATATGTGACGTTTGTAGTAGTAAAAGAAATACTCGTTTAGCTTCATAGTGATGGTCAACGAGGAAAATGGATAACAAAGTTGCAATAATATGGTTTGGAGATCAATCTTACTAAGCAGGTCAAGGGTTAAGGATTATCCAAATTGCTGACCGAGCTAAATCATGTTACATTAGAAACATGTACTAATGATTATATTTTCAATATTTTCGTAGAGGAGAATCCATAAGAACCTCCTTCTTTGAACAAACAGAACCCACAAGAACCTATTCATTCTATAGGAGAGAAGCCACACGAACCTCCATTTCCAGTAGGAAGGAATCTACAAGAACCCTTCCAACAGAACGATCAGGGAAAATTTTAGGGGCTAATATTCGTAAGTGGGCTAATTTTCCATGCTTTTTCCAAAAAAAAGATTTGTTAATTTCCATTTTTCTAAAAACTATTCACCCAAATTTTATAGTGTGAAGTTTTTTTACCTTAAAAATTGCCAAAATTTTATATAGAAACTATATAAAATTATTAGAATTTTAAATACTTTTACAAAAAAATTTCCAAACATTTTAAAAATTGCATATTATGTACTAGTGAGATTTGCCAAGGTTTCTAAACTTTAAAATAAATTTCCATAATTAAAATTTTCCGTGAGAATGAAAGGAATCCACAAGAACCCTTCCTGAAGGACCTCTCAAAATTCTAAAATTATCCATGCTATCGAGATATCATATTCTTTTTACAAAATTTCGAATGTCCACGCGAACTACCTAAGGAAAAATGTACATCTTTAAAACTGAAAGGAATCAAATACTATATTATGGCTGAGGGATTATTTTGGAAAGATCCTGCTAGAGTTCTAATCACTTGTGTTACCGAAGAACAAGCATAAAATATTACATCAGAGTTCCATCGAGGAGTATGTAGAGGAAAATAGGCATGGAAGATCACGACTCAAAAAATATTGAGAGAAGGATAATATTGGCCCTCCCTCTTCAAGGATACAAATTATTTTTTTTCAGAATTGTTGAAAATGTCATTTTTTTTTAGGTAAGAAAAGGCTTGAATATTTTTCGTTTAATTCGATCAAGGTCTAGGCTCCTTACCAACAACAAGGATTGGATTTCATCATAGAAATAAGTTTGAATAGAAGAAGGAAACACAAATACATTATCTACGCAATTGATTACTTCACCAAGTGGGTGGAAACCATCCAAACCCATAGAGCTGATAAGAATGTCGTTATAGCCTTCTTGGAGGACAATATACTTTCAAGGTTTGGGTGTCCCAAGAATACTGTCACAGAAAATTCTCAAGCCTTCAATTCCTTTAATATGATGAAGTTTTTCGGGATTACAACATATAGTTGTTGCATTCCACATCTTATTACCCATAGGGGAACAAGCTAGAAAAATAAACTAATAAGAATATGGTGAATATTGACATCAAAACAATGTTGAATACGAATAAGAATAATTGGGATGAAAATATCAAATATGTCATATTGGAAAACAAAATCAACACTAAAAGAGTTATTGGTACGTCACCATACCATTTAGTATGGAATGGATGTGGTATTTCCTATGAACCTCAAATTTGCATTAGTGAAATTGTTGCAAGAGGAAACAACATGTATCATCCCAATGTAGAAAAGGATCTATCAAATGATAGAGGTTCAACAATAGAGATAAGAATCCTTAGCCAAATCTGAAGTTACCCAGCAAAGGGTAAAAAATTGAATTTGATAAGAAGGCAAAGGAATAAGACTTGTAGGTTGGTGATCTTGTATTGAGACACGACTCACCTAGAGCTGATAAAGGAAAACATAGCAAGTTTGATAATTTGTGGATCGAATCATTTCAAGTAAAATAATTCCTTGATAACAACACTTATTAGTTGGGGATACTGGAAAAATATCCTATTGGGAGCCTTGTAAATGGAAGGTTCCTAAAGAAGTTCTTCACATTAAAAAAAACAAAAAACAATTTTTTTTTTTCTTCATGCCTAGATGTTTTAAATTTTAGCCAACTTATTTTTAATAATGCATTAGAAGAAACAAGTTAAATTCTTGAGTTATCAATACTACACAAGCCAATTTCAAGAAGGCACCTGAACTACAAAGTTCTCAAACCATAGGGGCATGTTTTCCGCCATGGAGCCTATTACAGGTCAATTTGGGCATGATCCCAAAAAATAGATCAATATTCATTAGGGTCTATCATTCTCTAAATTAGTTGCTACATGCCCTAAATAACTCATCCCATTGGTGCCTTTCCTTCATGAAAGTTTCACTGCATAGATGCCAGTTTAAGTGCCCTATTGAGCCATCAACGCACCCCTAGACTACAGTAACTGCTTTGCAGAGCATATACTCCCATGCAAGGTTGTGTTTCAGAGGATCTAGGCCCACTTTAGGGTGCATTGGTAGAATGGGAGTGAATTTCTCATTGGATTTTGGGAATACTCCCAACCTCTAGTGGCTTCTAGAAGTTGTTCCAGCTTTCACCTCATCTGATAGCTTCGACTATGGACACCATGGAGCCATTAAACCTCTTATCCTCATATTCCCATGAAAAGGAAAACTCTTCATCCATTTTTAGGAAAACCATTCAATGATTCATTTATGTCAAACTAATTTTATCTACTTATTAATAGAGCATTGATCATAGTGCACAAGAGAGCAAGAATTTGTATTAAGTAGAGTTATGTTGGTGAGATCACAACTCTTGGAGGTATTGTGCATGTATTGTTATGCTGCTGGATTGCTGATGTTGGGTGTGATGAGGATGGGACTGAAGCTTGAGGAGTGACATCGAATCGATCAACTGGTTGTACTTCTCCTTCTACTTCATAATAAAGACATTTGTTCCTTTCCTAATGCATGTGTCAATGATGTTATATGTGTATTTACAAGTTCAATCGATTCAATTTGTTTAGTTTTAATAGATTATTATGCCTTGATGTTGTTTTCTGTCTTCTGTTTTCCATTGCAGGTATCAATCAAACGAGTTCAATTAGATAGAGAGTGATGGAAAGGACAAAGGGAGGCGAAGAAAAGCGAACAGATTACATCCAGGTTTTATTCCCTTTATCTATTCATTTTAAGGAAAAGGTCAGATATCTTTCTTTCTATTGTTCTAAGCGCACCACCACACTTAGGGAAAGCACACTTATCTGTAGTTTTGATTTCCATAAAACAAATTGGTGACCATATTGGGGATCGAAAGATCATCCCTGGTGGTTTTATCCTTGTCCATCAGCCTCTAGTATACTTTTCCTGCTTAATTTCAATCATTTGAATGTGTTTTATCGAAAGTAGTGTGTTTGATTTCTTTTTTAAAGAGTCCTCTGGCACCAACACACGTTTGGTCTTGATACAATGCTCTACATAACATTGCTGGCTTAGGGACAATGCTCTACAATGCACTGTTTCCCACTCAGGGGGTGTGTTTCCCCTGTGACCAACCAAAATCTATCATATTTTTTCTTTTGCAAATTAATTTTAGTGTCTTTCTTGCTGGAGTTTTAAGTGACTAATTGCCTCTAGAGACCATATTGACTCTATTGTTCTTGCCTCACTTTGGATTTGTTAGATCAATGTTTATTTTGGCTTTATTTGTCATTGTCGAATAGTTCCAAAGTTAAATTTTACATTTGATGAATTCATTATTTTTGGAAAGAGAAATTGTCATTTTAGTCTTCGTTTCTATAGAAAGTTTTGAGTGATTGTTTGTGCATTAGTTTCTTTTTTGTTCATATAAAATTAAAAGAAATTGAAAATAAAAACATGCATTTGCATATAGGGATTCTAAGTGCTACATAGGAATAGTTTAGGGAAATTTCATTTAGATGTGCTCGTTATAGATTGCATACAATCTGATTACTCTATCTTGTAGATAGTTTTTCATTGTTGAAAATCAAATTGAAACGAATGCTTATCATTTTAATTACATTCTAGGAATGTTCAATACATCTCGCGGTGAACCTGAAAGACAAACTCATAACCAAGATCAACATAAAAGTTATCTGAATTTATCCAAGAAAGCATTGTAACATTAACGATAACATTTAGAGTTCTAGGTTAGAAGACGTGTTTCGACGTTGTTAAACATAAAATTTGTCGTTAATTTTCTGCGATACATTCTGAGTGTGATACCTCATTCCACATACGTAAGTACATCAGATCTTGTCCACATAATTTCAGGTATATCGGGTTGTGTTCTAGTACAAAAAGTATAAGGGGATGCTCTCACTGTGCGGTTTTACATTAGACAACGCTAATATGGATTGGGCCTCCACGTACCTTCATGTATATTTTGGAGGACAACTTTAGGTTTCTTACCATCCATAGGTAACCGAGTCAGCCGCCTTGTACCTGTAATACACCAAACACATAATTCGGGGAGATTTCCTGCACGTACATAAGTCCTTGGTTTACTAGGGCGGTTTTGTAATATTCCCAAATGGGAAAAGCAGGAATATAGTGAAAAATGCTGGAACAATAGTGTAAAACATCATTTAAAAGCAAGAGGCAAATATGGAGACCTTTCATATGTTATAACAACAACAAAATATGCATAAGAAATGGGCCATAAGATACGCAACAAGAAAGTATAAGCCTCCAATGGACAAAATCCCTCAATATGAGGTGCTGCAACTATATATAAAAGTAGGAAGACCCTTAAAACACTGTTTTAAAAGCTCTACTATAGTAAATGATTATACATCATATATAGGGCTGATATGTGCCTCAAAAGATAGATATACTACAGATCTGAGCACTATAAAACCTCCTTTGAAGAACCCCTTAAGGGTTTTCAGCAAAACACCATGTACAAGATGGGGATCTAGGCCCTAAGGCTGAAGATCCACTAAAAAATATAGATCTAGAAAATGTGGCTGATCTGATATGATAAATAAAATAGCCTCCTTCAATAGATCCTCTAAGTGAAAGGAAGATCCCCTTCACTAGAAAACCAGCTCTCCAAATGGTGTGCCAAACCACCCTGCAACTCCTCCTACAGAAATAACACAGATCTAGAAGAAAAATGTGATGTAGGATTAAATAAACAATTGGCCTGATGCCAAGATTTGAAAATATGCTCAAATTCCTCCGATACTATCCTCTCAATGGAAAGGAAACCTCCTCCACTAAAAATGAGCAATGAAATGACCTAGATCTAGTCTCCACTTGCTGCAACCTGCAAAACAACCGAACCCTCAATAGGATCTGCGTTGTAGATGAAAGAAGAAGCTTGGCCTCAAGCTTGATAGTGAAAAATGTAGTACAAGACTCCTCCAAGATCTTCTCAATGGAAGAGGCGGGATTCTCGATCAAGAATAGCCAGTGCTAAACAACACTCAATTTCAGCTAAACAACAAGAGAAAGATATATGTCAAAACAGACCATATATTCATAAAATCATATATCAACATACATCATGAACAATGGCTGCCATCCTCTTCCTTAAATAAGATATGAGCTTGAAAACCCTAAGCCCCATCCAATAATAGCACTACTTCCACACAAAGAATATCCATCTAAAATTGCGTTGTCCCTCATTGATGACCACTCCTCCATGACAACGCTGTTGATTTGGTCAAGGTTGACCCAGTCAAGGTGTTCCAACTCCTTTTCACACCAAAGGGTGCTCAATTAAGTTACCAAGATTTATCTCTTTCACATTTGGCATTGATTTATTCATTATTAAGGAGAATTATGGACCTCCATTGTCCTCTTATTCATTAAACAAAGCAACAAAACAAAATTGAATATTCCAACTAGCTCAAGGCTAATTGGGAATACTATAGTCCTCCCTTCCCAAATGTTGCTTATCCTCAAGCAACTGACAAGGTGAATGCTGCAACTCTCCATCATTGGTGACGCCAACGTGTGATAAGCTTCCCTCATAAGCTAAGTGTCTACCCATCCATCCCTCCATGAATTGCTCCTCCAAAGTTCTCATGGGATGCAAATAATCCATCCCATAAGGAGACAATAGTTCAAATGAAACAAACATGGTTTGCCCAATTTTCTCCCTGAAACATGTAGCATAATGAACATGGAGAATCTCTCTCCCATAGGGCACATAGATTCCTCCCATCCTCCCTCCAAACATTTCCATAAAAAGTATAAGTACATAATCAATGTATGGGATGAAAATTAGGTACATACAAACATAAAGTTGTGCAAATGGAAGTGAATCATAGTCCCACAAGTGTAACCAACGCAGTAAATCTCTTGACTGCCTCAGATAATGAAATGATAAGTGGTTTCCCCACTACTTACTTGCTTCCCAAGTTATCTCAACATGGCTGAAAGTGTGAGATATATTTGGTGCTTTTGGAATGCACCCACAATGATACAATATCTCCCTTTTTCCTCCAAGGGAGTGGCCATGTTCAGAAATGTTTGTGGCCCAAAGTTGACCCTGAAGTTTATAAGGAATAATGCTCTTTCTTGGAGCTATGGCCTGCATATACATGGTAAAAGAATGCAAATGATAATCAAATGAAACATTAGGTACATAAGCATGTTCTTTACCAAACATTCTCCTAATGCAAATGGAGTGGTGCATAGATGTATCTCCTCTCATTCCAAAAGAGGAAAGAGGTGGCTGAAATAAATCCTCCATAGAGTCATGTCTCCCTTCCAACTCCACATAGTTCATGCATCTTTGAAAATGCTAATATAGTTCCTCTTCAAAGCCTTCCCAAGTGTAGCTTTCCATGATAGTGTCGTAGGCCTTCATGGAATAAGTATGGCTGAAGAAGAACATTTCATAAGCTCTTTGTAGGAACTTCTCCTTGAGCTTGTAGGCTCTAGATAAGAAGATCCTACCATGATATTAGATAACTCCTTCTTGGACTGAATAGCCCTCTTCATGTAGCTGGTCATCAAGTATCATGCATGTGAAAAGATCCTTTGAATAATCCACCAATAGTTGGGATTTCCAATAGGGATCAATCTTCCATAGTGACAGCGTTGATAATCTATCAAAACGAATGTCTGACATATGACTATTATTCTCCTTGACATCTTCCATGGCAAATTTACATGTTGGAAGGTTTCTACTAACCCCTCCTTGTTGCTCTTCTTGCATATGCTTGTTCTCAAATAAAGGTTGAAGATTTTGGAAGTTAGTCTCCCATGGGAAGCTATCATCTATCCAAAACTTCCTTGGCTTAGCAAAAGCATGCATATGTGGCCACCATCCTATATCATGGGTTGAATATTTCTCGTCAAATGAGAACATCTTCTGAGTCTCCATAGCCAAAGAATGGCCTCCTTGACCCATGAGGGTGTCATCCTCCAATCCTGTAACATCTCCTCTCAGCGCAATATGAGATGTGAGGGTGGGTAATGATGATAGTGGGAGGATTTCTCCCTCCTCCTTGAGACTACCCAAGACTCTCAGTGTTGTATCATGGCCTTCTGATGCTCCCCTCCCTTCTGGATCTATGTATGGAGCATTATGTAGTGAGACATCCCTCACCAAATCTGAATCAAGTGGCCTCTCAAGTGGTTTACTGCAAGATAGTGATGTCTCATGGACCATTCTCATCTGCATAATAGATGGGATCATCATGTTCCTGCTTCCACTCTGCAAATTAAAATCTGTTTCATGTGTGGAAGTTTTATGAAAGTGGGGTACCACTGTTAATGATGCAAGAGTCCCTCTAGTTGGATAAATTGCTCCATCCTCACCCTCTGGTGGTGGTGGATCATCTCCTGCTATTCCAGTGCTGTGACCCCTTTCTTGTTCTTCTTCTTCTTCCTCCTCATCATTTGAGAATACCTCTATGTAGTGTGCCTTTCCTGCTGCAAATCTATGTCCGGGTGCCCAAGATTATTGGCATGTGAAGCAAAGCTTCCTTCTCCTCAAATCTCTTTAGACGTCATCATCAAGAGATTTTTTATTTTGGCTCTCCTTTGAAATAGGAGCCTTCTCTTCCTTTCCCTTTGATGGGAAAGAGGGCTTATGCTGAAAAGTTGCATTTGATTTTGGCAAGGCATCTTGAAGGTCTCTAGCCGTTTCAATGGCATCCTGAAGGGTAGTGGGCTTGATAGACTTAGCCAACCCATGAAGAGGTTCATCTAACCCATCAATGAACATGTACACCCTTCTTGCTGCAGATAAATCAAGAACCATAACAAAAAGTCTTAAAAATTCAAAAATGTAAGTTTCTGGATTACCTGATTGTTTTAGCTTTGCAAACCCCATGAATGGTGCTTCAGGATCTCTTATGTCAAACCTTTCCACCAACCTCCTAGTGAAATATGAATATGCAGTCACATTGGCAAGACCCAATGTAGACAAGCCATGGAACCACCAGTCATGTACTTCACCCTTAAGGTGCAACACTACAATCTTAATGGCCTCCATTTCTGGAACTTTGTTCAACTAGAAGTAGATGTCAAGTTTCTCCACCCATGATTTGGCAGTGCACTTGGATGACCCATCAGAGTTGGGTAAAAAGAATATGCACATAGTGCAATGTAGATCATGATTTTGAATAAATCCACCACTTCTATTGTGATGCCTTGGTCTTCTGTTGTCCTTGATTTGACAAAATTCTTGAAAAATCAAGTTGTCCTTAAATCTCTGAGTTTGAGACTTATACTCCATAAAATAGTCTTCAAGGGATTCTTGCTCTTGAAACCCTTCATTTCCCACAACCAAGAATGTAGGCATTGTAGAGCGTTGGGAAACTTGTGGTTGGTGCACTGGTTGATCACTCCAGTGATGAGACATGCCAGAGCCTTCAACATGATGAAATACCTTAGGGGATTCCTTGTATCTCTCCATTCTCATCTCCTTGATCTCTTTAGCAATGTCTTGCATGGCTCTAAGAAGGATCTTAGGGAACTCATTCTCTTCATATTCACCTCCAGATAAAGGGGTTTTACCCTTGTCTTCTTTGTCATTTATATAATCAAACTTCCAGTGTCTTCTTCTTTGATACCTCTTCTCTCTATCAGTAAGAAGCTCTCCTTCTTCAGATGACATATTGGCTTTTCAAGATGCACAGGTTGTGTGAAGATTATGCTCTGATTCCACTGTCATATTCTTGAATGGGAAAAGCAGGAATATAGTGCAAAATGCTGGAACAATAGTGTAAAATTCATTTAAAAGCAAGAGGCCAATATGGAGACCTTTCATATGTTATAACAACAACAAAATATGCATAAGAAATGGGCCATAAAATACACAACAAGAAAGTACAAGCCTCCTATGGAAAAAATCCCTCAATATGAGGTGATGAAACTATATATAAAAGCCATGAAGACCCTTACAGCGCTATTTTAAAAGCTCTGCTACAGAAAATTATTATACATTAGATCTAGGGTTGATATGTGCCTCAAAAGATAGATCTACTACAGATATGAGCACTATACAACCTCCTTTGAAGAACTCCTTAAGGGTTTTCAACAAAATACCATGTACAAGATGGGGATCTAGTCCCAAAGGCTAAAGATCCACTGCAAAATACAGATCTGGAAAATGTGGCTGATATGATATGATCAATACAATAGCCTCCTTTAATAGATCCTCTAAGTGAAAGGCATATCTCCTTCACTAGAAAATCATCTCTCCAAATGGTGTGCCAAACCACCCTGCAACTCCTCCTACAGAAATAACATAGATCTGGAAGAAAAATATGCTGTAGGGATAAATAAATAGTTGGCCTAATGCCAAGATCTGAAAATATGCTCAAATGCCTTCAATATTGTCCTCCCAATGGAAAGGAAACCTCCTCCATTGAAAATAAGCAATGAAATGACCTAGATCTAGTCTCCACTTGCTGCAACCGACAAAAAAACCAAACCCTCAACAAGATTTGCACTGTAGATGAAAGAAAAAGCTTGGCCTTAAGCTTGATAGTGGACAATGTAGTATAAGACTCCTCCAAGAGCTTCTCAATGTAAGAGGTGGGATTCCCGATCAGGAACTCCTAGTGCTAAATAACACTCAATCTCAGCTAAACAACAAGAGAAAGATATATTTCTAAACTGACCATATATTTAGAAAATGATATATCAACATACATCATGAACAATGGCTACCATCCTCTTCCTTAAATAAGATATGAGCTTGCAAACCCTAAGCCACTAGAAAATTTGGCCCAATTTTTGATGGCCACTTCGTCACTATTCCGACACATAGTCGTCGCAAGAGCAACAGTTCGAGGTCGGACAAAACATGGTTAGCCATTCCATTGCAATTCCGACGCTTTGACAAAGTGTCACAATACCGACACTTTTTTTTTCATTTCGAAACAAGCATCGCCCTTTCGACGTTTCCCAAACCGTCACTCTTCCGACGTTTGTAAACTGTCCCAATTCCGACGAAATGTGGTCCGACGTTTTGAACGTCGCTCTTCCGATGTGTGTATACTGTCGCTCTTTCGACGTTTGTAAATTGTCGCAATTCCGACACCTTACAAAAGTGTTGCAAGACCGACGCATTGCAAAAGTGTCGCAAGACTGACACTTTACAGAAGCGTCGCAATACCGACGCTTTGCAAAAGCGTCGCAATACCGACGCCAGGAAGAACTGTCGCAATACCGACAGACATTTAAAAATTTAATGGGACGTCGGAAGACCGACAAAAAGGGAAAACGTTCAAGGCATTGGAAGACCGATGCTTATAAGGCATTGAAAGACTGACGATTATAAGGCATCGGAAGAGCGACGCTTACAAAGAATCAGTATACCGACGACGGGTTCAATTTAAAAAAAAAAAATGAAACTTTAAAACAGGATAATAAATCTCCAATATTTGTTATGAATTTAAGGTTATATCATTTAATTTATGTAACTGTAGTAGTTTAAGTGAAGTGTTATAGATACTTACCCAATTACAATTAACCAGATGGGCGATGGCATTTAGGGTAATTCCAGTTAAGCAGATGGATGATGGCATTTAATTTATATAGAGACATACCCAATTCTTGTTAAGAAAATGAACGATTGCATTTAATTTATATGACTACCCTACTTTACTAGGAGGATGCTGTAACTAAAGTCTTATGCATTCTTACCCAATTCGAGTCACGTAAATTGAGGGTCTATACTGTATTGGAATACATAATACAAAAATTATTGGAATACTGTAATATGTCTTAGCATGGACTTTACTATTAATTTTGACTCTTGAGATTGTTTTGATATCAATTAAGTATTTTTTGGATAGCACTTTCATGTAACTGCAGAATATTGGAAGACAAATTACTTGATTAACAAACAAGTAGACAGTCTCATCTATTTGTAACGTGACTTGAGCGACTTAAGAGAGTGCTCTTTATTCTCTACTGAAATAAAGAAAGCATTTTTTTCCTTGGAAGGAAATGTTGTAAACACACAAAGGTATATAAAATTTTTAAAATGTATAGATTTTTTGATATTATTTTGCACAGAATTTGCTTTTCCTGGGGAAACACACCTTCACTTTCCTTCATTCCATGGATGGTAGCCATAGTAAACCAGATTCTTTAAAACTCAAGGTCAGGTCAGCATCTCAATAACAATTGGCTCACTTAGTAAGCATATCACATAGTGGGATTTGAACCCAACTTAAGCAAGGGAGGAAACAACATTCCCTCTTAGCCACTCAAACTACACCTAATTGGCAACAAAAATTGTCACTTAATTTCGGTTAAGCCATGAATGAGCACAAAGGATAACCAACTTTGGGTGAATATAGAATACCAAACAAATTCGTTTTATTTTCATATTTTAAGAAACCAAAATTGTTGGATACACTTATGAATCATGATGCTTGGGATTCGTTTCATGGATGAGGGATCTGTCTCGATCTACACAGTAGACAAGTACGAAACATATCTTGGGCAAATCCTAGCAGATCAGGATCCAATCTGGGGATCCATCCCTCAGGACCAACAGATCCAGTAACACAGCTTTAAGTGCTATTTTGTTGTTGAGGCAAATATACAATGGCTATAAATGCGACCATAACTGTAATATGTTCATGCACTTCAACCATGTAGGAGGCAATGGGAAGGAACTAGAGATTATTATACAATCGAATTGGACAAGGTTGATCCAATTAATAATTAGATACTCAACATTAGGAAGCTAGCCTTCTCAAATGAGGCCAGATAGAATTGGAATCGAAATTAATAGCACCATTGGAGAAAGATGTGTTGAGATTCTTGTTTATGAGCTCTCAACCCAATAGTAATTTTCCTATGCTTCATGACTCAAACACTAATGCCATAGCCCATGGTCCATCATTCATAGTTCTTGACATTTGATGAGATTTACCAATTTTGTTGATTTAACAATTGTTTTTGTACACCCTAGTATATATAAATGATTAGCATATCACAGCAATATATGTCTGGTATATGTACATAAAGGTGTATTCAGACATTAGTATATACAGTCATATGGCCTAATTCTGTGAATGTCTGCCGAGTGAAGGTCATGCAGACAACATTCTACCGGTAGTTTCTTGTACCTTGTTTCATCCAAAATGAGGCATGATAACAAACTGATCATGTACTTAACATTAAAACTATAGTTAGATTTCTAGTTGTTGCATGAAAACTATACCCATGTCAACATTCTTAAGTCATGACTCCTGCAAATTATAACACAAATCACACCATGTCATAATCTTCAAGATAACATTGTTAGGTCATAGTCTCTGAAAATCAACCATACCAATGATCATCTATATAATCCAATGTTAGTGTTTCATGTGCATAAATAGCAGATGCTCTACCATAGCTAGAGTTAAGCGTATACTTTATTTTTCTTGCCTAAAGCCTTAAAAACCAGACCACAATGTATCATAGAAGCACTCAGCCTTAATGCAAAAAAGTATTAAGCATTTATGCATGACATAAGTGTTGTGCAATGTGTCGTTGCAAAGTCAAAGGAATATTCATGCAATACATCCACTAGTAAAAACAAAAGAATTCTTCCCTTAATGTATCTAACCAAGATTCAACGTCCCAAAAAAACCTATAAACAGTAATTCCATTTGACTATCCACCCATTTTGGGCTTACGCAACCCTCTTCTGAAAAGCACAAGGGAAAGAAAAGGCTAGTAGGGTTGACGCAAGCAGCTTCAAAGAAGCGCTGAGGTTTCTAGAGGTAGAAAAGGGTCGAGTTCTGTAAATCCTGTTTGAGGGTGTGAATCAGTCTATTTTTTCATCTCCGGAACAGAGGTGTTGCTGCAGATCTTATATTTCTCTCTCGGGTTAACCAATAAGGTGCCCATATTTTTTGTATTCAGAACCTACTTAATAATATAAACCCTCCAGCAGCCAGAAGACCAGTTTTTCTGGGGACATTTGTCCAAAAAATCTTGTGTGTCACTTTGTCTGTGTGCATGTATTTTTTCTTAGATCTGAATCGGTGAAGAACTATTATGTGTTTACTTCGATGTTAATCTGGATTTTAAGCATTAATAACTTGATTAAGTAGGAGAAGTATAACCAGATCTAACAGTAGGGTTTCTGCATAAAGTAATATTTAGAAATTTTCACAAGAGCTACACAGCATTGTAGTTTCATAGTATCAAGGGATAGTTTCCTAGTATCTGCCGCTAGTTGAAATTTTCAATGGCATGGCTGAGATATTTTCTCAACCTAATTTCTTGTTTTAGTTCATAGATCCTAATTTTCTGTATCTAAAGAGTCCTCTCCTCGGTTTGTTAAGGTCATTTAATTTTGTAAAAGCTATATAAGCAGCTTCTTTGTTCAATAAAAATTAGTCAAACATTAGTATTTTCACACTCCTTTTATGTGTAGAACCCTATTTGAGTGGGTTTAAACTTTACCCACATCAATAAATGACCGTGTTTGGTAAAAATTTGGTGTGGTTAATTCTGGGAAGGCTTTCACCATGATTAACTGCAGTTGAATCCCATTCTTTTAGGCTCCATTCAACTAGTCATTTTGGTGTCCAATTTAATATCTAAAGTAATGCATAGTGGCAATTAGCTTTTATAAGTTATTATTTTTGTGCTAATAGAAATATAGATAGATAGATAACACTAGAACTAGAGAAACAATATGTACATTGAAATAAGATAAAAATGTTAATATATTGATCCGAAGTTGATATTTGTTAAACTTAAAAAGACTTATTGCAGGGGTTTCCTCCCCATCAACCTTCTTTTACAAAGTACAAAAAATGTTAATATTACAACAAATAGAAAACATATTAATAAAAAGCCACTTTTGTGGCAAATATTTCCTATAAATTTGGATATGACTATACATAAATGATTTAGTTTATTTATCAATAGCATGTGTGTGCATGCATACATGTGTCCCTCATGTTCTAATAATATGAGAGGAAAATAAAGACAAAATACTTAAAATAAGAGATCAATCACGTATGAAGGTATCTTCTAAAGAATAAGCACAGATCAAAAAGTATTTGAAGAAGTAAACTTTTCAGGATTAGAAGTAATCTCAAAGAGAAAAGTGTGGGCATTTGACAGTAGAACGAAAAGAATATAGAAGAAAAATCAGTCTGAATAAAATTCTATATGGTTTAACATTCCAGATGGGCCGATCCTTCACTTAATAAGGGCAAGGAAATATGGTAAATCTCCATAGCTTAGTTTTGTTATGATACATATATAAAACAAAAGAGTTCTATATTTTAAAATATACGATTTACAAGTTTATCTCCCTCTGAAGTTCAATTCTGCAAAACAAAGAATAGTGAAAATACCTCTCGCATAGCGAGATGTTGACTCTGTAGCTTGTTTCAGAATGTCCGAAGAATCATAATTTATGAAAATGGACATGCCTGCATAGGACTTTGAGGATTCTTCAACTGTAGATAAAAAGCGCTCTGCCACCTACAAAGAAAACAGTAGAACAAATAGATTTAAGCATTGCACTCATTATCGATATGCCATATGGAATTGAGTATAAATTGTGAGAATTGCTAATTATATGCATCGTATAATGAGGATGTGGCAGAAAGTTGTAACGTAACTCTGTAGGGGAAAATTATTAAAAAGTGAAATTTAATAGCCCATATTACATATGACATATGACATGCCTACAAGTGTGACTGGGTCACCATGTGAGTACGATTGTTGGTGTAATATTCCCTGATGCATAGGCTCTTGAAAAATCACGAATCGTCCAGCGGTGGAAAAATGGCACATTTGTCGTTAAGTCATTTAAAGAATGTTCAAGAAGGAAACTTAGAGCCTTATTAACCCGTTCAGGTGGAGAAGAAATAAGATCAATGGATATTGCTTCTTGTTCTTCAAGCTCTAAACAATGCAATCCAACCAGATGGCATTTACTCCACAGTTATTGGTAATGGCCATGAAAAAAATTTAAAATTTCATTCATTTTGTGTTTCATAAATTCAATATCATTTGCTCTAAATTTTAAAAAAGAATGTGAGCTCAAACTTGCAACTCAATGACATTGACATAGTCTCAATTAACCATTAATATGTGCTTATACGCAAGATTAGTTCAACAGGATATATGAACATGTTAAAGCTTCTTCCAAATTTGGGGGGGTGGTGCGTGGAATAATACCTTCATCAGGATACTTGGGAAAATACATAGGAGGCTTCATATAATGTCCATATGTAAATAACTGCAATAAATGAAGAAGATATCCAAGTCATTAGCGGCTCATATACAAGTAGCATGATTCAACAATTATAGCTGTAGTTAACACTCACTCCTACTTTGAGAAAATTAAATGTGCTCCTAATCCATAATACAATTATTTTTGTACACCCTAGTATATACAAATGATTAGCATATCACAACAATAGATGTCTGGTATATGTACGTAAAGGTTTATGCAGACATTAGTATATACAATTAGCAGCACAATTCAATAATTCTGCAGTGAAGGTCACTGTACAAGATAGCCTTTCTGTTAGTTTCTTGTACCCTGTTTCATCCAAAATGAGGCATGACAGCAAACAGTCCTGTACTTAACATTCTAAAACTATAGTTAGATTTCTAGTTGTTGCATGAAAACTATACCCATGTCAACATTCTTAAGTCATGACTCCTGCAAATTATAACACAAATCACACCATGTCATAATCTTCAAGATAACATTGTTAGGTCATAGCCTCTGAAAATCAACCATACCAATGATCATCTATATATTCCAATGTTAGTGTTTCATTTGCATAAATATCATGATGCTCTGCCATAGCCAGAGTTAAGCTTATACTTCATTTTTCTTGCCTAAAGCCTTAAAAACCAGACCACAATGTATCATAGAAGCACTCAGCCTTAATGCATAAAAGTATTAAGCATTTACGCATGACATAAGCGTTGTGCAATGTGCCGTTGCAAAGTCAAAGGAATATTCATGCAATACATCCACTAGTAAAAACAAAAGAATTCTTCCCTTAATGTATCTAACCAAGATTCAACATCCCAAAAAAACCGAGAAACAAAAATTTGCTAAATTGACTATCCATTTTCACTTGAATTTTGGGGAAACAATAATTCAAGCTTTTGTTGAAGCGGTGTTTGCACATCTGGAAGGCCTTATCTCCTCAAGTGAAAAATAATTTTGGGGTGATGATGATGAGAGAATTTTGAGTCAAATGGAGGAATTGTATTCTATTTATGAATGGAAAAATAAAAAACAAAGAAAGCACAATAATGATTAACAATTAATCTAAGGGGACAGAACCGGAACAGTTTGCAGACGGAAATTAAGATCTGCTTAACTTTGAAGACAGGATGAGATGCATTTTATGGAACCGCATTACCAAAAAAAAGCAGAGGCATTCATATCCCAAAATTATCTTGTTGTATTCTTCGCAATGGAGGGAAGGATGTCATGCAGGGGACTCAACTAAAAGGAAACGCTTGTAATCAAGCTGGCCTTTACATTTTTAGTTTCAGACGTAATTGATTCCTGAGAGATTCTTTGTTAGGTCAACACCATTCTTAATATTTATAAACATGCTTGTGGCAATGTGTCAACACAATAGGTGGTTTATTCTATAGCTTAGAAGATTAAATGCTTATCAATACGTGGTCGAATGGCGTTGGAAAAAAAAGAGCCCAAGACGGTGTTGGGTTAATGAAAAGAGAGAAATTTTAATTGTAATGGGATCACTCCGAACGACATTTAGAAATTTTTTCTAGGTATGCTAAGTCTCACCTCAACAATCAGTGAACTAATCGATTCAAGCTCCAGTGGGTTCGAGAAAAGGCAAGGATTAATGTATTGAAGGGTTGTTGTGTGAATTTGGGTCCGTTTTAATTTTAAATAAATACATCTGAGCATGAAAACTTAGGTGTAAAAAGAGAAGAGTAGTTTTTGCAGAGTGGCACAGCAGAAGTGTTAAATATTGAAAGTTCTACATCATTAATTTATTATTATTATTATTATGGTGAAGTGGAGGAGAAAGATGTGGGATGGCAAAGAAAAGGTGATTTGGGTGTTGGTGCCCATATAGTTTGGCATCATTGTTTCTTAATTTGATGAGTATCACATTGGAGAAGCGGATATACTAACTAATGAAAATGGTTTCCATTTTCTGTCCTAAAATAGCAACAGCATTATGCCAAATAGGCCTCAAAACCTTATATCCAATCACCAGTTAAGGCTGTCGATCATATAACAGAAATGATGAGATTAGTGCAGAAATGATCAACTCTCTAATAGTGCTTAGAGAAAACTAAGCACTGACCATATGAGAAATGACCAAGCACTCACTCATATAGTCTCGTATGAACAACTTGGTCATTTCTGCAGAAAACTAAGTGATTCCTAAGTTTATTTGAACACTCTGCTCACACTGCCCACCCTCTTGATTGAATGATCCCTACAGTGCTTTTGCATTAGCAAGCATTCACTTCCATATATATTAATTGAGTACCATCATATGATTTTCAGTGAACCTTCCGAGTCATAGGTGGTGATATCAGACACCATCTGCTCGGAGTGGGACAATTGAATTGCAACAATGAAACTAGTAGCTTTTAGTTCAGTGGGATGGCACATTGGTGATAAACATGCTATATTGGATGAGATAGACGCTCTTATAGTTTCTGAAATCTAGCATTCACTTCCATAGATGTTAATAGAGTACGATCATAGGTTTTTCTGTGAACCTTCCAAGTCATAGGTGATGAGATCAGATACCATCTACTCAAAGTGGAGCGAGACAATTGAATTGCAACAATAAAACTAGCAGCTTTGAGTTCAGTTGGATGACACATTGGTCATTAACATGCAATATTGGATGAGATAGAAGCTCTTATAGTTTATGCAAATGTGGCCCTTGGCCAAAGCCTAAAACCCCGAGGTGGAATATATTTCTAGCAATGAGAGACCGGTCACCTCCATTAATAAGTTCTATACTTCTCTGTCATTGAGCCTTTGGTTAGTATATAAATGACTTGGGCAGTACTAGTCATCTCAGGTAAGATAGTTTCTATAATAGGGGATTGAAATTCCAGTGGTAGACTTCAACACATTTATTGGATGCTTATGTGGACGCTGGTTTGAATTCCAAGCCAACAAACATTGTTTGTTATACAATTAGATGAGAGTGAGTAATAGAAGAAATGGCAGTCTAATGAAGAAAAGGTAACTAAGGTATCGGATTAGAATGTTTTTCTTATTTGAGAATAATCATATGATTGACTTGCTATAAAAACTGATGACAGAGATAAATGGTGGTTGTGATTGAAAAAACTATGCCAATAATAGTCGACAAAATTATATAGCCAACAAGACTTTGTAATGCTTTCAATTAAGGATGCCCCAAACCAACAAACTTCATATATCAATCTAATTATTAGTCCCAACTATGCCCAGAATATGGAGTCATGCTCAATTCATACATATTTTTTTGGTTATAGCACAGTTTGTCTTTGTTGATGGCATCCAAGCTAAGTAACTAAAAACACTCCAGGAGGACCCCTGAAATGTTGTTTTCCAAATCAGAAACAGATTCCTGTGTGTCACTACTTTGAAATGTTGAAAAAGTGTTTTGGTGACATTCTGGCTTTCTAAAATGTTTTATCAGTTTCTTGAAATGCGCAAGATTTTTGTTCCATCTTGAAATTTTTTACAAATTTTGGAAACATTTCAACAACAACCAACAAATTTTTGGGTAGAAAACTAAGCAACAAATTTAAAACACTTAGGAATCACTAAGAAAAAAACTCTCTGTAAATTGTTGTAGATGTTCTATTCTTGATGCAACTTTTTGTTATGTTTCTATTATAAATATAACGTCAAGTACAGGTTGATCCTAAAGCTTAAAAGCATTATTTCACTTTTGTCCAACAACATCATTATGTTCTAAGATTGCAATCCAAGGTTCGGTCAACAATTTTAAAGGATTCCTATAAACCTCCTCCATCATTTGTTTTGTATCACCCTCAGTTGCCCCCACATACTATCTTAGAGGACATTCTACAAACTTGTTTCTCGCCTATTACAGAGTTTTCTCCTTACTTGAAAGTTTAGATTTGGTGGCCTCTTCTCATTGGTTCACAAGTTACAACCTAGTTCAACATCATCCCTTGTATATATTCATAAATATAAAATAGTTGTAAATGGAAGAATTGCGAAGGAAGTCCCTATCAGCCTTTTAGTCTTATAACCTATACGAATGACCTCCAATAGGGCCTATGAACAACAACCCATTCTAATTTTACTTTTTGTATGGTAAAGAATTTGTGTAGGCCCTTTATGGAATACAATTCCAGTTGATTAGCTTGAGATCATCTCTCCTTCCTTTGTTACTCTGCCAAGCCCATTCTTAATTACAAAATTCATATATTGAGTTTTGAAACTCCAGCCATTGGATAAGGTGGTAGAAATTACATTCATATTCAATGATACAATGTTTCTAGGACCAGAAATTAGCCTTATAAATAATTTAGTTTCTGCCAGAGGTATATTTTTTCCAAGAACAAAAGAGATTGTAAATATGGTTGTAGAGGGCTTGGTTATTTTATATGATCAATTTTACTGTATGCATCAGTAACAAGGCCCTAGAGGCAGAGTAGGAGGCTGCCATAGCCCCAATTTCATTGAAATTTCAAGACTAGGCAAGGTCCCGAATTGTTGCGCAACAGAAAAGCATCTCTAACCATTCCATTCTACTCACCATGGACTATCATGGCTAGGAGGAGAAGAGCAAGTCTAAACCTTATTCCTTGGGGAAAAGTAGGTCCATGTTATGTCTTCTCATTTTAATTTACAAATATAAATGTGCTACTGTCCTATAGCAAGGCCATTAGAGGTACTTACAAGCCACAATAAGGCCACAACTGTCTCCAACAAGAACACATAAAGAAGAAGGCTTACAGGTGGGAGGAAGGGTGGATTTGGGCAGGGATAGGTGCCCTAACCAAGGCCGAGTTCTTCAAAAAATACAAATCACATTTAAGGAATTTGAAGAGAAGTTTGTGGAGAACAGATGTAGGATTTGGTTTGAGTCTTGTGATAGCATTATGTGCTTGATGGTGTGAGGGTCACCTTTGTCTAAAAGACCAAAAAGGGAGGTTGATACAACAATAGTTAGAGGGATTGTTTGGAGGGTCGTTAGGCATAGTGTAGGAGTGTTCCTTAGCAAGTAGCTCCTGGAATTGAATGTGCAGTAGCATAGGGGGTGTCTCCATAAGTAAGGGAAATGTTTATATTGCTGGTTGGTCCATAAGTGCAGTAGGGATAGTTGAGGGGAAACCTCACCCTAGGGTAGTGTTTTCTTCCTTTAAGTGGACAAAAAATTGAAGCAGCCTGTGGGATAAGTTGATACAATGATGAAGCAATGGGATAATGGCTAGAAGAGTGCCCTAACTGGTCTTGTAGAAGCGCATAATTCAAGGGCAAGAGGGCAACAACAGAGAGTTTCATATTGCCTCTTGGATGATGGCTTGAAGGGTGTCCTAGGAGATGACTCCAGGGAAATGGGAAAATCCCCATCTATTGCAAAATGGATTTCCCGTCCAAAAGAAAAAAATTATAATAGAAAATTCATGAAAAGAAAAGGCTCAAATCTCTCTTCCAGACTGGTGACATGGCACAAGGCCACATGGACCACTGTGATTGGTTGATATAACACATTAGAAGCATGATGTTAGCATCTAAAATATCTAGGACATGTGGCACTCCATGATAAAGACACATGGTGTGTGGATTTGAGTTTTTCAGGTGGTCAAGTGGGCCGAAAATAGGTGACATGTAGCACCACTCAGAGATTGGCATGTTCCATTTGGTACAAGTGGTAGACAATTGGCATGCTCAAACAACGAGGTGATGCAGGAATGACATGAGGGAGAAAATATCAGAAAAGCCCCAAATCTGGAGAAATAAAGCTCATCACCAACCTGAGATTGACAACTTTACATGATGTAACCTATGAAATCATAAATGGAGAAATCATAGTAACAATAAAGTAACCTATGTAACAATAAAGTCAGATTCATCCTGGGAGTGGTAAATGGAGAAATCATAGTGAACAACAGGAAACATGCAGAGTTGCTTACAATCAAATAGATGAAAAAACACATACAAAAAACCTAGATAGTAATCATGAACAAGCTTAATATTGAATTATGAACTGTAAAGGAACTTACAAAATGTGACATTACGAACCTGGTCAAGCGCACAAGCAAAAATATCCTGGACTTGACCCTGGTTGACAAGTTGTATTGCTCATGATGCAAGAGGATTTGTACCTGCACTGCCAAGTCAATCAAAATCCATCATTATCTATACAATAAATACAAGTAAATGATGTAGTATTTTTTACTCTAAGATGCATTCTTATGATAATGTTAGAACATATGTTGAAAATGTCAAAACATACCTGAATAAGCTTCTCTTCATTTCAAGAACAATTTATTGGAGTCGCATGAACTTGGAACAAGCCTCCCATGATTTGAAAGAGTAGCAACTAAGTCAACAGTGACTTTTTTGTTGCTACGTTGGATCAAGGGAGGTTTGCTCTAATATTAAATCGCTCTAATAAATTATTCTCTACTAAACAGGGCCAACCACGTGAAGATGGAAGCTCTTATGCCCCCCCCCCTCACATCACTCTCAATTCCCCAATACCCAATCTATATTTCATTTTTTACTTTCATGAGCATAAAAAAAATATTCAATAACTAATAAAAAAACAATGCAACAAAAAGTATGCAAGGAAACATTGAAATTAGTGCTTGACATAAAAATAGTATGATAAACAAGTTTTTTATATAATGAAAAAAACGTTCCAAGTATGGTAACATTTGTATTATAATAATACATTATTTTACATTATCAAATTTTCTTTTTCTTCTTCCTATTTCTAAAGCTCCTAATTACATCTTCTATATCGCCGTTAACACAGTCTATTTAGGTACGCTAGGCATATGCCCGGCTTTAGTTGTAGTCATGATGTACGATTATGTAAATCGTTATTGAGGACATAAGCCACTACAAATATAGATAATAGTAAATTTTAATTGTCAGTTTTTAAATATCATTGAACTAGTTCGGTAATATTAATAAAGAAAATTGCAATGAGATTATTTACCTGGTGCACCAGTTGTCGCCGTTGGGACTGTTGCCTTGTCTTCCTCTCTGGTGGTAAGATCCTCAAGGGAAACATTCTCTATCATTTAAACAAAAAACGTTATAAGGACAACCATCAAGGTATAACTAGAAAAAATTATAAGTGGAAATTAATTACCGTCACGGCCCTCACTGATAGTAGCATTGTAGGCCTGGTCCCCACTACAATGATTAGGTTGCACGTGAGGAACATCTACATCTGGCCCTACAACTGGGTTATTTGCCTCGTCGACAGTGCTGCTCCCCTGATTTAAACAAAGTTGTTAGACATTAAATTTATAGACGAAAACAAACATATTGAAAGGTTAACGTTTTTCCTTATCAGGCATTCTGGATCTTGGGACCTGCCCCAAGCTTCTGCGACGTTCAACTATGGCTTGATAGCCGAAATGGAAAGCGATATTTTTATCTTGCTTTGTAGTTTATGTTCCGAAGTCATCAGCCTACATTACATATGATTGTGTATTTTTAATGTTATTTGATAGTATTACAAAAACGTTGGAAGGCGATACAATTAATTATAAGATGTTTAGCTACTTACAATTATTGTGGCTAATTTCAAGTAGCCGCCCTGGCCTAGCTTGTGATGGCCCTTTTTTTCAATCCTAGCTTTGGTTGCCATCTAGGTGTCAGGCAACCTATCATCAAAATATTGAAGTCAGATATGACGTAGCACACTTTTATTTTAGACATAGAGAAAATTAAAGCTATTGAATTAAAGTTGTAATTTACCTTGCAGGTCCAGTTGGCATTTTCATTCTTTCTTTGCCCTTTTCTCTTTTCTGTCATGGATGAGTGCTCTCCAGTCACTCTCTAGAACTGTGAGAGGATGCTCGTATCTAGGGTTAAATTGTAATTGCGTCCTATAGGTGTCCCTGGTATATTTCAAATATTTTCTAGCTACCCGAGCCACCGCTGTTCTGTCAAATGTGCCGACCCCAAAAAGGGCTTCTAGATAATCTAGAAGTTCTTTTTTCAGGTTGGAATTCTGGGAATTCCACCTTGTGTGTATAGTTGGGCAAAAAATTACCAACGCATGGCTCTCCAAAAACCTGTAGAACTCATTGTTTCCTACATAGAAAAAAAGATATTATCATTAATTTAAAAGTAAAAATCATGATAAAATATGTTTTAGATAGAGTACATGAAATAGTTAAAATATTAAAACTTACCTGGGAGTTGTACGTGCTTTATAGGGACACCTTCATCGTTCACCAACAACGTGCCATTAATGGTCCCCGTGGAGCTAACATGTGTAGCTCTAGGAAACACAATAATGTAGTTGGCCATATCAGCCTCATCACTGCCAACACGTTCAGCGATTGGCTGGGTGTCTACTTGGGCAGGGTGTGTTTCTTGGCTGGCACCTAAAGGAGTAGAAGGTGTATGAGAGGGTTGCTGGGCAATCTCTTGCCCTTGTGTCCCACTACCACCAACATCGGGTTCAGCAAGTGTTAGATAACACTACATACAAAAGAAATTTTTGTTAGTTTAGTCAATGTAAAAATTAAAAATCAAACTATCACAATTCATCTCATGCAGAAAAAAAATATCCTTTTGAATTTTTATTATTACCTGATATGTTTCTAGCTGGGTCATAAGTTGTTTTATCCTCTCTTCTGTTTTAGGTGTTTGAGGCGCGTCTATCAAAGTATCAAATTCCGACATTGCTTTTCGCGCCTTTTTTCACAGCAAGAGCAATGGATATAGGGATGAAGAAAGCTCTTCCTCATAGAGGGAATCATTAGGCGTACCATGGCTAGGTGTCTGCATATTTGAAC